>JAPYKT020000030.1:1977500-2465000 GCA_028749325.2 Caryopteris x clandonensis | reverse complement strand
ATACCATCTCCAATACTTGCAATCCATTCTACAAACTTTTTAAGTTCATTAGAGTTCAGATCTGAACCAACATTCAACAGCCTCATATTTCTAGTTAACCTCAAAACTTTGAAATGTCGCCATAAATAATAAGAAGAATTTATAGTTGCATAAACTATATCTTGCCTAGTAAAAATAATGAAATTAAAAATGTTAAATATTGCATATTTCATACTACCCATTTTATCTTGTTTTTATGAAACTTATTTTTTGACCATATCGGTTCATCTTTATAAATAAACTCAAAACTGAAAATCTGATTTTTGTGCACAAATGTAGGTACATTGTAAGTGTGAATCAGATGAAGTGTAAGAGTCCAATTCCTTCTCTTCAGATGAATATCTTTCAAAAAATTGAAAATAGTTGACATTACAAATCAATAAAGCAAGATAAAAAGTATGCGAATAGTGAGAGTGCACAATGTATACCACACAAAATGATACACTATTTATAATAAAAATTAAGTTCAATATGTAGTTAGGTATTGCTGAAAAATCTAGGAATCAGTTATCTGTATTTATCAACATTCTATGGTGTAAATTATTTAGATATGCAATATATTTTTTCAAATCTTGTAATATTACTAAATCAAATATTATTGTTACGAACATTCAGTTTAATAAATAGGTATTCCTAAAACATCTAGGAATTAGTTCAATAGATTAGCATATATCTGTATTCTAAATATATTATAAATATATCAAAATAAATGTTAATGGTTTGCAAATCGTTAAATTAAATATAAAATTTTATTTACAATTCTAAATTTTGTTGATATATATAAAGCTCTTATATTTCTTAAAATAGAAATTATATATTATTAAAATATAATGCAAAGAAAATATAGTAACAAATTTAATAATGTGTCAAATTGATATTCAGATAGATCTATTTAGTAATTGAATAATTGTAATGACGTGTATTTTGTAGTATTATAGTAAATTTATTTAAATTCGTTTGTTGTATTATATTAAATTCAATTTTTATACTCTAAAATATAATACAGTTCCTTTATTTAAGGAAATTAAAAAGGTTAGATATATCATTAAAAAATTAATGAGGTGTAATATGATGTAGAGATAAACTATAACATATATACATTCAATTTAACAGATAGGTATGAGATATATTTTTTCAAATCTTGTAATATTGTTAAATCAAATATTGCAGTTACGAACATTCAGTTTAATAGATAAGTATTGCTGAAAAATCTAGAAATCAGTTCATCAGGTTGGTACATATCCGTATTCTAAATATATATATATATATATATATATATATATATATATAATAGCAAACTATATTTAATTTCATTATTTTGATTCTCAATCTCTCCTTATGGGTCTAGGAGTCCTACTCCTTGTGGGCTTATGATTTTCATTCATAATGGGCTTAAGAGCCCCACTTCTTATCAGCTTAGGAGTCATACTCCTTGTGGGCTTAGGAGTCATACTTCTTGTGCACTCCTTATGTGTTGGGCCTATCTCCAACACAAGACCTTAAGTTATCTTCTTGGCTTAATTAATTCATAGAATTAATTTCTAAGTCTCTCCAATTAATATATTTAATTCCAGCATTATTTGAGTCTAATTTATTATTTGTCCGACAAATAAAATTAACCCAATAATTAATTATCTCCATGATTAATTAGTTATTGTGCTGAAATAATTAATTTCAACGAAAAATATTATTCAGCTCAATTATATATTTATCTATGATTAATCAGTTATTTGTCTCCATTCCAACGCACTAGAATCTTGTTATGCGTATGATCCCTTAGGTTCATCATTTCACCTAGTCCAAGAGCAAGCAATCTAATTGCAATAGTATTTAATCCAATTAATTAATAACCTTTGGATATCTCAATCCTCAAGTACTCGAGACATTATTTCGTTCATGTCCAACTAACACTACTAGAAGAACTCATAGGTAAAAACGTGCAAACCTTCCATCTGTAGTTATTGTACAGATACGACCCCTTCACTCAATTCTTCAATTGACTTCTTGGGCTTGGTCATTTATTATAGACCCATTATTGACATTAATAATTATAATGCTCCTCACAAACTCTTGTCATTCCGTTGGCCTACAACGAGATCCCATCTTCTATGTTCTAGTTGGGTGCATTGCACAAGGTCTTCACTAAATACGATGAGTGTATGAAATATAGAGAAACAATTCCAACAGATTACTTTGTGGCCTAACAAATTCTATCTTGCCAATATACCGATCTTATATAGTTCCACCATGACCAACGAGCTCCCGTTGGTCTTTAAAGAGAAGTTTAAGGAACCCGCCAAATATACAGCTTCCCTTATGTAGGACCACATGCATGCATATAGTCTAAGGACTAATTAAAACACCTACAAAACTCAGAACCTCGATTTTCCTGTTACCACAATGGCTACCAATGGTTCGAGTTCTATTGCAGGATCAGTTCAATGTGATCGTTTGGGACGGACATCATATCCATTAGCCTACTTGGTGTCTACTCTCTAAGTGGCGTATCGCTTATCTTTTATGTTTATTAGTAATTAGATAACCATACAAATGTTTATTCAATCATCTAGATAAAGTCGAAAATAAATTTGTAGTACTTAGTAATCTCCTCCAATCATACGACCTTGGTTATCACTATTCTATAAACTACTATATACACTTGTAGGATAACATGTAGGTTTAGGCAACAAATGACCAATCTATAAATTTGGAATTATCCTCCCATAATGATATTAAGCCCCTTGTGAAAATTCAGAAAGATCACCTTAAAGACTTGGTCGTAGGTGAAATTGTAGAAGGTGAAGAACTCGAGGAATTCTTAAACTTGACTATCACAAAATGCAGGGTCTATCACACTTGGCGTATTATGTTTCAATGGTTGAACCAAAAAATGCCAAGGAACCACATCTGAAAGACATGAAGAGAGGCAACAAATATGTTGGAGGTACAGGTTATTATGGGATAAGGTAATCTGTTGGTACTAGTCTAGTTCTTGAAGAGTACTACGATGCAGATTGGGCAGGAGATTTGAACCTAGTGGTTGCTTCTTCATTGGTAACTATTTGGTATCTTGGTTGAGGAAAAATAAAATAATATCATTGTCTACTACAGAAGTAGACATAGCAACTACGAACACATGCACACGATCATTTGGATTATGAATATGTTACATGATTATGGAATTAAGTTAGAGTTGACTAATATATTATGTTATAATATGAGTGCATTAAGATATCTAAGGATCGTGTCCAACATTCTAGACTCCAACACATTGACATTACATGTAGTTTTTTTAGACAGTTGGTAGAAGAATGAGTCATTGTTTTAAAGCATGTTCTTACTGAAGGACAACTTGTTGAGATCTATACTAAAGCTCGTGATGTGCATAGATTTTTTACTCTTAGGAAGTTGTTAGGAATCTATAATGTTGCTTGATCCAAAAAAAAAAAAAAAAAAAGAGAGGAGGTTTGTAATTGGGGTTGAGTAGATTTTTGTTATGATATTTGAAATACGATGAAATTCTTGCGTAAATCTATGTTATTCTTACTGTGGAAAGAGATATAGTCTTGAAAAAATGCAGTGATAGAGTTGTTATGTAACATGACAAAGTTGTAATGGAAACTACCACACCACTTCATTATTTATGTTATTTAGGGGTTATAAGGGACCTGAGCTCATCACACCAAGTTTTCCCAATAGTGGTATTGATTTTTGTGGTTTGCGAACTACTACATAAGGATTGTCCATGGAGTGATAAACAATTAGCCCCCTCTTCTTATCCATGGCCTTAATTTACAAAATAGATTTGTTTAAAGTATCTTCAAAAGGGAACATCAAAATGTTGCTGGCCAGTCCAAGTACTTCATGATCTTTAGATTGGTTTAGTTTTATATATATATATATATATATATATATATATATATATATATATATATCTCCCTCCCTCCCTCTCTCCCTCTCCCGCCCCTCCTCCCCAAGTTAGAACTTAGTTTGAAATCGTGTCTTCAAAAAATAACTTCGTCTTTTATTTTATTACCTATAATTTGAAACCAAAGTGTTAACTGCTAGGTCATTGAATTTAGGTGGGATTTATGGATATTCATTAGCACTTGTTTTATAATGAACGATGGAGGGCCTCTCTTCTTTAAATTCATAATATTTTAACAATTTTTCAATTTATTCCCACTATTACAATCTGTTTTGTACTATGTTCTTACAAGCAAAACATCTTAGTCAAGATGGCAAGTACCAAAGCAGCTGCTAGCTGCCGTGGTAACTTTCCAATGATCACCACCCAAGAATCCACACTCATTGTCTTATTAGTACGTGACAAACAAACCCATCAATGTATCCCCATGAAAGTTCCATAGCCCTAATGCAAAATCAAAAGTGGATGATCCTCTCAATTTCAAGAGATTCCCTCAAAATCAGGAGTGGACATGGATGAGGTTCAAGACAAGGGATAAGGATGGAGGACTGGATGAAGTATGTTATGGAGTTAGAACCTCCTCTATGGAAGATTTAAGCATGAACTATGAATACATACATCAACATCTTAAGCATATACAAATGTTCTACATGAGTAGTTGGGAATAGTGAAGAACTTGAAGTTTGAAATTTCTGCTCAGTAAGAAATGCTAAGGTACTAAGTCTTCGACATCTGGGATAAAGAAGGGGGAGATTGGTCTAATGGAGTTTAAACAGAAGATGAGGAGACTATTGAAGCTTCAAGAACAATGAAAGAATAAAGGAAAAATAGTGAAAAATAAACGGAAGCTCATATTGACTCAGGAGTCTGAGTAAAACATGTGATGCTAATGATTTTTCATTTTGTTTGTTAATTTGTTCTGCCAACTTTGATCATATTGGTGTTTACTTTTTGATCATATGGGTGATACTAATTTTTTTTATTATGATTAGATACTTGATCTATGCACTATTTTGTTATTTGATAAGTTATGTTTTATTATTGATTCATGTACTCAATTCAATAAGAACTCATCTGCTTCTGGTCCTGGTTACATCCATTGTCTTTAGCTTCATTCTTTGATGGTGAATGATGTTTTTGTCCCAAATTCTAAAGGGGGAGATTGTAAAAAACATGTTTCTTATAATGAATTGGCAATTGAATAAAAACGGACATCATACAAAATGTGGCTAGATTTGATTACATTGTCTTTCCATGTGCAGGTAATAGATTCTATTTGCGAAGAGATATACATAGAAGATTTTCAGAGATCCTTATCTTTGTAAATAAGATCAGCCACATCCTTACCAAGCTGAATCTGTCAAGATTGATGAAGATCCCCTTACCAAGCCGAATCTGCCAAGATTGATGAAGAAGAGATTCCTATTTCCTTATAAGACCAAATTAGTCAAGATTGATGAAGAGATTGCATAAGATTCTCATATCCTTATCAAGAAAAATCACCACAAGGAAAAATATCTCATGTATTTTTGGAAGGAAAGAAGATATCTTGAAGATTTTGAAAATATATCTAATTAAACTTCCATGTAATTTAGGCCTAGGGTTGTCCATTCATCTGTATATGAGGACAACCCACGAATATAAGATTCATTTAGTTTAGTCTCGATTTTCTGAGAGAGGGAGAGAGAGAGAGAGAGAGAGGTTGTCCATTCATCTGTATATTAGGACAACCCACGAATATGAGATTCATTTAGTTTAGTCTCGATTTTATAATAGAGAGAGAGAGAGAGAGAGAGAGAGAGAGAGAGAGAAAGTTCATATTATGGTTTCTGTATACTGTCAAACTAAGTTCTGAGGCCAGTTAGAACTCAGCATTTCTACTCAGTTGTAAAAACGTAGGATACGTGTTGTAAATTTATTCACGGGACCGAGTGGTTGAGCTAAGGAGTGTGCGTGAAACAAGTATGAGTATTTAGTGGAAAGAGAGTCTACAATATTGTAAATCCATTCTTCACCTTGTTGGGAAACAAAATTATACTCTAATAAAGTTTCCTGTAGAGAAAAAGGAGAGTTCTTCCTTGAAAAACACATCAGTCCCATTTTATTTATTCTGCTTTCGCAAACTTCACATTGTCAGTTCTCAAAGTACGAACTCAATTGCTGTGCTTATAATTCTGATTTTTCAAAAATGTAGAGTTTCGAATGAAAATCAAGACTTGAAATTTATCATATTATGATCTTTGTGATATATGTAGTAGCTAGCCTAAAAGTTTCAAAGTTTTCATAAAGTAATATGAGAGAAGATGATTTTGGTATATAAAAATAGTAATATTAGAATAACAAAATATGAACAATGCAATCAACCAACAGTTCATTGAGTTATAAAATAACGACCAATGCATATTGGTGTAGGCCACTTTGATCTCCATAACTTGAATAGAAATTATTCAATAACTTCCAAAAAAATATATGTGCATATGAGATAGATTTTATGTCGCTCTCTCATATTGTTGAATAGAAGATCCCAATCACCTAGTAACTTTATGATTTAGAAGCTACACAAAATTAGTTTATATTACCATTTAAGTGTCATCAACATACCTTCACATATATTTCCACATATTACGCTAAGTTTACAAATTTACTAGAACTGCACTCAATCAACAAAAGCATGCACTAACAAAAAAAAAAAAAAATTACTGACGGAATTAGCGATGGATCTATTTTCAACGCTAATTACTGACGGATCACTGATGGAAAATTATCGAAACTAGGGTAAAAAAGAATTTTAGTTTTCTGACAGATTACTGACGGAATAGTGGCAGAACTTAGTGACAGCCAAACTTCCATCGATAATCTGTCAGTAAAGTTAGGAAAACAAATTCAACCAACGTACTTAATGATGGAATATGTTGTCACTAATTACCGACGGAAATTCCGTCAGTAATATTCTAAAGATATTGACATTGGTGACGGAAGTGTCGTCGCTAATATTTTCTTATTTTAGTGACCCATCACTAACATTTTCTTATTGTAATGATGAAAAGTACATCACTAATATTTTCTAATTTTAGTGATGGATTTTTTGTCACTAAATTAAGAAAAGATTAGTGAATTACAATGGGTAAAATTATCACACTTTATTGTACTGACGGATTATTCGTTACTAAAATTTAAAAATAAAGTGACGGATCTTTCGTCACTAAAATAAGAAAATGTTATCTGCCACTAAAACAAAAAAGTATTAGTGACGGATTTTCTATCACAAAAAAAAAAAAAAAATTTAGTGACGAATATTTCGTCACTAATCATTTTAAGAACTAAACTATCATAATTTACCCAAATTCATTTACACAGTTGTCGTCCTCTCTTCCTTCCCAAACCCCTATGTTTCTCTCTCTCTCTCTCTCTCGCTCTCTCTCAATCTCTCGGTCTCTTGAATTCGCATCTCGATCTCGCGTCTTGATCAATCAAAGGTGTGAGACGTTCTGACGGATGTCAGGTATACTCAGAACATGGTGGAAAGTGTGTGATCGATTTTGATGATGTAAAGCTAGGATCCAGTCGAGAGTCAGCTTTAGTTTCTCACAGCCACCACCTTGAGAGGTAATGTAGCTTTATTTGGTGTTGAGTGATGTTTTAGGATGTATTTGTAGAAATTTTGGTCATGGTTTCCTTTTTTTGTTGTTTTGTACTACATTACTACGCTGCTTTCTTTGGGAATTGGACTATTTCTTTAGTTCAATTTTGCAGTAATACTACTAAAATGAATTTGGACTAGGTTATTGATGTTTGTATAGTTGATGAATATATTTTTTTTAATGTTTTTATTTCAAACAAACAAATTGTTTAATCCAAGGATTGGGGGATTGCCTTTTTTTTTTTTTTGAGAGTTGCTGGATTTCTTGTCTTACTCTTGCAGGGTGCAACTTTTTCATTTTTTAAAATTTTCTTCTTTTTTTGTTCCTTTTATTTTGAGTCTAAGACTAGATTTCAACTTAGGCATGTCCTACTAAAAATATAAATTTACAACATAAGGTATGAATTCTGAATTCATGAATCCTAAACCTAAAATTATGATGTTGCTGATCTAGACTTCAATGAGTGTGATGTGGACGAACCCCCTAATTCTGAAGCTAAAAGATTTATAACATGCTAAATGTTGTAGATAAAGAATTATGGCCTGGATGTCCAAGGCATTCACAATTGTCTGTCGTAGCTCGACTTATGAGCGTGAAAGCAAAACACCACATGTCTGCCAAATTGTTTGATCAAGTTACATAATTAATGAAAGAGATAGTTCCGGATAATAATTTGTTGGTTGATGATTTTTACTCATCCAAAAAATTATTGCGGGGAATGGGTCTTCCGGTGGAGAAGATCGATTGCTGCTTCAACAATTGCATGATCTATTGGGGAATTAACAGTGAAATAGATAGTTGTAAGGTTTGTAACCATCCTCGGTTTAAAACTAGTTAGGCCACTGATATGAAACATAATGCTAATGTAGCGTATAAAAGGATGTACTATTTTCCTCTTATTCCTCGAGTGCAGAGATTATATGCATCAAATGCCACATCCAAATATATACGATGGCATGCAAAGTTAGTAGATGTGGAGTCGTGCATCAGCCTTCTGACTCGATTGCTTGGAAGTATTTCAAAAATAACTATCCAAATTTTGCAGCTGAAACTAGGAATGTGAGATTGGCATTATGCACTGATGGTTTTCAGCCTATCAGGCAATCAGGGTAAACAAATACTCATATTGGCCGGTGATAGTGATGCCATATAATTTGCCTCCATGGATGTGTATGGAAGAGCAGTATATGTTTCTCACTATGTTAGTTGCGAGGCCTAAAAATCCTAAAGAGAACTTGATGTTTCCTTTAGCCACTTATATCTAAGATGATACATTTATGGGAAGTGGGTGTGCAAACATATGACATCTTAAAAAAACATAACTTTGTAATGCAAGCTGCCCTTATGTGGATAATTAGTGATTTTCCTACGTATTCGGTATAATCAGGATTGAGTACTTCATGAAGGTTAGCATGTCCATATTTAGGTATCTCCGAAAGTTGAAGAATAATGTTAGAAATAAGGCAAAGGTTGAAGGTTCAATATGTAATGCCTATTTGGTGGAAGAAGCATCATTATTTTGTTTCTTTTATTTTGAGGATCACGTGAGGACGAAACACATAAATTTTCCTCAAAATTATGATTTTTGTGGAGATGTCTTAAATGAGTATGAAGGCAATCTTTCTATATTAAGTATCCTGGTCGAGCGTTTGGAAAGGCAAAATCAAGATTTTTGAATGATCAAGAGTACAAAGCAGCTCATTCATATGTTCTATTGGATTGCACCGAAGTTGAACCATATATTGAGTAAGTGATCAATGTCTATCCACCACATAGTAGTATTATAAAATTAGTACTATTAATATTGACATATCCGTTCTTTTGAAGTATTTATGTGGAACAGATAAAGCAAGGTCGACCGAATATCTCAACTGCTGATGTTGAGTCCCGACTGGAAAATGAATTTGCAACATGGTTCAAACAATATGTGAGATGTTTATGTCTTTACACTATCTTAATAAATTAATATGCATTATTTTATCAAAGATAGCATCTAAATATTTATATTTACAGGTACACGAACCTTTCAACCATATTGACAATAAATTCATAAGGGATTTCACGAAAGGGCCATTATGTCATGTCACCAATTACCCTGAGTATTATGTGAATGGTTTTAAATTCCACACAACTCGACATGGGTTATCTAAAGCAACTGCAAATAGTGGGGTGTGCATAAAAGGAACAAATTACAGTATAAATGTGAGCGATTACTATGGGATATTTGATGAGATTGTACAATTAGATTATCCCAGTTTTTCGAGCAAAAGGTTTGTATTGTTCAAATGTGATTGGTTCGATCCTTCTAACATGGGTACAAGAATTCATATTGGTTACAAGCTCATTGATGTTAACCATAAACACAAATTTAACCGATATGAACCATTTGTGATAGCTATTCAAGCTACTCAAGTGTACTATTGCACATATCCATCTAATCAAAGGGATGTTTGCAAAATTAAATCTAGATCTATTGTGGAGGTTTCAGAATCATCTATAATAAATGAACAATCAATATCTTCACCTTTCCAAGAGGATGACATTGATATTCACACTCCTGTACATATAGATGAAGACCCTAGAAACTTGGCTGAGTTAGATGGTTGGGAGGCAGAAATTAGTAATGAAAGGCAGGACGACGAAAAAGATATACAATCAGAAGAAGAAACAGAAGCCTCAAATAATGAAAATTTAGAGGAAGATAGTGATGATGATTATTGATTAGCTGATAATGTTTTCTATTGTGTAATATTATATCTATTTTTGTTGAACATTTTCGCAATGCTTCAAATCATAGTTTACCGTATCTATTTTGCTATGATAATTATTCTTTACATTTATTCCTATTGTTGAAGTTGTATCTATGGTTTTATTAATATGCGACTCAATTAAATATTTACATTCTATATTCTGTAGATGCCATTGAGAGGTGGACATTCGAGTAGACGAATTAGAGGTGGACATTTGATGCTCCAAATGTATCACCTGAGTTCTCTGAGCCACCACCTACATTACAGGTTCCATCTACATCTCGGCAACCAGCACCCTCTATAGCACCTTTTGTACCGGCACCATCGACTACATCATCAATTGCAGCAACTTCAGCCATTGATGATCAAAATAGGCTTGAGATATATGTCGAGGGGAATAGGTAAGTGTAAAAACAATGTTAATTATGTTTAACTTGAGCTCAAAAGCATGTAATGTTTTAACTTACAATCTTGTTTTCAATTATTAATTTGTAACATACTTCCATCTCACCAAACCTTGGCAATACTAAGACAAATTTTTGAGCCTTTGATCGAGTACAATGGAACAATTTGGAAGAAGCTGACCTGGGAGACCAAGAAAATATACCACGAGTAGTTTAATGTATGTTCTAATTTGCTTACGTATATATAATATATATTTAAGTTTTTAATATTGAAATTTGTTAAAATATGTTTGTAAAATGGATTATGCTTCATTATTGGTGGTGAATTTATTGTTTTTGTGAGTTAATATATATTTTACAGAAAAGATGCAAATGGGATCCCATTTATAATGATGCAATTGAGAAGTTGGATAAGCAGCTGAGCGTTACCAGTACATACTCAATGAGTGGAAGAAAGATTATTTTAAGAAGAAAAAGAAGTTTAATGGTGTGTCTGATGATACACGGAAGAATTTCAAGAATATTGAGATAAGCCTAAAGTCATAGAAAAATCTGATCAGAACCGCAAAAATCATTTAAATGTGTCATGTGGAAAAGGTACATGCATCTCTCATCATAGAGGAGGATCAAGATCTGCTTGAGAGCATGCTAAGGAAATTATAAGAATAATATCCAGATAAAATATTAATTTTTCAATAGTTCTTAGATATATAAATGTTCTTTTTTTTTTTATAGGTAAAAGAGAAAGGTGAAGCTGCCACAGAGTGAGATGTTTTCTTGAAGTTGTATCTTCCAAATGAAGATGGTTCATACACATATGGAAAGTAAAGAAAAATTGTTGTAAGTATATTTTTATTTACTTAAAATAATAATTTTTTATATAATGTTAGAATAATTAAATTTATTTGTCCATAATAGAAGGAGGTACAAGAGAAGACAACCATTCTCAATCAATCGGCCAAGGATTCTACATAGACTCAACATGTAGATATGGGTAAGTTATTTGTTGATACATCACGAGTTCAAAAGAGACGTGTTTTCGGCATTGGAAACATTGGCAAAGCATATAATAGTAGCAATAGTAGTTACAATTCTATTGCTACCTCTTCCATTAATGAGGATGAAATTACAAAACGCATTGATGAAAGAGTAATAGAGAAAGTTGGGGAAATAGAGCTAAGATGTGGGCTGAAATGCGAGCTGAGATGCGGGTTGAGATGCAACAATATTTTTATGGATATGATGCGAGGTAGAACACCCTCTTCTCGTGCTGGATTTGCCAATGAAAATGATCAGACAGATGCCGATTTAGATGAAAACTAAAGTGATTAGTATTTTATGAATTTTATAGATGCATTATATTTATTTGTTTTGAATCGTGTTTCGTATGGATCATTTTGGATTATGTGTGTGGTGGAATTTTTTATAATTTGATTTGGGTGTGAACATATCTTCTTAAATTTCGATATTGGTATGTTTATTTTGAATTGGACTGTGATTTTGCATTTTTAAAAACAGGGTATAAAATTTTGAAAAAACATCTAGAAAATAATAAAATAAAATAACTAAATATTCAATTTAGTGACGGAAATTCGTCACTAAAAAAATAATAAATTAGTAATTATGTAAAATTTATGGACGACATATTTCGTTGGTAATTACTGACGACAACTGCGCGGTAATCCAAGATTTTTCGGTCAGTAAATTGTACAAGCCGACCATTGTTATCGGTCTTTAGCAACAAAGTTTTATGTTTAGTGATGGATAAAATCCGTCTCTAATTTAGTGACGGAATTTAGTGATGGTTTTTGTGTCACTAAATTACTGACCGAGATAAATTTTGGACAGCAATGTTTTACCGACCATTAGTGTACCGACGGATGTGTTGTATTGGTAACCCGTTAATATATATATTTAGCGACGGAATATGTAATTTTCCTTACAGAAATTTCCATTGGTAATTTGCATTTTTCTTGTAGCTAAACAATAATTTAAAATAATTGGCTAAAATATTATAAATTCTACATTTTTTCCCTACAAAGCTATTGTAAAATATGTGGAAACTTATAACCTAACATATATCTATATATGAACATTTTAACTAAGACGTGTTACATAGACAACAAAATATAAAAATAGATAGCTACTAATTTAAAAGATCACTATAATATTAGCGGCTCAATCAATGATTATCTTTCCATAATAAGAACTTATGATCCTTGAATGAAATTTAATACAAAAGTGATCATGTATTCAAATTGAGATTTAGTATACAAATTTATGAAATATGCACAATTTTATACTATTTAAAAAAAAAAAATCATACGCAAACTTTTATTTTCTTAGATCAACCTTAACTCTAAATAATCTAGAACAATCATCTCTTTAGTTGAACGTTAGGGTTTGATGTATTGGAGTCGGGAGTTCAAATTATTTTTACCAATTTGCACATTATGAATATGATAATGCTAATATAATATCATCATTAAAATAACAATTATGATAACACTTTTTTGCAAGTGTCAATATTTTTCATAAATAGATACACTTTCTAAAAGCGGTGTTAATTACTTTTCTTATAACGACATATTTATAGTGTCACTAGATTGGCATCACCATAGGTCATTGTTTTTGTAAAACTCATCCAAATTCATCAATCAAAGGCTGGCCTCACCTACGTCCTGTAACCCTATATATTTCCTTATGTGTCCACTGAACACATGAACGAGGATAGTCGAGTAAATTGCACCACCCCCTATCCATCCCTGTTGTGACAGAATAGGATTATAGAGCATAAACAAGAAACATAAAACGTAAAGAAGATACAGGATTTACGTGGTTCACCAATAAATTGGCTACGTCCACGGGCAGAGAGGAGAACGGACAGCTCTGCGAAGTGTGTGATTCAAGAAATATCAACAAATCTCCACCTTGACTTGAATCTTCCTTGCAGATGCATCATTACAATGCCAGATGAACATACTCCTCCTTTCTGCCTCAGATTTGCCCTCCTTGGGCATCTAACAGCTTGTGACGTTTAGCAAGTCCAAACAATGTCGAAACTTGCTATGCGGGACCGGCTTGGTGAACATGTCAGCAGGATTATCAGCAGTACCTACTTTCATCACCTTGATTCTCTGCTCATTCCTCAGAAAATG
Source organism: Caryopteris x clandonensis (assembly GCA_028749325.2). NCBI lineage: Eukaryota > Viridiplantae > Streptophyta > Magnoliopsida > Lamiales > Lamiaceae > Caryopteris > Caryopteris x clandonensis. The sequence goes on along the minus strand of JAPYKT020000030.1, from coordinate 2,451,080 downwards.
ATACCTCACATCAATATGCTTGGTCCTCTCATGATGGACCTGATCCTTGGTCAAACAGATTGCACTCAGACTGTCACAGAATACAATAACTTGATCATGATGTAGACCAAGATCACCTACAAGCCCTTTCAACCAAACTCCCTCTTTAGCAGCTTCTGTCAGTGCCATATACTCTGCTTCAGTTGTAGACAAAGTAATTGTAGCCTGCAGAGTTGCCTTCCAACTAACAACAGAACCACCAAGAGTGAAAACATAACCAGTTATAGATCTTCTACTATCAACATCTCCAGCATAGTCAGAATCAGAAAAACCAGTCACACAAACGTTAGCATCACCTCCATAAATAAGACCAACATCAGACGTACCTCTGAGATAACGGAAAATCCTCTTCACAGCTTGCCAATGCTCCTTTCCAGGTTGTCCCATGAACCTGCTGACAACACTAATAGCATGTGCAAGATCTGGTCTAGTGCAGACCATAGCATACATCAAACTCCCTACTGCATTAGAGTATGGGACTCGAGACATGTACACCTGCTCAGCTACAGATTTCGGTGCATAATCAGTGGATAAATCAATATTTGTAGCACTTGGAGTATCAATAGGCTTGGCGGTAGACGTGCCAAATCTAGACAAGATCTTCTGAATGTAACTCTTCTGTGACAAGAAAAGCTTCTTCTTCTCTCTTTCCCCATATATCTCCATACCCAGAATTTTCTTGGCAGCATCCAAATCCTTCATATCGAACTCAGCACTGAGCAGATCCTTCAACTTCTGAATATCAGACTTGGACTTCGCAGCTATGAGCATGTCATCCACATACAGGATGAGATAGATCATGGAACCATCATCAGCTTTGTTGTGATACACACAACAATCATACGGACTCCTGTTGTATCCCAACTGGATCATGTAACTGTCAAACCTCTTATACCACTACCTTGGAGACTGCTTTAGCCCATATAAAGATCTCATCAACTTGCAAACATAATCTTCCTTCCCCAGAACCTGGAACCCCTCTGGCTGAGTCATGTAGATATCGTCTTCGAGCTTTCCATGTAGAAAAGCTGTCTTCACATCTAGTTGCTCAAGTTCTAAATCTTGATGTGCAAACATTGCTAGTAACACTCTGATGGAAGTGTGTCTTACCAATGGTGAAAATATCTCATTATAGTCAACCCCCTCCTTCTGTGTGAACCCTCTTGCAACTAGCCGAGCTTTGTATCTCACACCTTCACCAGGTGTGGTTTCTTCCTTCTTCTTGAATATCCATTTGCAAGTAACAATCTTTCTCTCCTTAGGCCGTTTGACCAGCTCCCAAGTCTCATTCTTGGCAAGTGATTCCATCTCTTCTCTCATTGCAGCGAGCCATTGGGCCGACTCACTACCTGAAACAGCCTCTCTGTATGTGAATGGTTCACCTGCAGATGGTTCTTCCCCTTCCACCTCGTCAGTGACTTGTAATGCGTAAGTCACCATATCCTCAAAACCATACCACACAAGAGGCTTCACACCTGTTCTCCTAGCTCTATCAACCGCTATGCTTGTCTGGCGAGCTTCTGGATGAACATCTGATGAACTTGCACTTTCAGCTATAGTATGTTGATCTTCTCCACCTTGGAGTTGTGATTTACACTCATCGAGAGTGACTTGCAGCTCTACCTGTTTATCAATACTACTACAATTTTCAGTACAAATGGACTTCACAGTAGGGTTAAGCATAGAATTCTCATCAAAAATCACATTCCTACTGAATATAACTCTATTTTCTGAAGGTGACCAGATTCTATATCCCTTAACTCCATCCCCGAAACCAACAAATATACCCTTCTTAGCTCTTGGCTCTAATTTACCCTCACTAACATGATAGTAAACATTACAACCAAAAACCTTTAACAGTGAATAATCTGCAAGTTTATTAGACCATACCTCATAAGGTGTCTTGCAATCAATGCCAGTGTGAGGACCATGGTTGATCAGATAGCACGCCGTGTTTACTGCTTCTGCCCAGAACTTTCTAGCCAAACCAGCATTCGAGAGCATGCATCTCGCTCTCTCCAGCAATGTCTGATTCATGCGCTCTGCAACACCATTCTGCTGCGCTGTATGTCGAATAGTGTGGTGTCGAGCAATCCCTGCATCCTTGCAGAACTCGTTGAACTCAGACGAACAGAACTCCAGGCCATTATCAGTTCGCAGTCGCTTGATCTTCTTCCCAGTCTGATTTTCTACCAACGCTTTCCACTGCTTGAATTTCTTGAAAGCTTCACTTTTGTGTTTCATCATAATTACCCAAGTCATCCAGGAGTAGTCATCAATTATAGACACAAAATATCTATGGCCTCCAATAGACTCAACACGTGACGGACCCCAACAATCCATATGAATGTAGTCAAGAGTCCCCTTGGTCTGATGAACTGCCTTCTTTGGAAACTTGCTGCGATGAAGCTTCCCAAAAACACAATGTTCACAGAATTCAAGACTCTACACTTTATGCCCAGAAAAAAGATCCCGCTTTGACAAAATCTGCATCCCTCTTTCTTCCATATGACCGAGCCTCATATGCCACAGCCTGGTCATATCCATGGTCTGAATCTCAGATGATGCAACATCAGCAGAACCTATCACAGTGGAACCTCGCAGATAATATAAGGTTCCACGTTTCAAGCCTGTCAGAACCACCTTTGAACCTTGACAAACATACATAACTCCACCTTCACCTTTGAAACTGAAACCCTTGCTGTCAAGGAGACTCAATGATATCAGATTTTTCATCATCTGTGGAACATGCCTGACTTCATTCAAGGTGCAGAATACCCCATCATGTGTCCGTATCCTGACTGAGCCAATCCCAACCACCTTGCAGGCAGCATTGTTAGCCATGGTAACATTTCCTCCATCTATCTGCTCATAGGTCGAGAAGAACTCCCTGTTAGGACAAATATGGTATGATGCCCCAGAATCAAGAACCCACACTTCATTATGATGTGACTGTCCAGCTGCAACCAAGGTCAGATCATCTTCAGAATTTGTATCAGTTTCTGCAACAGCTGCAGAACCGCCGACACCCTCTTTCTTCTCCTGTTTTCTCTTCTTCCTAGGACAATCATTCTTCCAGTGCCCCGGTTCTTTACAGTAATTGCAAATGTCATCGGGTTTAGGACCTTTTGAACCTTTCTGATTCGGCTTCCCACTTTTCTTCCCAGATTTCTTTTGTCCCTTACCCGTGACAAACAGCCCCGATGCCTGATTTTCTGTAGCTGAGCCAGTTGCCTGTTGACGGTCTTCTCTGCTGTGGAGGGCAGATCAAACATCTTCCAGAGACAGAGTATCTTTCCCAGTAATAAACGATTCAACAAAATTCTCATACGATTCAGGCAAAGATACTAATAGAATTAAAGCAACGTCCTCATCTTCTACTTTAACATCAATATTACGCAAATCTAGTAAAATTTTGTTTAATTTATCTAGATGATCCCGAAAGGGTGTACCTTCCTGCATGCGTAAATGGAACAGACGTTACTTCAGAAGCAATTTGTTGGTTAGAGACTTCGTCATGTAGAGACTCTCTAACTTTTTCCAGAGACCATCGGCAGTTTCCTGATCCGTAACCTCGATGATGACATCGTCAGACAGACATAGCATGATAGTCGAGTGGGCCTTTTCTTCTAGGGTATTCCACTCTTCTTCATCTGCATCCTCATATTTAGGTTTTCCTGATAGCGGCGCCCACAAACCCTGCTGCTTCAGCAGAGATCGCATCTTGATCTGCCATAAGCCAAAACTATTTCTCCCGGTGAATTTGTCAACCATTACATTGAAAGCAGACATTCTTGATCGGCTCCAAAAAACCCTAACAGTGCGGAAAATACCCTGATCGACACGACCATGCTCTGATACCAGATTGTTGTGACAGAATAGGATTATAGAGCATAAACAAGAAACAGGAAACGTAAAGAAGATACAGGATTTACGTGGTTCACCAATAAATTGGCTACGTCCACGGGCAGAGAGGAGAACGGATTTTATTATGCGGTATATGTTATTGATTACGTCGCCCCCCTTGACCCCCCGACTCGCTGACCGGGCAGCGAGACCCCCGTGACAGCTCTGCGAAGTGTGTGATTCAAGACATATCAACAAGATTAACCAGACAACTAGTCGATATGTTTCTATCTTAATCAAGCAAAATGTTAGGCCATTCTTTTTTTGTTTTTTTATTTTTTGTTTTTTTAATCTATGAAATGCTCAAAATTGAAAAATGAAATATAATTCTGCAATTTAAATTTATTAGAATTGGACTTTGTATCTAAATTGTAAACATTAAATATATCATTATTTCGGGTAATTTTACTGTGTCAAAATTTGCTTTATATATGTTCATTTGCATGAAAATTAGATCGTTGACTTATTTAAGCATACACAATCTATTAGTGAAATAAAAAATTATAATTATATTTTGATAAATAAAATGAGACCTTTAATAAAAATATGGCCTTTTTTTTTTGAAAAAAATATTTGGAACCATGGCTTTTATTTATGAACTCAGTTTTGAAGGCCGATTCGCCACTCGTTATGAAAGAAAATGGAGGACCTTGGGATGGAAACGGTTACTACATATGTTTTATTTACCCCAACATATCTTGCTTGCAGTAAAGCGTGAGTCGTCGTGGGGGTTTGGTTACCACAGTGATTTGGACGACTACATGTTAGAAACTTGGTTTATTAAATAGGTGTCAAATATATTTTGACTAATTTTTGAAGTGGTTAAATATTTTATTTTGGAGGAATTAAATAGTGTAACTAATCGACGGTCCGAGTAGATAATTGCAGTGGATGGAATTTCTCAAACCCAATTTTTGGTGAGTGAGAAAATTAATGCTCAAAGCTTATGATGTAATTAAATGACTTTCACCAGCGCATGACCAAATGGGGCCACACATATGTGTGCTCGGCTCGGTCTCAAACTCAGCCTCGGCTTGATTTAGTGGAGTAGAGTTTTGTTCGCACGCACCTAAACAAGTGGATGTCTAGGTTCATGTAACTGTCAGGAATTAATCTCCTGAAGTTATGAATGTCATAATGGGGGTAACCTTCGGGAGTTACTTCTTCCGAACGCACTTGGACAGGTGGATACCCGCACGTACCTGAACAAGTGGATGCCCAGGTTCATATAACTGTTATGAGCTAATATCCTAAAGTTATTAACATCATAATTGGGGAGTAACCTCCGGGAGTTACTTCTCCCGCACACACCTAAATAGATGGATGCATGATAACCCTATGTAATAGAGTTATTTTTGTACCTTTAAACTTAAAATCATGTAGAAAATAGTGATGAATTTAGCGAATTTTAGTATAATATAGTAGAATTAGATCGTTTTTTGTTTTGTAGTTTGTACAAATTAAATGTTTATTTTTTCCCTTAATCTTATGTAAAAAATAGGCTGGAGCTAAACTTGGAGAACCGAAGCTAAGAGTGCAGACTGGTTGAGAAAGTCCTCAGTAGCTAGGAGCAATGTTGTAGCAACACTGGAAGTTTATTTTTGACCCAGGAAATTCGAACCAAGACTGCTGACTGTGTAATTTAATTACAGTCTAGCTGGCGTGGGCCAGCTTTTAAAGTTAAATGAATGAATAAATTAGCAGGAGAATAATTTTGGGCCAGAGTCACCTCATAACTAAATGGGCTGCCTAATGTGGAAAGTATTGGTGGGCCTTCATCATTAGCAGCCAAAGGAGAAACTAGGGCAAAAAAAAAAAAAAAAAAAAGCAAAGAAGAGCAGAAGCAACACAGGAAACAGGGGAGAAGATAGCAGTTGGAATTGGAGCAAAAAACCATCATTCTCAACATATTTTCAGTGTGAATTCAAGGGGAAAAAACAAAACAACATCAAGAAGGAAGAAGAAGAAGGAATCACGAAAAAACAGCAAAACCACCAGCTTATTCCTCTCTTTCTTACTCTCTTTTTTATTTCCTTGTTTTTTGGAATTTCATTTCAATCACTATGGATAATGAATTAGACTTTTGGATTGTATTTTTTAAGTTAGTCATGAGCTAAATTATTGAAGACTTGAATTTCTAATGAACTTTGAATCGTTTTATTAAAACTTTTATGCATTGTTGAGTGATTTGTGTCATTGTTCATTCAAGTGTGCCTATTGTTAATATTTGTTATTATTTAGCCAGCAATGATGAATTGATAAGCTAGATTTAATACTGGAAGGTTAGGTCTAGTGGAAATTTCTTGAATGATGCAAGTTTATAACCGATTTCAAGTTGTAGTAGCGGGTGATATAGGAATATATTATTCGCCTTGCATAACTATAAGAATTGAGACTTACATCAATGTTCCAATTTATATTAGGCATAGGAATATGTTCAATTAGAAAAGAGAATGTGTAACATAGCATTTGAAAAAATTCTATGTGCGAAGAGGGAATTCTTGTTAACTTTGGAGCATTTCACTCAAAACAATGCCAATGAACATTGATAAAAAAAAAATCGATTTAAGGGAAATTAGTAATTCAAGTCTACATCTCCCTTTTGTGAACTTTCTTACTGTTTTTGGCTTGTGAATTGAATGATTAATTGCTGGAAATATTTTCTTTACTTCGTTGTTTGAATTGTAGTAATAGAACCAAACATCTACCCAATTTATTACTCTTTTTATTAGTTAAAATTGTTTAGTGATTGATATTTGCAAATTATTTTAAATTCAATCCATGTGAAGACGATTAACTTATCATTATATTACTTGTGTGACTACGTGCACTCGTGTATCAAAATTGAAGCATAAAATGGCCACAACAAGTTTTTGGCGCTGTTGGCGGGGATTGTAATTTAGAATTTTTCTCATGTCAATAACTTTGCAATTTATTTTTACTATTTTGTTCTAATCTTGATTGTTTTTCTTGTTTTCCAATAGGCTGATTTTGTATATGAACGAGCAACAAGATTTTGGACTAGATCATTTGGACCCTGAAATCGAATGCACATTTAGAAGAGGAAGAAGGGAGCAACAAGAACAGCAGGCTCAACATCAAAGCAATATGGCCGAGGAGGATGTAAACGTGGCTGCCAATGCGATTGTGATGGCCGATGATCGAGCGAGAGCTATATGGAAGTATGCTGCCCCACTGTTCAATGACCTTAATCTGAGAATCATTCAACCTGAGATTCAAGTACCTCACGAGTTGAAGCTGGTGATGTTCCAAATGGTGCAAACGGTAGGTCAATTTAGCGGGATGGGCTAGATACTGAAGATCCTTACCTTTGTCTTCGTTCATTTTTAGAGGTGAGTGATTCTTTCAAGCTCCAAGGTGTTATGGAGGAGGCTTAGAGGCTGAAACTATTTCTTTTCTCATTGAGGGATTGAGCTAGAGCATGGTTTAACACTCTTCCACCAGATTCTATTGCTTCTTGGAATGATCTTGCCGAGAAATGTTTGATGAAGTACTTTCCTCCTACAAAAAATGCCAAGTACCGGAATGAGATTGTTTCTTTTCAACAATCGGAGGATGAATCCGTGTGTAAGGCTTGGGAGAGATTCAGTAGTTATTGAGGAAGTGCCCCCACCATGGTATTCCTCATTGTATCCAAATGGAGACTTTCTACAATGGTCTTAATGCTTCCACTCGCATGGCGTTGGATGCTTCGGAAAATGGAGTTATTCTTTCTAAATCATATAATGATGCATATGAGATCTTGGAGAGGATTGCCAACAATAACTATCAGTTGTCCAACACAAGAGCACCGACCGATAAGAAAACATCAGGAATTTATGAAGTTGATTCATTAACAGCTTTGACAGCTCAAGTTTCATCCATGAGCAACATTTTGAAGAACTTAAGTTTTGGGGGGGAATGGGACCAACAGCCCCTATGGAACAAGCAACAGTTATTTTGTGTGTTTATTGTGGAGATGGTCACACATTTGATAGTTGTCCTTCCAACCCAGCCTCGGTTTGCTATATGGGAAATCAAAACTCCAACCGTAACAATCCATATTCCAACTCTTATAATTCGGGGTGGAGACAACATCCAAATTTCTCATGGGGAGGTCAAGCCTAACTTTCCACCAAGATTTTCCAATCAACATCAACAACAAAGGTTTCCTCCACAAGCTACCCAAACCAACTCTCTTGAAAATTTGATAAAGGAGTATATGGCTAAGAACAATGCAATGATTCAAAGTTAAGGAACTTTGTTGAGAAATCTTGAAGTTCAGGTGGGGCAATTTGCAAATGAGTTGAGAAATCAACCTCAAGGTGCTTTGCCAAGCGACACTTGAAATCCAAAAAGAGAAGATAAAGAACATTGTAAGGCTCACATCAAAGAATGGTAATGATTTAGAGCTGAATGACAAGGAAGCTAGTTATGAAAACGAGCCCATTTCAATCCAAGGGGAGCTGAAACAGAAAAACAGGCTAGAAATCCAAATTTAATTACCTCAGAGCCTGCCCAGAAAACTTCAACACCAATTCAGCAATCTGCAGAGCAGCAAACATGTGCAAAACTGTCACCTCCATTTTCTCAACATTTTCAAAAGCAGCAACAAGATGTCCAATTCCACAGAGTCTTAGATGTTTTAAAGCAGCTCCACATCAACATTCCATTGGTGGAGATCTTGGAACAAATGCCCAATTGCGTGAAGTTTTTGAAGGACATCTTGACCAAGAAGTGACATCTTGGAGAGTTTGAAACGATTGCTTTGACCGAAGGATCCACTGCAATTTTCAAAAATAAAATTTCCCCTAAATTAAAGAATCCAGGGAGTTTTACTACCCCTTGTTCTGTTGGTGGTAGAGATGCTGGTAGAGCTTTATGTGATTGAGGAGCAAGTATTAACTTGATGCCTATGCCTATTTTCAGGAAACTCGGAATTGGCAAAGCAAGACCAACCACCATAACATTGTAATTGGTCGATCAATCTATGGCACATCTAGAGGGTAAGATTGAAAATGTTTTGGTGTAAGTGGATAAGTTCATCTTTCTGGCGGACTTCATTATTCTTGATTATGAGGCGGATCGTGAGGTTCCAATTATTTTGGGGAGACCATTTCTTGCCACTGGGAGAATGTTGATTTATGTTCATAATGGAGAGTTTACAATGGGGGTCAATGATCAACAAGTGACTTTTAATGTGTTCAATGCTATGAGGTTCCCGGATGAAATTGAAGAATTCTCCTTCGTGAATGTTATTGACACTATTGTGGCTGAAAAAGTGCAAAAAGAAACATGTGAAGACACTATAAGAATGACTTCTCATAAAGAAAATGATGAGACAAGTGACGATGAAGGAGCACAAGTCAAATGGGTGGAGTCTAAGCAATTATATACTAAATTTTGGAGACACTTTGAATCTTTGGATTTATCGGAAAGGAATTTCGCACCATCCAAAAGCCATTCACTGAAGAACCACCAAGGTTAGAATTAAATATTTTTCCTAATCACTTGAAGTATGTTTATTTGGAAGAAGAATAGACTTTAGCCGTGATAATCTATGCATCCTTGAGTCTTAAAAGGAAAGTTTGTTGCTCAACGTGTTGAGGAAATACAAAATAGAAATAGGGTGGACAATGGCAGATATGAAGAGAATAAGCCTGTCTATTTGTATGCATAAAATTATGCTAGAAGAGAGTTGCAGCAATTCTGTTGAACACCAAAGAATGCTCAACCCCATTATGATGGAAGTGGTGAAAAAGGAAGTAATCAAATGGCTCGATGTGGGAATTATCTACCCAATTTTGGACAGCTCGTGGGTCAGCCTGGTTGAATGCATTCCCAAGAAAGGTGGAGTCACTGTGATGGCAAATGAAAACAATGAATTAATTCCCACAAGAAAGGTGACGGGATGTTGTGTTTGCATGGATTATCGGAAGCTGAACAAGGCCACAAGAAAAGATCATTCCCCACTGCCATTCATTGATCAAATGTTGGACATATTAGCAAGAAAGGAATACTATTGTTTTCTTGACGGGTATTCGGGTTATAGTTAAATATCTATTACTCTGGAAGATCAAGAGAAGACCAGTTTCACATGCCCTTTTGGTACATTTGCTTTTCGGAGAATGTCATTTGGATTATGCAATGACCCTGCCACCTTTCAGCGATACATGATGGCCATCTTTTCCGACATGATGGAGAAATCTCTTGAGGTATTTATGGATGAATTTTTGGTATTTAGTGAAACTTTTGATGCTTGTTTGGTTAACTTGGAACATGTACTTAAGAGATGTGAATAAACCAACTTTGTCTTTAACTTGGAGAAATGTCATTTCATGGTACAAGAGGGAATTATCTTGGGAAATCAAATTTCTCATCACGGAATTGAAGTGGATAGAGCAAAGATTGAGGTAATTAAGAAGCTTCCACCACCTACCATAGTTAAGGGCATTCGAAGCTTTTTGGGGCATGAGGGATTCTACCAGAGGTTTATCAAAGATTTTTCAAAAATATCCAAGCCACTTTGTTCTCTACTTGAGAAAAATCGGTCCTTCGAATTCACAAAAGAGTGTCAAGAAGAATTTTTGACCTTCAAGAAAGCACTTGTATCCGACTCGATTATTGTTCCCCCAGATTGGTCTCTTCCTTTTGAATTAATGTGTGATGCTAGTGATTTTACCATTGGTATTGTGCTCGGGCAAAGAAGAAATAAGGTATTCCACTCTATTTACTATGCTAGCAAGACTTTGACGGCTACTCAATTGAATTACACAACCACCGAAAAGGAGCTTTCAGCCATGGTCTTTGCATTTGAAAAGTTTTGAGCTTATTTGGTGGGAACTAAGGTGGTTGTATACAAGGATCATTCGGCTATAATGTATCTTGTTGCTAAGAAGGATGACAAACCAAAACCCATTCGATGAGTATTACTTCTTCAAGAATTTGACTTGGAAATTCGAGGTAGGAGAGGAACTGAGAATCAAGTGGCCGACCATTTATCTAGACTTGAAGGTGGAGATGAAGAGAAGAATAAAGGGCCTATTAAGGATATATTTCCCGATGAACAAATCTTGGAAGTTAGTTAAGTTTCAACATCATGGTATGCTGATTTTGTGAATTACTTGGTGAGTGGATTAACTCCTCCCAATTTCAATAACCAACAACTCAAGAAATTCTTCCACGATTTGAAGTCATATTATTGGGAGGATCCTTATCTTTACAAACAATGCCCCGATCATGTGTTGAGACGATGTGTACCTGAAGAGGAAGTACCAAGCATTTTTTATCATTGTCATTCTTATGCATATAGAGGTCATTTTGGGGGACAGGACAACAACTAAGGTTTTTCAATCGGGATATTATTGGTCTTCTATTTTTAAAGATGCTCACAACTTTACAAAGAATTGTGATAGGTGCCAACGCGTAGGAAATATTTCAGTAAGGAACGAGATGCCTTTGAACAACATTCTTGTGGTGGAACTCTTTGATGTTTGGGGAATCGATTTCATAGGGCCATTTCCTACTTCTTTCAGAAATTTTTTCATATTGGTGGGGCCGTTGATTACATGTCCAAATGGGTTGAAGCTATGGCAAGTTCTAAGAATGATGCTAAAGTGGTTATGAAATTTCTACATAAGCATGTGTTTACTTGTTTTGGCACTCCAAGATCCCATATAAGTGATGAAGGCACCCACTTTGTGAGCAAACTCTTGGCTACATTTTTGGCTAAGTATGATGTGAGACACAAGATTGCTACGGCTTATCATCCTCAAACAAATGGCCAAACCGAGCTCTCCAATAGAAAAATCAAAAGCATACTTGAGAAGGTCGTGAATCCTAATCGAAAGGATTGGTCCTAAAGATTGGAGGATGCTTTATGGGCATATCGGACAGCCTTCAAGATACCTTTAGGCATGTCTCCATATCGGTTGGTGTTCGAGAAAACATGTCATTTACCCATGGAGTTAGAACATAAAGCATATTGGGCCATCAAGAAGCTCAATATGGACCTTCAAGTTGCCGGTGCACTTCAAAAATTGTAATTAAATGAGCTTGATGAAATGAGATTGTTCTCCTATGAAAATGCCAAACTCTACAAAGAAAAAACTAAGAAGTGGCATGATAAGAGGATTCAGCCTAGAGTCTTTGAGAATGGGCAACGAGTTTCACTTTTCAACTCTTACCTTAAGTTGTTCCCTAGAAAATTGAAGTCTCAATGGTCCGGATTATTTCTTGTGACCAAAGTGTACCCTTATGGAGCTGTTGAATTAAAGGAAGAGCACTCAAGATGATAATTTAAAGTGAATAAGCAGCAAATCAAATATTATTGGGAAGGGAGGTTGATCGAAAGAAGACCTCCATCACTTTGGAAGAACCATGACAAGGGAGGTGGTTTTTGGTTGCTTATGGTTTTAAAAGAATTAACTTTAATAGAGCAATCCAAAAATATATTTTTGTATATATGTTAATATATATCGTATGTAAATAGTATTACTTTTACTTAATTAGTTGATTTTTAAGTTTTAAATCCCTAATCCTTACTCTCATTCCATTTTCCATAAGGTGTGCACGAGAAAAGAAAGCATGGACTTTGACGAACACCCGCTATTTTGGAATCACATTAGTGCTGATTTGGGTGATGGAAGGCACTGCTACACAGGATTTAATATTACCCAGTTTGCTGCAACATCTCGTGTAGCAACTGGGCGCAAAAAAAAATTAAAAAATTTACCCAGTTTGCTATAGCAACTGGGCGTGACTTTAAAAAAAAAAAAAAAGAGAGAGAGAGAAAATGCAGGACTTGAAGAGCAAAAGGGGAATTTCAATCCTTTCTTCTAAAAAAAAAAAAAAAACCCTAGCCCCACAAGAAACCCTACCTCCCTCCCTAACACTCATCTCACACAGCCGCTGCCTCCCTCAACCTCACATCGTTCACCGCTGTCTTCCTTAACCGTACCATAATCTCACCGTCATCTTCATCTTCCAACATCATCTCATCGTCGTCTTCATCATCGGCCACCACCACTTCTTCCCTTCTTCCATTTTCATCGTCGAGTAGCCACTCCATCACTCGCCCATTACTTGTAAACCACCATCCGCAGCTTGCTCGCCTAGTTCAAAAGAAGTACAGCAGTCCACCACTATCCGTCGCTGCCTTCATCATCGGTTACCACTACTTCTCATCTTCTCCCATTTCCATCGAGCCCTCCAGTGAAACCTGCCAAGGATAGCCCCCATTCCCTGCATTCCTGGACACCATCCTCGAACCATGGATGGATGACCCCAATCAAGAAGAGGAATCAGAGGAGCAGGACTCCGACTAGCCCACCATGGAGTTCTTCAAACCCAGCTTATGTGTCTCTTTGTGTTTTCGTTTTGTGATATGCTGTTTTTGTTTGAGTCATCGTGGTAGTTATGTGTTAATCTTGTTCAGTCATGGTAGGAATGTGTATGACATATTGCTATAATGATGTGTAGTTGTTGTTTTTATGTGATGTTTAAGAAGTTTATGTTTTTCCCTAGCATGCTGTTATATGTGTGTTGCTCAATGATGATGCTTGTAATGTTTTATTTTATTTTTGGAGTACTAGCCTAATATACTTGCATACACTTGGTTATTTCTTGTATTGTTGGTTTGAGAAGAATTGTGATAATAGTGTCATTTCCATCATGTGTGCATAGCTTGACCAATCAATATTGACCCTACGAGCCGGTTAGATTCTTTGGAGAGCCTATGTCTTCAAAATGTTGACTAGTGTCCCCTTTGAGGTAAAATGTTAGATGACACTTATTCGATGATATGATTTAGGCCATCCGTGGATAGTTTGAGCCTTTCTAGACAACCCGTACGTCTTTTCCCCTAGTAAACCCACTTGAGCCTACTTAGTAATTTTATTTGTAGCCAATAATTAGCCTTGCCTATAAGGATGATCCTCCATTTTACCCCCTTATGCATCTCGACTATTTTGGGACTTACACTAAAGGCTACATTTCAAAGGGAAGTGAATACTCTAATTTTGTGGTATGCATCATATTTTGAAAGATAGTATAAATTCTATTGCTTTTGATACCACATTGGGGACAATGTGTTCCTAAGTTTGGGGGAAGGAATGTGTTACATTTGAAGAATCAGCTGCTGTGTTCGTGTTTGTTAAAAAAAAAATTGCCCAGTTTGCTGCATCAATACTCATAGCAACTGGGCACCAAAAAAAAAAAAAAAAAAAACAAAGAAACACAGTTTGTCTCGGATAATTAACAATGGCAACATTAGAATTTAATGATTTATGGGCTGCATGTGTAAAAAGGAGGGGAGTGTTTGAAAGAGTTAGTGTGGGTCCTAGAAAGTCAAGATGTTTAAGGTATTTTAAGCCAAAAATTTCCTCCATTATCTTACCCTCACCTAAGCCTAACATTACAAGATTAATGAAGTCCTATTGATCTTTGTTTAGGTGTAAGTCCACATAAGTGGAGACACAACATTAGGCTTTAAGATGGAGGTTTGTCTTGTTCTAGGGAAATCGAGCCTGTCTTGGAAGAGCTATAAACATAATGTGGAGAGACGCATACATTGTGATTTCATCATGCCATTAGCACTTGAGGAACTGGGTTGAAAGAAATTGCACGAAGTCATCATTCTCATCGCTTTTGAATAAATTTCTGAGAGCATGCACCATTGTCAAGCCATGCATTGGATTCACATATTCTCTCTTTGTATTGTGTTTGTATATCCTCATGTGTCTTTTTTGTATGTCTAGACTCATCACTCGAGGACGAGAAATGACTTAAGTTTTGGGGTGTGATAACCCTATATAATAGAGTTATTTTTTTACCTTTAAACTTAAAATCATGTAGAAAATCAAATTTAGCAAAAAATAGTAGAATTAGACTGTTCTTTTGTTTTGTAATTTGCATAAATTAAATGTTTAATTTTTCCTTAATCTTATGTAAAAAAATAGATCTGGAGCTGAACTTGGAGAACCGAAGCTAAAAGTGCAGACTGGAAGTCCCCAGTTGTTGGGAGCAATGCAGCAGCAACACTGGAAGTCAATTTTTGACCCTGGAAATTCGAACTAAGACTGTTGACTGTGTAATTTAATTATTGCCTTACTGGCGTGGGCCAACTTTTAAAGTTAAATGAATGACTAAATCAGCAGAAGGATAATTTTGGGCCAGAGTTATATCATAACTAAATGGGCTTCCTAATGTGGAAAGGATTGGTGGGCCTTCTTCATTAGCAGCCAAAGGAGAAAATAGGGAAGCACAAAAAAAAAAAAAAAAAGAAATAGCAGCAACAGCGCATGAAACAGGAAAGAAAACAATAGCTGGAATTGGAGCAAAAATGCCATCATTCTCAGTAGATTTTTAGCGTGAATTCAAGAGAGAAAGAAGAAAACGACATCAAGAAGGAAGAAGAAGAAGGAATCACAAAAAAAAAAAAAAACACAACAAAACCACCAGCTTATTCCTCTCTTCCTTACTCTCTTTTTTATTCCCCTGTTTTTTGGAATTTCATTTCAATCACTATGGATGATTAATTAGAGTTTTGGATTATATTTTCTAAGTTAGTAATGAGCTAAACTTATTTAAAACTTGAATTGCTAATTATTTGAATCGTTTTATTAAAACTTTTATGCATTGTTGAGTGATTTGTGTCATTGTTCATTCAAGTGTGCCTATTGTTAATATTTGTTGTTGTTTGGCCTTCAATGATGAATTGATGAGCTAGATTTAATACTGGGAAGGTTAGGTCTAGTGGAAATTGCTTGAATGATGCAAGTTTATAACCAATATTAGGTTGTAGTAGCGGGTGGTATAGGAATATATTATTCGCCTTGCATAACTATAAGAATTGAGACTTACATTGATGTTCCAATTTCTATTAGGCATATGAATATGTTCAATTAGAAAAAGGAATAGGTAACATAGCATTTGGAAAATTTCTATGTGCCGAGAGGGAATTCTTGTTAACTTAATAGCATTTCACTAAAAACAATGCTGATGAACATTAATCAATAAAAACTGATTCAAGGGAAATTAGTAATTCAAGTCTATATCTCTATTTTGTGAACTTTCTTACTGTTGTTGGCTTGTGAATTGAATGATTAATTGCTGGAAATATTTTCTTTACTTCTTTGTTTGAATTGTAGTAATAGAACCGAACATTCACCCAATTTATTACTCTTTTTCTTGGTTAAAATTGTTTAGTGATTGGTATTTGCAAATTATTTTCAATCCCTGTGGAGACGATCAACTTATCATTATATTACTTGTGTGACTACATGCACTTGCGTATCAAAATTGAAGCATAAAATAGCCACAACAATACACGTACGTACCTGGACGAGTGGATGTCCAGGTTTATTGTAACCACCGGGAGTTACTTTTTCCGCACGCACCTGGATAGGTGGATGCATGTACGTACCTAGACATCCTCTGTAACCTCTGGGAGTTACTTCTCAGGGGTTTGAATGCCTACTAACTCCATAATTGAAGACTTTAATCCCTGACTGGATTTGATGCCTATATATAGGACTATATCTCCATGGAAAGAACATACTTGAGAACCACTTGAAAATCTTGCATCCATATTTTTGAAGATCATAACATATTAGTGAGCTTCCAGTTCTCACATTGTTGTAGTTCGTTGGAGCTTTTTGTCTAGTGGTGCTACTACCCAGAAGACGAAAATTGTTTCATCTTTAGGAACGATACGTCAAACCGTGAGCACTAGCCGGGACGTATTCGTTTTGTGGAGAGAGGTCTTCCTTGACTCAATTTCAATCCATCCTGTTTCGGTGTCCAAAGTCAATAAGTTAAAGAACGTCCGTTCTTTGTTGCCTTCACGATCCGAGAAATATAGGAGTAAATCTTGTTATTTATGTTTCTTTTTTCTTTACTCTTGTAAGCCATTGTTTGTTGTTGTAACCAACACTACATAGCGGCGGTTAGAACGAAATCATTTTCAACCATGAGGTATGGTTTATGGGTTTACACCCTAAAGTGTGGTTTGTGGGAAGAACTTGAGGAATGCCCTTATTTGGATGGGAATTGGCCGTAGCCGGGTGTGTTTGGTAATGGTGCACTATACTGGCTTGTGCATCACCGGATTGGTCACTTCTCAATTGTTGCTCTTGATCTTGGCAACTTCCATTGGAGAATGTTGAATTTACCAGACTGGATCGGGGCCCATGGCTACTGTTTGTCGGTACTTGATGGATGCCTTCATGCACTGTCCTTTTTCTATCGTTATAATAACACTAAAATATGGGTTATGAATGAATATGGGGTGAAGGAGTCTTGGAAGAGGTTTATTTTGTACAATTATTCTTTACTTGCATTGAGATCCTTAGCATACACAACAGAAAACGGACGTCAAATACTTTTTAGTACTCCTACTAGTAAAGTGGTAGTGTATGACTTTGAAATCTGAACGTATAATCATTGACAATGGTTAAATTTAGATAGAACACTCGTTTATATTCCTATTCTTATTAACCCTCAAATTCATGAATTTTAGATAGTTATCAATTAATTGTTTGTTTCATTTCTCAAGTACACATCCTAGGATTGTTATTTTATTTTGTTATTAAAAGATTGCAACGTCTATTCATATGAGGAAGCTTAAAAAACAATATCAATTACATCAGAAGATCTGTGTTGTATTCTAGCCTGTGTATACTACTACATTTCTAATGCAAGTCTCATTTGCAACACCAAAATGATGCTAAATTAATGTTTGTAGAATTAGTGTATTTTTATTTTAATAATAGTACCGTAATGATTAGATAATAATGTTGTAGTATTGAAAAACAATTGAAACTTAAGAACTTATTATAAAAAATAAAAAAAATACGAACATAACTAAAGTTAAAAGTACATATATTGAAGTTTTCCAAATACAAATGATTTCATTATCTACATATATATATATATATATATATATATATATATATATATATATATATATATATATATATATATATATATATATAATCACTCATGGAAAAGCTCAAAATTAAGTCTTTGAAATCAAGGACTATTTAAAGATGTCCAACCATTGAGCAATTAGTAATTACTGATATTCAACCTTTCAATAATTAGTAATTACATAAATAGATACCAATATTTAATTTTGAGCATTTAGGATAGTATTGTGTAAAACTTCTACAATCAAATGAATCTACTAATAATATTGACATTAATATTCGTAGATTTTAAATCAATCAATTATTGCAGTCAACCATTTTTAAAAAATTGCAATCCCAGGGGTAAATATTCAACTATAAATAGGATTGGAAAAACAAAATGATTATATCTATACCAACTTTAATAATCAATAATTCAATTTTACGATGTTAAAATATTTTCTCGTATTTTTCATCTTAAATACGTTTCTTTTTCAAGAAGGCAGTAGTATCTGTGCCTTTTTCACAAACATGGAAGTCCATGTTTACAATGATCTCTCGAATGATACAGTTTCTGTGACCGAAGGAAGATTATAACTTTAGTTTTTGCTACACTCCTTATGTTACTCTGTTCCATTGTCAGGTTCAATGGGGCGCGAAAACAAGATCCTTCGAGGCTTACACCGGAAAGTGGGCTTTCCATAGTCCTTGTGCTCCACACGAGTGCAAATGGGCAGTGGAGAAGGATGGTATTTACCTGCAAGGATTGAAAAAGTATGATTGGTTGTAAAAAATAATTCAGAATCCATCTGATTTTGAAAGAATAAATTATATATTCCTATATTTGATTTTGTAAAACTTTTACCAATTATTGGCCACATTGATCCCACTTCTGCCTATATATGAAAGTAGATGAGATGCGGAATTCATGAAATAACGAGATAGGTTTATGTACATTTATAGTTTTTAATAAGTATCTCAGATTAAAAACAAAATGATGCTCAGCATTTGATTATTGTCGCCTTGATAGCATATAATTATATCTTATCATTAGATTATAATATAGGTTAGAATTTTGATATTCAAATAATTAAATAAAATCTTATTATTATCACTTTAGTTGCTAATTACAAACTCTGGATACTAAATTTTAGTCCTTATATTTGGATATAGGAAAGAGTGATTCCAAGCGACTCAAACTAAGTTTTTCCAACTGATTAGAGATTACGACTTAATTACTTTATTTGATTCATTTGTCCCACATTATATATAGTTTAGCAATCAATATGTGATTTGAAGTAATTTTCAAGTGAGTTTCTTTTATCAAATATCGAGTGTATCAATAACTGGAATTTTCCTACTGTACAAATTGTAATATAATTATTTGTAAAATAAAACAAATAAAAAATATATTTTTTAATCTATTAAATAAAAAATTATAAGTTTATCTAATATTTGTATAAAAAAATTATTTAATTTATTTTTATATGTAACCCTAATTCAATTTAAATAGTCCAATCAACGGTGAAAACAAAATTTAACTTAATAATCAACCAAAATACAATTGTATTTTTTGAATAAAAAAAATTATTTAAAATTATATAACATAGATGTGAAATAAAAATTTGTTAAAAATAATTAATATGATATATTATATGTAAAAAATTTATAAAAATAAAAAAGTTTTGTGTTTAAAATATCTTAAAAAATTAAAAACTTTGAACTATTCACAAGTTGCCACATGTTAGGTGTGAATATACCAACACAAATACACGAGATCCCATCAAAACTTTGAAGTTAAGGATGTTTGAGTGAAAGTAGTACTAGGATGGTGACCTATTGGAAGTCCTCATGTTACACCTCGTTTTGTAGTCGTCCCGCCTCAATTTTCTTAACTAGATCTTTTCTTTTCTTTTTTTTTTAATTTCCAGCTCTTTTGGAATACGAAGCTACTAATGGGTCCATCGCCAGGCCAAAAGTACAAGTAAGTCGGGCATGTATGTATTTATGGATGAAAATGATTGAAACATTTGTTAAACATAAAAATTCGGCCTCAAAAGTTGGGCCCAATGGATCTCCCTATTGTCCATGTCGGTGGGCTTCAAAAGAGCTTCTCGTGCATATATTGTGGCACTCGTAACTCGATGCGAGATGAAAGTTACGCGTGTTCAAAACATGGAGCATTCTATGAGAGAGTTTTGCGTGAGTATAAGAGAATTAAGCGCTTACTTCATGTCGAATGCAATCATACTAGGACTAGTGCACAGATCCCATAAGAACTTTGAAGCAAAGCGTGCTTGGAAGAGAGTAATACTATGATGTTCACCCCTTGGGAAGTCCTCTCGTTGCATAATTTTTTGTTGTTGTCCCTCCTATTTCTTTTAACTCGATTTTTTTGTTTTTTTAAGTTTCCTGCCCTTTCGGAGTACGATTCTTTAAGAGCACACAAGGTACTAGTGGGTCCCTTGCTGGGCCAAAACACAATTAAGTAGGCTCAAACGAATTTGTGGACAAAAGTACTAAAACATACACTAGACATCAATATATTGTGGCCCCCATAACTCTAACTGCATCGAAAGTACACATGTTCGAAGCGTGGAGTCTTCCACAAGTCCTTCACATCAATATAAGAGAATGAACCGCTAACTCCATGTTGGGTATGATTATACCAACACTGATGGATCGGATCCCATCAGAACTTCAAAGTGAAGCTAGCATGGGCGAGAGTAATACTAAGATTGGTGACTCCAAGTTCTCGTATTACACTTTTTATTGCCGCCGACCCTCCTCAATTTTTCTGTAACTTCATTTTTTTTAATTTCCTGCCCTTTTGGTATAGGATAGTTTGAGAAGCTTGAAAGTGTAATTAAGTCAAGTCCAAACATATTTTCATACAAAAGTAATTGAACCAGACCCTAAACATCAACATTTTGGCTTAAAATTTAAGCCAAATTGTGTTCCCCTATTGTACATGTCGTTGGGCTCCTCAAGAGCTTCATGTGCATATATTTGGCCTCTATAACTCCAATTGAGCTTAAAGTTATGCACGTGCGAAGTATGGAGTCTTTGAGGAGAGTATTTCGCATGAGTGTTAAAGAATTAATCCCTCACTCCATATTGAGTGCGATTATACTAGTAGTAATGCACCAGATCCCTTAAGAACTCTGAAGTAAAGTGTGAACGAGAGTACTGCTAGGATGGTTGACTGGAATGGTTTCCCCCTTGGGAAGTCATCATGTTACACCCCTTTTTGCCGTCCTCCCCCTAAATTTTACTAGACTTGATTTTTTTCAATTTCCTTCTTTTTGGAATACAAAGCATTGGAGCATACAAGCTATAGTAGGTTATATATTGGGCTGAAAAAATGTAATTGGACTAGGCCCGAACATATTTGGCCTATAGAAGGACCGCAACATATGCTAAACATCATAATTTGGCCAGTAAAATTGGGTCCAATCGAATCACCCTATTGCACAGTCGTTGGGCTGTAAAAGAGCTTCTTGTGCATATATTGTGATTCTCGTAACTTCAATTAAGCTAAAAGTTAAGCGCATTCCTAGCATGGAGTCTTCTAGAAGAGTCCTCTGAATCAATATAAGAAAAATAATTTTCACTCCCTGTCGGGTGTGATCATACCAACACTAATGCATTGGATTCGATAAGAACTTTGAAGTTATGCGTGCTTGGGTGAGAGTAGTATTAGGATGGGTGACCCATTGGGAAGTCCTTGTGTTGCCTCCTCTATTTGCCCCTGTCCCTCCTCAATTTATCTTTTAAATATTTTTTTTGTTAAATTACGTGTCATTTTATAATACGATGCTTTTGAAGTAGATGGGCTATTAGTAGGTCCCTCCTTGGGGAAAAAAATGCAATTGGGTCGGACTCGAGAAAAAAATCAAAACAGATGTTAAACATTAGAATTTGGACCCAAAATTGTGCTCAATCGGGTCTCCAATTGCCCATGTAGTTGGGATCTATAGGAGCTTCTCATGCTTTTATTGTGGCCCCCATAACTCCAATCGGGTCGAAAATTACACATTTTGCAAGTGAAAAGTCTTCCACAAGAGTGTTTCGCATTAGTATAAAAAAAATTAACCGCTCACTCCATGTCAGGTGCAATCATACCAACACTGTTACTCTGAATCCCATCAAAACTATGAAGTTAAGCATTCTTGGGTGAGAGTAGTACTACGATAGGTGACCCTTAGAAGACCTCGTCTTGCACCATTTTTTGCTGCCATTCCTCCTAATTTATCTTTTAACTCAACTAGTAATTTCTCCCAGTTCATGGTTCCATCAAAAATTGTTTAAAATAAAAAATATCTCACAATAAAAAAATTTATTAAATATTAAAATATACCACAATTAACTAAATATTTAACATTAAAATTTTAATATTTTATTTTTATGTATGCAATATGGATATCAAATTAGAGATCATGAAAAGATGATTAATTTGATACATTTTTCATAAAAAACAGAGTTTAGATGAAAAATGTTATAAGCCTAATATTGAAATTAAATAACAAAGAAAAAGAAAATTTTTGATTGGATATCATACTTTTCAGAAATAGAAAGGTAATTTGGGCAGGAAAATGATATTTCTGTAAATTCTCCAAACTATCTTGCTATTATATGGTTATAGAATTCTTAAAAAAAATTCTTATGCTTTTAGAATACAATGTGAAAACTAGTGTTTGAAGCACACAAGTAATTAGTGGTTCCCTCGCTGGGCCAAAAATTGAAATTGGGGCAAGCACAGACTCATTTATGGTAGGAAAGAGCTGAAATAGATGTTGAACAACAAATTTGGCCTTGAAAATTGGGCCTAATTGCATCCCATATTGCTCACATCATCGAACTCCAAAAGAGCTTCACGTGAATGTATTGTGGCCCCATAATTCCAACTAGGCCGAAAGTTAAACAAGTTCTAAGATCAGAGTATTCTAAGAGTTCTTTGCACTAACCGGGTACTCCATATTGGGTGTGATTATACCAGGACTAATGCACCAGATCTCATAAGAACTACAAAATTAAATATGCTTGGGTGAGAGAAGTACTAGGATGGGTGAATCCCTGAAAAGTCCTCGTATTGCATCCCTTTTTGCTATCTCTCTTGAGATTTTCTTTTAACTCATTTATTTAGTTTCTTGCCTTTTGGAATACGATGTTTTCGAAGAACACTAGATTTTTTTTTTTTAATTTCTCACCATGCTGGAAAACACATTTGGGTCGGGCCCGAACATATTTGCGGATAATTTCATCCTAAAAAATCATTAAACATTAGAATTTGTCTTTGAAAATTAGGCCCAATTGGGTCTCCCTATTTCCTAAATCGTTGGTCTCCTAAAGAGTTTTGTGTGCATCTATTGTGGCTCTTGTAGCTCCAGGCCGAAAGTTACACATGTTTTGAAGTGCAAAGTCTTTTAGGAGAGTTCTTTGCATCAATATAAGAGAACTGTTAACTCCATGTTGGGTGCAATCTTACCAATACTGATGCACATGATCCCATTAGAACTTTGATGTGAAGTTTGCATGAGCGAGAGTAATGCTAGTAAAGATGGGCACAATTCTAGTTTGTAACCGGAACCACAACTTCGAATCATGGGTCAATTGTTTGGTTTAACCGTTGACATGGTTCTAATTCCAAACTAAAATTGAAACTAAGTTTTGCTCATTTTGGTTTAGGTTCATGCTAATGTGATTGGAAACTGAGTTGTGCTCATTTTGGTTTAGGTTCATGCTAATTTGATTCCTAGAACTGGTGGTTTTGGATCCGACGGTTTGAGTTTTTAGCCATTGAAGATCAACAACTGAGATTAACTAGTCGTTGGGAACTAGTGATTCAAATCTGAATCAAGAACCATCGGTTCCAACAACTTTTTTTTTCAACTTTTTTTTCAACTTTTTTCTATAAATACCCCTTCCCCACCCATTTTTTGCTCAAAATCTGATATCTCTCTTTTAATCTCTCATAATCTCTCTCAATCTCATATAATCTCTCTCAATTATCTTTCAATTTCAATTATCATTATTTATTATTGTCACTCAATCTATCTTTCAAAATGTCGAGATCGAGCCAAAAGAAAAATCATAATATGTCGATGAATACGAGTGCTGAGCTACCACCATATTTGGCTCTAAGGTACCTTCATCTTGATGATGAAGATATAAATTTTCGATCAAGTGGGAAGAAGATTTCGAAGCTCAGCTATGTTTTCATTTTTTATTTTATATAAATAAATTTAATATCTCTCCTAAATATAATTCTCTCCTAAATGTTGTTAAATTATTTTTTTATTTTCAACATCTCTCTCAAGTCTAAATGATCAATTTCATCATCAATGCAGTTGCAAATGCTGCATAACACTATTGAAGAAACTGATATTTTATTGACATACATTCATAGTTACACTGCCGTACATATTTATACATCAATGAAGAGGGATCTAGAACTAGAATACAATATATGAAAAGATATGAAAAGATATACAGTATATTTTAAAGATACTATCATAATAAATCTGGATCCTATAATTATGGTGAGTGAATATTTCCTTGACTATCCCGGAGATTTGGTGATATCTTGAGACGAGGTGGCAAGATCGTGATCTTTGACTTCTTCAGAAACAATATCTCTAATAGGCCCCCGCAAGATGGAGAATCCATCGGAGACACCAATCTTGGATCTACACACAGTGAACTTATTGGTGGAGAGAGGTTTTGTGAGAATATCGGCTAATTGATCATGAGTGGACACATACGAGACACGAAAAGACCCATTGGACACATGGTTACAGATGAAGTGATAATCAATAGCAGTGTGTTTCATACGTGAGTGAAAGACTGGGTTAGCACAGAGATACATGGCAGCAAGGTTATCACAAAAAAGAACGGGGGAGGTAGGAAGGGTTACATGAAATTCAGACAATAAATTCAAGAGCCAGAGTATCTCCATAGAACATGTGGCAAGAGCTCGGTATTTTGTTTCTGTGGACGAGCGAACAACTGTGCGTTGCTTCTTAGAGGACCAAGAGATAGGACAACGACCAAGATAGACAATGTAAGCCGAAGTGGAGGAATGATCATTAGGATTACCTGCCCAGTCGGAGTCAGAGAAGGCAGTCAGGGTTAGAGGAGCACCTCCATGTAGAAGAAGGCCATGAAAGATGGTATGTTTGAGGTAGCGGAGAACACGCTTGACAGCGGCAAAGTGGGTTTCAGAGGGACAATGCATGAATTGAGAAAGCTTGCCAACGGCGTAGGAGATATCCGAACGAGTGAGAGCAAGGTATTGTAAGGCGCCGATAATTTGACAATATTGACGAGAGTCAGTGGAAGGAGAGCCATCAGCAAGGCAGAGGGACGCAGATGAAGAGAGGGGGGAGGAGACTTCTTTGGCGCCAAGCATATTGGTGCGAGCAAGAAGATCGTGAATATACTTGTGCTGATTTAGGAAAAAGAAAGAGGATGTACGAATGACCTCGACGCCTAGAAAGTAGTGCAAATCACCCAGATTCTTAATAGAGAAACAAGTGGAGATAGCGTCGAAAAAGTGCGCAATAGCAGAGCTGTCATTTTTGGTGACAAGCAAATCATCGACGTAGACGAGAAAGAAAAGGGAGATAGGGCCACGAGTGAAGAGAAAGAGGGAGTAGTCAGAGTGAGCATTGGTGAAACCATAAGATAGGAGGAATGTTAATGTACCAGGCACGCGGAGCCTGCTTGAGGCCATATATAGCCTTATTCAGACGACAGACGGCGGATGGACGGTTAGGATCGAGAAAACCAGGGGGTTGAGACATGTAGACCGTGTCAGGGAGAGATCCATGAAGAAAGGCATTGTTAACATCTAATTGTTGGATAGGCCAGGAATGAGTGAGAGCAAGAGTGAGGAAGATACGGATCGTGGCTGGTTTGACAACGGGGCTAAAAGTGTCATGAAAATCAATACCGAGGCGTTGATGAAAGCCTTTTGCTATGAGACGGGCCTTGTAGCGAGAGATAGTGCCATCAGGGTGACGTTTGATGCGAAAGACCCACTTGCAACCTATGACATTAGCATGAGAAGGGGAAGCGACAAGATCCCAAGTGTTGTTATGAATAAGAGCATTTAGTTCATCATCCATCGCGGCACGCCACTTTGGATCCTTTACGGCTTGGAAGGTGCATGTGGGTTCAATGGCAGTAGGAATAGGGTGACGAGTGGTGAGAGAGGTGTGGATTTTGGGCTTGAAGATGTTATTCTTAGCACGGGTTAGTATGGGATGAGAGTTAACGGGAAGAGGGGCCAAAGCCACGGGAGTAGGGTCGGACCTTGTAGGAGCTGGGGATCCAAAGGCCAGAGGTGGGGAGGGACAGTCGGCTGCAGAAGGAGTTGGGTTGTTAGCTGGGAGAGAAGCGGACTGGTCTGCAGGATGGGAAAGGTCTGGAGAGATAGGCTCTCGAGTCGAGCCAGGTGACGGGGGCGGTCGAGCGGAGGCAGCAGTGTCAGAAAGCGCGGCGGGACTAGAAGCAACCGTAGGGGGCACCGAGGGAGGACTAGGGACAACCGAGGCAGCGGGTAAGTGAGCAAGTAAACCAACGGGCGAGTTTAAGGTTTGAGAGGGTGAAGAGAAGGGAAAGGTATCTTCAACAAAGCGAACATGCCGGGAGATGTAGATCCTAGATGAAGCGAGATCAAGACAAGAGTACGCATGATGTTGGAGATTATAGCCAAGGAAGACACACGGGGAGGAGCGAGATTCAAGTTTGGAGGCAGTGTACGGACGAAAAGACACCCAAATTGACGAAGAGAGGTGTAGGATGGTACCTTTCCGATTAAGGATTGAAAAGGGCTAGTGTGGTCACGAGTGGAGATTGGAAGTCGATTAATGAGGTAGACAGCGGTGTGGAAAGCATAAGGCCAAAAATGAAGGGGGACGGAGGAGGCGTGAAGAATAGTACGAGCCGTCTCAACAATATGACGATGGCGATGTTCGGCGAGACCATTGTGTTCGGGTGTGTGAGGAGGTGTGATTTTGTGACAAATTCCAACGGTGGAAAGAAAGTGCTTAAGGGCAATGAATTCACCACCACCATCGGTGTAGAGAGTCGTAAGGGAATGACCAAGTTGTTTTTCGATAGTTCGTAAAAATATAGGAAAAATAGAGGCAACTTCGAATTTAAGACGTAAAGGAAAGAGCCATACATAACGCATAAAATGATCAACAAAAACAATGTAGTAACGAAAACCATCAAGCGAAGTAATCGGGGAAAGACCCCAAACATCCGAAAAAACAATATCCAAAGAAAAACGACTCGAAAGACTAGAACTAGCAAAAGGAAGTTTCGAGCTTTTATTACATAAACACGAAGAGCAATTAAAAGTACATGGTAGTGCAGATGCAGTGGACGGGAGAAGCGAGGCGAGAAGTTGATTCGTTGTCCGGGAAGAGGGATGACCGAGCCAACTATGCCACAATAATGGAGATACGCGAGTAACCGAGTTTATTTGAGGAGGCGATGAAGGTGAGGATGGCCATATATAAAGGTTATCTTTGACTTGCCCCTGAAGAAGGGTGCGATGAGTGTGGAGGTCCTTAACAACAAAGTAAGAGGGAAAGAAATCAATAGATAAATTATGTTGTGAACAAAGTTGAGAGACAGACAAAATTTTACGATGCATGGAGGGGACACATAGAAAATTAGAGATGCGTAAATTAGGTAAAATAGTAGTAGAACCTGTGTACGAGATACCAAGAGAGGAACAGTTACCTAGGACCACATCATCGGGACCATCATAGAGTTGATGGTATTGCAAATCTGAGAGACTGGAGACGACATGATTGGAAGCACCGGAGTCAAGTATCCAATTTACATGGGGAGCAGCAGTGGACGAGGCAGACGGATGTGAGGAGACAACAGTGTGCACGGTTGGGCGGGACGGGCGCAAGTGAGGGAAGAGATCCCAACACTTGTCCGCAGCATGACCGGAGCGATGGCAGAACTGGCACTGTACCGATTCGCGACGACCTGGGCATACATCACGGGAAGAGGCAGATGGCGAAGGCCCCTGGAATGAGGTCTGTGAGGGGGCTGCAGAAGACGGAGCCGGCAGGAGACCGGGTGCGGGCGAGGGGAGCTGACCGCGACGAGAGGACTGAGGTGAGTGGCGGCCTTTAGGGTTGGTGTAGTTGACAGATAGAGGTAGGGAAGGGGACGGCTGGGAGATGGGATTAGGGACAGCATGTTCGGAATATCTCATGGTCGATTAGTTTATCGTACAGTTCCTCAAACGGGACCGGGATATCACGGGTTCGGAGCGCCGCAATTCACTCCTTGTACGCAGGACCAAGCCCACGAGTGCAGTAAATAAGAAGATCGGCATCACTTGGTGGAGCCCCAAGTGTAGATAATTCATCAGCAATAGTTTTTATTTTTAGTAGAAATTCATAAACTGGCACAGTACCTCTTGAAACGGACGACAACTTGTCTTTCAAGTGAATGATGTGTGATTGTGATCGCTTAAAGAAGACACGGTGAAGACGAGACCAGGTCTCATGGGAGGTGACAACAGTACCAATTAAGGGAACAACTTGTTCGGTCAAAGAGGACAGCAAGCATGCAGGATAAGTTGATCCTGCTGCTTCCAATGAACAAACGTCGAGTTCGAAGTGGAACCGGATTCGGCTGGAAGTGTAGAGACAGGCGGCGGCAATGAACCATCGAGATAACCCAAAAGATCCAGTCCAAAGAATAAGGACGTAAATTGTAATCTCCATGAAACATAATTGACGGGAGAGAGACGTATGGGTAGATGAGATAAGGCTTTGATTTGGATTAGTTTGGTAATAGGAGGGGCGGTATTTTCAGTGGTGTGGAAGGGTGAATTATCATCGCTGGACATGATGGGTATGGACGATCTGATGTTTTAGGAAGAAGTGGGTATATGGACGTGGGTATATGGAGAAATAGTCTGCAGAGGTGGTTTTTGGACGTGAGATGATGGACTTTTGACAGGGAATTCAGCGGCGGCTGGGGGGAGGCTCTGATACCATGAAGAAACTGATATTTTATTGACATACATTCATAGTTACACTGCCGTACATATTTATACATTAATGAAGAGGGATCTAGAACTAGAATACAATATATGAAAAGATATGAAAAGATATGAAAAGATATACAGTATATTTGAAAGATACTATCATAATAAATCTGGATCCTATAATTATTGTGAGTGAATATTTCCTTGACTATCCCGGAGATTTGGTGATATCTTGAGACGAGGTGGCAAGATCGTGATCTTTGACTTCTTCAGAAACAATATCTCTAATAACTATGATCATCAAACCAAATAAATTGATGAAAAACATCTTCCTATTTAAGAGAGTCAAAGCACACGACAAACTCTAAGTGAATGAGGTAAATCACTTAGATTGGGTTATCTTTATCATTCACTTCAAAAGGAATTTGAAAAAATAATAAAGCAAAACTAGCTTTCAAGAAATAATTTCGATATAACAACACAAATTTTTATTTTATCACATATGGTTTGTGGTATGCCGTTTGGTTTTAATGTTTGTGAAAATGATTTGTTTAAATTCTTTGTTCAACTATCATTAAAACCCCAAGCATCCAATGTTTCACATAGAACATTAATTCGTGAATTGAAAAAATTGTAGGTGAATGTAAATTAAATTTAATTGAAATATTTAATTATTTACAACAAAAATTTTCAATTTGTGCATATATATGGAGTGATCATTAGAGAGAACATCTTTACTTAGAGCTTCTCCAACAAGAAGCTATTTTGGCATTTGTCGTCAGTTTTCACCCTCCAGCAATACTCCATTCTCTGTACCAGTTTGAAGTTTTTGAAATTTTTGCACTACTTTTAGCGCGGATTTTTTATTACGCTACTTTTTTTTCCTTTTCTTTTTTATATGATTATATATATTTTTTAATATTTAATATTGTAACTTTTTTATCTCAATTATCCAAACTGGAATTAAATCAAGTTTTTTTAAATCATATGATATGTGATTTAAATAATAATAAAAATAGAATTTAAATAAGTATATGAGATTTTAAATATTATATACAAATCTAAATAGAATTGCATAACATTACCCGATATTCAATTTTACATATATATTATTTGAATATGATAGTTTAAGAATATAAGTAAAATAAATATTATCTCAAAATTTAATGTTAAATGAAATTACATATATAATATTTTTAACAAATATTTAGTAATAAAAATAAATATTAAAAATAAAGAAAATAAAGATTATTATGTAATATTATTTTTTAGTGGATAAAGTAGTGCAAATTGTTGGAGAGAGTATGTAAATTTTACGCTAAAGTGTTGCATAATTTGCACTAGAGTAATGATCACTGCTGGAGATGGTCTTAGAACTTACTTGTCATTGGATAGATGATTCATAGACAATGAAAAAAAGATTACTTGTACATATAGAATTTGATCAAGAACATACGACCACAAATATTTCTCATAAAATTCATACTATTTTGCAAGAATATAATTTAGTTATAATTTTTATTCTATTTCATTTGAAAATACCAGTGCTATTACTGTTAGTTTTCCATTACTCATTCAAATTTGTCAACCAACATTTAAGGGTAGATTTTTCATATTAGATACATATCTCATGTGTTAAATTTGTGTGTTCAAGATGGCATGGAACATTTTAAAAATCATATAGGTCATATTAGATTAGCAATGAGACATTTAGCTAGGCATGCTACTCCATACAAAAAATGGAGAAGACTTTGTAAAGTATTTGGTATGAGTGCACCTAAAAAATTTACCAAAGATGTGTTTAACCGTTGGAATTCAACATATGAATGAATCTTACGAGTTTAGAAATGAATAATGTACATTTTTCATAAGAAGGACTAGATATTGCTTTATTTCCAAGTTCAGGGGATATATGTGTGCAATCGATTTCTC
The DNA here is from genome assembly GCA_028749325.2 of Caryopteris x clandonensis. NCBI lineage: Eukaryota > Viridiplantae > Streptophyta > Magnoliopsida > Lamiales > Lamiaceae > Caryopteris > Caryopteris x clandonensis. The sequence continues at coordinate 2,420,267 of JAPYKT020000030.1, read as the reverse complement.
TTTTGAAAGTTGTTAAAGATGCAATAGAAGAATTATCCGGTTGTTACTATCTTACTTCTCCTTTAGATGTAGATCATTGTATTGAAATTGCACTTATTGTTACATTCATATGATTCACATGAGAATTTAAAAAATTGCATTGCAAGCATGAGAAGTAAATGGTTTAAATATTTTCAAGAAATTGCCGATTTGTTTTAAATTGCAAAACTATTTGATCCTAGAATTAGAGAAGATGGTTTAGAAGAATTACTAAGAATGTATTATGATGCATTATTTTTTATTAGGGATGATAACAATCCTAATCCACATATAATTGTAGGCAAAACAAAACAATTATTTTATTATCTTTTTTAAAAAACTTTAAGATTTGTTTTGGCAATAGTTTAAATAGTGAAAGCGGTTACGAAAATCAAGATATTGGATATAATTCGGCTTACGAAAATCAACCCGAATAATTTCAACATTTGAACTTTCAACACCTTAATCAATATTATATGTTTTATGACATTAGAAAATAAAAAAAATACTTGGAGAAATAGTGTTTATCAAGAAGTAAAAAATTATTTATCTACTGCTTTTGAGGAACTCAGATTTGACACATCTAATGAGTTTTTTATGATCTCGAAGAGCAAACAAATTTCCTATTTTAGCAATAATTGCAAAGAAAATATTTGTGTGTCCAATATGTAGTGATCTAAATTAAAGGTTGAAAACATAGAAAATCAAGCCTTACAAGAATGCTAAAGTAAGGACAGAAGATGTAAATTTTGATGAAGAAGATGATGATGAAGATGGAAATGAGTATTACACCACTGAGAGTGATTGAATCATTGAGTCACGTCACTCCCCAAGGTTATTTAAAATGTAAGAGAACTACATGGACTTTGATTCCTCAACTATGAGGATACGTACGCAACTTAATTCTAATTTATAAACTAGAGTTTATAGTTTCTAATTTAGAATTACGCTCAAGTTTTTTTATTTTCCTTTTCCCTCTATTTTTAATTCATTTTTAATAAGTTGTAAGTTCTTTTTAAAAGTAGTAATTTTTAATAATAGTTAATTTTATGTTTTTTTTTTTTGTAATGTTTTTCATATAAGTTGTAAAATTTTGCTTGCAGTAATTTGTTTTTCATAAGTTGAAATTTTTTTAAGTTATATTCAAATCAATCTCTTGCAATATTGTTTTTGTAAGTTTTAATTTTTTTTATTTATATTTGAAGTTCAATCTCTTAAAATCTTTTTTTTTTTTTTTTTTTTTGTAAATTGTAAATTTTTTTGTGATATTCAAATTCAGATAATGGAAGAATTGCAATCTCACCAAATATATAAAATATATCTTCCAATTTCAAAAAACAGGAGCATACATAAATAATATTAAAAAAAGATCTAAAATCAATTTGGAAGTTGGAAAATAAAAATAAAAAAAAAACAAAATGGAACAATGAACTGGTAACGAGAACCATGGAACCGGCAGTTTCAAAATCAGCTGTTCAATTCTGGTTCCACTACACGATTCAAAGAACTGGCGGTTCCAAAACCAAAACTATGACCGTGCCCACATCTAAATAATAGGATGAGTAACTCCCTAGGAAGTCCTCGTGTTACATTTCTTTTTGCCTCTGACCCTCCTCAGTTTTTCTTTCCACTCGATGTTTTTTTGTTTTTTTTTTCCGCCCTTTTGGTACACAAGCTATTAGTGGGTCCCTCGTTGGACCAAGAAATGCAATTGGATTGAGCCGAACGTATTTGCAAACAAAATAACTGAAACATACTCTAAACGTCAACATTTGGCTTAAAACATTAAGCCCTATGGGCTCCTTATTGCCCACTCCTCTGGGCTCCACAAGAGATTCTTGTGCATATATTGTGGCTCCCGTACTCCCAAATGAGCTGAAAGTAATGTGTGTTTGAAGTGTGGAATCTTCCAAGAGAGTTCTTCACATCAGTCTAAAATAATTAACCACTTACTCAATGTCGGGTGCAATCATACCAGTATTAATGTACCAGATCCGTTACTCATTTTGAAGTTAAGCGTGATTAGGTAAGAGTAGTACTAGGATGGGTGACTCCACTCAAAATTCCTCGTGTTGCACCCCTTTTTACTGCCGTCCCTTCTTATTTTTTCTTTTAACTCGATATTTTTCTTAAATTTCACACCTTTTAGAATACGATACATCAGAGAATACAAGCTATTATTGGCTCCTACACAAGGTTGAAAATGCAATGGAGTCAAGCACAAACATATTTGCATTTAGCTTCAAAAATTAAGCTAAATCGGGTCACCCTATTGTTGTTGGAATATTAAATCATGGATTATGTGAAATAATTAAAATTATTTTTACGATCTATAATTAAACTTGCATGTCCCCTTATCTATAATTCAAGGAGTAGTTTAACAATATACCTATTCGTGATTTCATATGCTTATCGAGAATCCAGGGATCTTTGGATTGCACATTGTCAAGAACGTTTGAAACCTCCTCTAAGTTTATTCACGTTCATCCTTGATGTATAGGCACGCCATATAAATTGATTCTCGTATATCCTATTTAGAACAAGATGAACAATATATATCTAAAATATTATTGATAATCTATACACATGAGAGGAGAGAGAATAGAGCACATGAAAAAGGGAGGAGTTCGAACTCTCTTATGTTCGTGAATCCCTTGGGGTGGCCGAAAATCCTATGAGAGGATCAATTTATAATGATTACCTAGGTTTTCTTATGGGTCTCTAATTACATATCTCCATGTGTTGAGCGTATCATCAATATTAAACCTTTTATCTTGAAATTTAATTAATTTTTAGAATTAATTTCAAAGTCTAAAAGACTACTCACAATTAATTATGTAAATATCTAACATTATTTGAGCCTAATTAATTATTTTTCCAACAAATGAAAATAGGTCAATAATTAATTCTCTCCATGATCATTTAATTATCTAGGTTTAATAGTTAATTTGTTCAAAAATTATTATTAGCCTAATAATAAATTCAATCATGGTTAATATATTTGTCTCCGTTTCAACGCACCAGAATCTAGTTAAACGTGTGACCCTTAAGTTTATTACTTCATCTAGTCCAAGAGCAAGCAATTCAAATGCAATTAATTAATTCAATTAATTAATTACCTTTGGATCTCTAAAATCCTAAGGCACTTAAGATATTTATTCGTTTATGTCCAACAAACACTATTCGAGGGACTCATAGGCAAAAGATAAATATTGTATGCAAATCGTGCATCCGTAGTTACAATATTGATACAGCCACTTCGCTCATTTCTCCAATTAATGTTTAAGGCTTGGTCATTTTATACGGGCCCATACTTGGCATTAATAATTATAATGATCCTTACATACTCAATCGATCCATTAGCCCATGATGAGATCCAATCTCTTATGTTTTGGTTAGTGTCTTGCGTAAAGTCTTCATTGGATACAACAAGTGTAGAAAAATATAAAGAAACAATCGCAACAGATTACTCTGTGGGCCAGTAAATTTTGTTTTGCCACTACACTGATCTTAAACATAATTCTATGGTAACCAGCAGACTGTCGTTTCACCTCTCCAGAGAAATATAAGAAATCAGTTAAATATACAACATTTGTCATGAAGGACCATGCATGCATATAATCTAAAGACTAATTAAAACATCATTTTTTTCCATTGCCACTATGACTACCAAATGGTTTGAGTTCTGACACGAGATCACTTCAATGTGATCATTTAAGAAAACAATCACATTCACTGGCCTACATGCTATCTCCACACTGATATCCATGGTATGTGATATCCACTCCTCGAGTGATGCTGCTCAGTGCAAATCTATCCAAATCCTAAAATCATTTTCAATCAGAAGAATGTTCTCGACGTTGTAAGGATTTGTAGCAAGCTCTCAAGAGCCTTCGTGTACACACACGATTCATACATGTTTTTGACAAATTCATAGCCCTTTATGACTTCGTCAAAGCATCTGTTCCAACTCGGGGCTTGCTTAAGTCCATAGATGGATATATTGCTTTTTCATCAAAATGACATCATAACTCTTACAACTTTTTGCAAAATACATTAAAAATCATGAAAATATCATTATAATAATGTAAGAAATCTACTATAAAATTTGTAACAAAAATAAAGCTTTTGTCTTAATAAATATTTAGATTTCAAATAGATTTACTTATTAAAATTTATATTTATGTTATCATACCCTTTTTTCTAATTGGGATTAGAACTAAAATTACCATTATGCCATTTTTTCACTTAAGAACTTAAACCACGTTAACCCACATTTTTCTTGATGTTGCATTATTAATTAGCATATTCTATGGTATAACGCATTTTTATTTATATGTCTTTTTTCACTTGTATTCCTTTAATTAAAATATATATTGCTTTTGAATTAGTCATCAATATGAGTTATGAAAATGTACTAAACAATTATTCAAAAATTAATGGACTAACAAATTTTTAGGAATATTTTAATATAATATTTAATTTTATGATGCTTAAAAAATATGAACTTAAATTTGTTAATACTTATTCACTACCCTAATTCACCATTATACTATTCAAATTATACATTTTGGCACATGAATTACGAATCGAGAATTGTTCAACTGAAATTATATGTAACTTTTATACTAAGAAGACAACTTTGTATGAATTCCTAAATATTTTATAATTGGATCAATATGGAGAAATTATAGAATCTAGAAAAAAATATATATATAATCGAAATAATTCCTAAATATTTTATAAATGGATCAATATGAAAAAATTATAGAATCTAAAAAATATCAGCAAAATAATGGAATAAAAAATTTGGGAAATGTATGTTATTTAAAAAAAGAAACAGATCTAAAATTGTAAATAACTTAAAATTGTTGAGGGTATAAAAGTCATTATACACATTATCTCAATTTTAATATGTTGTAGCAAACATTATATTATATATCAATAAGTAATACCATGTATTGTAATACTGCATTACAAACATGAAATTCTTATATAATATTGGATTACACTATTGAAATGTTATTAAATTTCTTTAATATTATTAATAGCTTGTTTGATTATTAATAGAGTCAACCTTGAAGAACTTGAACCAAACTCGAGTCGAGTTTGAATAGTTTGATATTTACACTTAGTTTAACAAATTTTTCTTATCAAGTTCGAGCTCTAATCGAACTTTAGATTTTTATCAAACGTAACAATAAGTTCAAACTTGTTTGATATCTTTACTAAATATACGTCAAAAGAGCATTTAGCAAACCATTTTGAATCGATTATTGAATTAATTTATTTGATTTTTAGTCCTACCACTGCCAACTTGCACTAGAATCTATATGTATGGGCGGCTTAATTCAAATTAATTAATGGCGTGAAATGGAAAGTAAAACTTTCCTTATAAATATATGTAGAAATATAACCACTATTTTTTTCAATCTTCATTAAAATTATGAGACTTTCAAACATAAAATTTATCAACAATTATGCTAATTTGTTAAATAAATCTCATCCAATCTACAATATTAAATAATCATCTCGTAATTTATTATAAAGTGTCGTCTTCATATGTTCGTCCAATTACAGCAATAAGAAAAGATAAAAATAAAACAAAACGTAAACGCAACCTTTCATTTTCCGTTAGCTGCAAGATAAAACTTCGAAATCACATCATATTCATCATGTTTTTAATTACATGTTAACTCATTCTCAAATTAAATCTTGAAACTTGATACTAGGTCTAACCTTTCATTTCTTAGTAACATTTTTTAGTACTCTCTCCATTCAAGGAAAAACAAAATCACATTTGAATAATATTTTTTGTCCAGAAAATTTCGAAAAATTATAATCTTGTTTGATAGTCAACATTTTATGTTTAGATGAATGAAATCAATGAATAAAATAAGTCTTACATGTTAGAACTTAACCACATCATAAGTTTTGAGTAATTATTTATTTTATTTTTTTCTTCAAATTATTCTTTGGCAGGATTATATTAAATTTGAAGGAGTTTAGAAGACTTCTTAATATTGAATATAAATGAACAAAATCGTCAAGCCTAAATACATGGGAAGTCGCAACTTGGTTGAATAATTCAACCAAATAGTGGTATGAAGTTAATAAGACATCATCAACCCATTATAGAAATATTGAAGGAGTTCAAAAATGTTGTACAAGACATCCACTATCCTAGAAATATAGCTATAACTCAAGTTGGAAGGACACAAATTCAGAAGACCAAATGAGCTAGCATCACACTGCTATAACATCACGTGAAGTTTTGTATGACAAATGTCTCTAATCTCTTTTGTATTGTTTTTAGAAAGAGTTTAAAGTTTGGTATTTTGTATGTCCGTTTTCTCTCCTATGTTCAACTATTCTTGTATTTTCTCCTTCAACTCACGAACATTAGAAATCGAGAGTTTGATTTCTTTTTTGCAATCCACTTTGTTATATTAGTGGATAAATCCGCTCTACCAACACTTGCAAGTTATTTATAACTTGTGATTTTCTTTTATGTATTCATCTTTTTGTTTTCGAGACATTAACACAATTGTTGTGGTTGGTAACACAGCATTCTATTTATTGATTGCAACACACTTTCAATATACATATGAATTTATAGTTTTTAGAAATATGTGCATTCATCAAATTGATCAAAAGCAAAAAATTATACTCTAAATATGACTATTTTTTAAAAGAGAGTATATAAAAGAGTGAGTCTCTTGTGCATCGGTGCACCATGCTCCCAATCTACAATATTATTTTTTTAATTAAAAATTTTGATTTGTTTACTTGAAAAGTATTGCTACTTTTTTAAGATAACAAAGCAGTAATTTACTTTTCAAGTAAATAATTAATAACATAGATCGGTTTACACGGTGCCCCCGATAGATATAAGTTTTTGCATATATAAAATAAATTGTTTTTGTGCTTTCGTGACAGGAAAAACACAAAGATGAATTAGTGAGAAAAAAGTTGAAATTTTATTCTCAATAAGATAGACTACGACTGCAGTAATAATTAATTAAAAAGAAAGATAAAATAACAGAAAATTTTGCACACTTGAATTTAGAATATGGGGACTATGAATATGTTGATCAGAAAACAACAATTATAATTAAAAAAAAAAAAAAGGTCCATTGTTGTAATTGTGAGCCTTGCTCCATAATGCTCCCGTTTTAAATTGAGGGGAAATTAAGAAAGTGAGATTGAATGAAATTGGCAACAAAAAACTAGATTGTAAAGGGGTGGGGTTATATTTGGTGGCGGACTAATCTTGTGGAATACTTTCATATACAATTTGGGATTGTTCTTGGAAATTTCTTGCTTACCAGATTGGGATTATTTGGTTTTTCTCTTTCTTTTCTCCAAAACAAAAACTTTCATAACTTAATAAGTTCATTGAATAAATGGTTCACCTGAACTACTCCATAATTCAAGATGAGAAATCAGGAACTCCAATGACTCTTATGATGGAGAAAGTAATGCATGCCTTGCAAAAACAAGACCCAAAAGAAAAGGAAAGAAAAATGTTAGCTCAAAATCTGAGGCAAAGCGGTTCATTCTTGAAACCAATCTAGTCTGAACTGATGCTAGGCATCCTATTGCTAAAATATATACGCTCATGTGACCTAAGCAGAAGGTTGGCAGGATAGGTTCATGTTGATGACATGGACATGCCAAATTCACCGACTTCTGAATTTTATTTTTTGTCTTATTTTTATTCTATATCCAATCCTACAGGTTGTTAGATTCCTAGACGCTTTCATTTACTTTCTTCCCAGACCAGATAAAAGTGGGTTTTGTCATTATAAAAAATAAAATATATACAACATAGAAATCACCTTGGATAGGCGAATCAAGCAAGAGAAGGAGAAGCAAAATAATTCGAACTTGGAAGAGATCAGAAGAATGAATCGGAAGATCATCCAATGAATCTCAAGACTTTGAAGAAAATAATAAGCTCATGTTACTACATTATTGTTCCAACTGTAGTCTTTGAAGACAAAAATGTCTTTATATGAACAACAATAGAACTACATGAAAAGCCATTTCTCCTTAGTAACATTGTCCTTAAGCAGAAGGCAGCCACATCTCCAGGTCGACTGAACACGATTTGCCAAGAGTGAGAAATTACAAAACCTTCATTGCATGAAGTACCAAATCTAGTCTCACATCGTAGTGTGCTTAGTTTTCCATGACACAATTTATGCATTACAAACTCCAAGTTCCAGTTTTTTTTTTTTTTTTGTACAGCAAGCAGTGTACAGAAAGCCTGAACTTCTCTAAGAGTAGTGCTGATATTCTATGAGGTCTGTCCAAGTTTGATCTTAAAACGGTTCAAGAATTTTCAATATGCAATGGAGAAAACCATGTAACATATAAAGATCCTTCAATATGATCTAGGAGGCGAGCACCCTAAATTTGAGCATGGGAACTGAATGTTTTTACACATGGTTTATATCCTACTAGACTTTATTGGACATTTTTTTTTTTTTTTTTTTGGAGTCACGGTTTGGAAACAGAGAGAAATCTATTGAAAAGAGTGCCACTAAATTTGGTATTTAATCATAGAGAGACCCCTAGTCATGTTTAACCACATATAGCAACTAGTCAGACATGTTCTGCATTTTACATTGAATATCTGCTAATCTTCTGAGGTTACAACAGTTTGTATCATGGCAATTTTTTAAGACAAAAAGATATTATTTCAACAACAAAATGCAGAAATATATGACCACAGAACTGCATTAAAAGCCATTTCCCCTAAATTAAATTAGGATTGTCAGTAAGCAGGTTGTGTGGATCATTCCCAGAGGCAGCAACATTTCCAGGAGGACTGAATAGAATTTGCCAAGAGTAAGAACATACAAAACATTGGCATTCAGATTTTTTAGCATGTGTCGAACTTAAAGTTATTCGACAAATGCATTTTCTCAAATCCTAGTGGGCTTTGATTTTCTGAAAGATAAAAGTGAGGTCTTAACACACTCCAAGCTCAGTATTTTATTTATTTTTGAATGGCAGTGCAAAGAAGATCTAAACTATATTTCATATGAGACAAGCATGTGAAAGTTATGATCAGGATATGAAAAACATAATTTGGGGGCTTTTGTCCAAACTAGTGTTTCTCCTATCCATGCTCCGATAATAATAAATTTTTATTTTTATAAAAATAAAAAAAAAATTAAAAACTTACTTTAAAGAAAAGGAAGATATTATATAACAAAAATAAAGAAAATATATTAAATAAATCAAATTAAATAATTCACTTTTTTATATCTTCTAAAAAAATTGATCAATTCTTGTTTAAAACTATATAACCCACCAAAACTAATTGAATCAATTACAAATACGCAAACTAACAGCCAACTCATCAAAATATTAAGATAAAATAGTAAATAAAAGACATTGAATAATCTTATTAGAAATTCTTTTTTTTCTTCAAATAATCAAATACTCTTAGTTTACATTTGAATAGTTATTTAACCAATTTTATATTTTGCAATATAAGCTCAGAACAAATAACATAACTCATCATTTATTCAATTCTACTCAAATATTGTAACTCAAAAATATAGTCCACATATTATAATTCAAATATATATGTTTCATATTTAATTTTAATAAATACAAATGTTATGAACAATTGTAAAATGAGAATTAATTTGACATACTTTATGCAAAGAATAAAAAAAAAAAAAAAAAGTCATAATATTTTAAAATTATTATAACTTCCCCCACCCCCGCAAAAAAAAAAAAAAAGGAAAGAAAAGGGAAAGGCCTTCCTGCTTTTCGCAGGCGGCTGTTACGGCCAGCATGCCATCTCCCCCCAAACCCCACCTGTCAGCCTTCACCCCCTCGTGCAGCTCACTAGCATATGTTTAGGCAAAGTGGCATGTTTATAATTTTTTTTTAAGTGTCCTACTTATATATATATATATGTAATACACAGAAAAAAAAACAATGAGAGCAGCTACATAGCTGATTATTTCCGATAATACAATATTTGAATTCAGCAACAGTAGTCAAAATAGTATTTTCACATTTGAATGAACTTATCATTGAATCCCAGAGGCAGAATTTTGCTAGAGAGAAGCAATAATAGCAGTTTTAAAATATAATAAGAATTCCAAATAGTGGAAGTAGGTTTTTCCAATTTAAATATCAAGATTTGATCGGATAAAACGTGTTAGTTTATTAATTGCAATACATATTTATTGTCCATGTAGTGAGATATACTCTTAAAATTTTATTAGTCAACATATATGATAATAAACAAGCATGTAAATAAAAAAGAGCTCAACCCCAACAAACAAAGAGAACTAACAAGAAGAACAAAATAAAACCATATCAATATATCCATCCACATACCTCAAATAATCAATCCGTCTTATTTTCTTGCTTCACTTTTTCCAAAGTTTTTTCAAATTTTCCATTGAATCAAACTTGATTTTTTTTATAGAATATCTTAATTACAGAATTCTTACCTCTGGTTTTCGAGGAAGTTCTGCCGCCAACATCTAAGGGTGTCAAAGTAATGACATCTATTTCCTCTAGGTGCACCACTAATAAGATGATGATACCCAAGTCTGGATGCAGCAGCCATGGCAGATATTACATGGCTAAGCGAAGGCACACTGCCACCAGGGAATATATATTCCTTTATGAATCCTGAGCTGAGCCTTCGTCTCATCGAACTTCTCATCAGCCACTGCTATGACCTTCAAAAAATAGACCAGTTCCAAAGATTAGAGTAGAATCAATATGTTAACATGATGAAAGGCACAAAACCAGGCCTTGGAGATATCTGATGAACTCGAAACTGAAGTGCAAGGGTTAATATAAAAACCAACCAGACTTATCTTCTTTTTTTTTTTTTCTTCTGATTGCTACCCGTTCAATATGATTTTGATCACTTACAACCTAATATTTTTCAGACTTAGTTTTTCTGCTAAATTCATCTCCATCAACACCTTCTCCCCATGGACAACACAGATCAACTCGGCTTCTCATTCATAGCAACAAACAAGATGTGGCTTGCATATTTCCTCATAAATCAAAACCTCAAATAAGCAATAGTACTTCCCCCAATTATATTAAACTTATTTATTGCTAAAAAATCTTATTGTCTCCTAGCATTTTAAGCAAGCAAATTCCGAAGACAAAGCTAAACTATTATCAGCAATTTTCTCTTGAACTAACAATTAAGCATTCTTAAGAATGTATCTTTATAATGTCTGAACTTTCACTTTTATGCAGTGCTATGAAGAGTTCATGTTTTCTTCAAATTGCATCTGGGCATGAAGTTATTGTCATGATGCAGAAACACATTGCTGCCATAAGAGTAAAGAATAAAAATGAACTAATGATCATTGAGGACAGCTACTTACCTCCCACATGTAATGCACGAATTTCATGAGCCATACGCATAATGCACAATTTTTACGCACCACTTAAGTTGCGTACGATTTTCACATACGACAAACATTAAGCACAATTTACACGCGCTACGCGCATTATGCATGTTTTTCACACACAAAACACATCATTCACACTTTTCACATATTATGCGTGATTTTCACACACTACACGAATTACGCATGATTTTCACACAAAATAGAAATTACGCGACACACATTGCGCACGATTTTACGCACCACACAAATTACATACGATTTTCATGCACCATACACATTACGCACGATTTTCACGCGTCACACACATTACGCACAATTCTCACGCACCACACACATTACGCACGATTTTCATGTGTCACACACATTACGAACAATTTTCATGCGCCACACACATTACACACAACTTCACGAGCCACACATATTACGCACAGTTTTCACGTGCAACACATTCCTACATGATTTTCACGCTCCACACAAATTACACACGATTTTCACAGAAGACACATTACGCACGATTTTCACGTGCCACACATATTACGCACGATTTTCACGTGCCCACACATTAGGCATGACTTTCACACACCACACACATTATGCACAATTTTCATGCACCACACAAATTATGCAAGATTTTTACGCACTAAACACATCATGCACACTTTTCACACATTATGCACAATTTTCATGCGCAATCAAATTACGCACGATTTTCACACACTAAACATATCATGCACACTTTTTGCATACTACGCAAGATTTTCATGCATTACACGCACGATTTTATGTACTACACATAATAAGCATGAGTTTCACACGACACAAATTACACACGATTTTCATGCACGACACACATTATGCATGATTTCACGCACCATACAAATTACGTATGATTTCCACACACGACACAAATTTCACACGATTTTCACATATCACACACTTTACGCACAATTTTCACGTACCACGCACATTACGCACAATTTTCACGCGCCAAACACATTATGCACATTTTTCATGCACGATACAAATTACGCAAAAGTTTCACGCACCACAAAAATCACGCACAATTTTCATGCGCCACATTATGTACGATATTCACGCACCAAGCAAATTAATGCACGATTTTCATGCACGACACACATATGCATGTTTTTCACGCATCACACGCATTACGCACGCTTCACACACTAACACATCATGCACATTTTGCACATATTATGCACAATTTTCACATACCAAGCAAGATTTTCACGCATACACAAATTATGAACGATTTTCTTTCACTACACACAGTAAGCACGATTTTCACGCATGACACAAATTACCCATGATTTTCACCACAATACAAATTACCCACGATTTTCATACACAATACAGATTACATACAATTTTCATGCACCACATAAAATATGCACAATTTTCACACACGACACACATTACGCACAATTTTCATACACCACACATATTACGCACAATTTTCACGCACCACAGACATACAAACAATTTACACACGCTACACACCTTCCGCATGATTTTCACGTGTCACACACATCATGCACGATTTTCATGTGCCACACAAATTACGCATAATTTTCATGTGCCACATACATTATGTACGATTTTTACGCACCCCACAAATTACGCACGATTTATACGCAAACACAAATTTCACACAATTTTTACGCACCACACATTACGCAAAATTTTCACGTGCCACACAAATTATGAACGATTTTCATGCGCCACATACATTACGCACAATTTACACATGCGATACACATAATGCTCGATTTTCACGTGCCACACAAATTATGCACGATTTTCATGTGCCACACAAATTATGCACGATTTTCATGTGCCACACAAATTATGCACGATTTTCATGAGCCACACACATTATGCATGATTTTTACGCACCACACTAATTATGCACGATTTTCACACACAACACACATTATGCACACTATTCACATTCTACACACAATTTTCACGCACTAAATAAATTATGCACGATTTTGTTAGACTACATACAGAACGCACGATTTTCATGTTACACAATTTACGCATGATATTAACACAACACAAATTGCACATGATTTTCATACTCGACACACATTATGCACAATTTTCACGCGCCACACAAATTACGCATGATTTTCACACACGACACAACACGCATATTTTCACAAGACACACATTAAGCACAATTTTCACATGCAACACATTACACATGATTTTCACACTCCACAAACAAAATACACACTATTTTCACAGAAGACACTACGCACGATTTTCACGCGCCACACACATTACGCACAATTTTCACGTGCCTCACACATTAGGCACAACTTTCATGTGACATACACATTAGCACAATTTTCATGCGCTATACAAATTACGCACGATTATCACGCACTAAACACATATGCACATTTTTGACACATTATGCACACTTTTCACATACTGTGAATGATATTCATGCACTACACAAATTATGCACGATTTTCATGCACTACACAAAATAAGCATGATTTTCATGCACAACACAAATTACGCAAGATTTTTAATGCACGACACAGATTACGTACGATTTTCTCGCACCACATGAATTACGCACGATTGTTCCCACACAATGACACACATTACGCACTAAATTTAACACACAACACACATTATGCACAATTTTCACACCATACACATACACACAATTTACATGCGCTACACACATTATGCACGATTTCATGTGTCACACACATTACACACGATATTCATGCGCCACGAAAATTACGCACAATTTTCATGCGCCACACATTATGCACCACACAAGTTACCTACGATTTTCTCACAATACACAAATTTCACATGACTTTCATGTGCCACACACATTACGCACAATTTTCACACACCACACATTACGAACAATTTTCATGCAATCCAAAAATCATGCACAATTTTCATGCACCACACATTATGCACAATATTCACGCACCACACATTATGCACGATATTCATGCATCACACAAATTATGCACGATTTTCACACCACACATTATGCACGATTTTCATGCACCACACATTACGCACGCTTTTCACACACTAAACACATCAGCACACTTTGCACACATTATGCACACTATTCACATATTACGCAAAATTTTAACGCACTACACAAATTACGCACGATTTTTATGCACTATACACAGTAAGCACAATTTTCACGCATTACACAAATTACCCATAATTTTCACGCACCACATAAATTACGCACGATTTTCACACACGACACATTATGCACGATTTTCACACGCCACACATATTTTATGCAATTTTCACACGCCACAGACATACGCACAATTTACATGAGCGACACATTACGCACAATTTTACGCACCACACATATTATGCATGATTTTCATGTGCCACACAAATTACACACAAATTTTATGCATCACGCACATTATCTACAATTTTTATGCACCACACAAATTACGCGCGATTTTCACAAACAACACACATTACGCAATATTTTGACGCGCCAAACACATTATGCTTTTCACCATCATGCACATTTTTCACATATTATGCACAATTTTCACACATAATGCATGTTTCTCACGCGCCACACACATTAGACACATTTTTCACACACTAAACACATCATGCACACTTTACACACATTATTCACACTCTTCACATACTATGCAAGATTTTCACGCACTACACAAATTACGCGCGATTTTCATGCACTGCACACAGTAAGCACGATTTTCACGCATGACACAAATTACCCACGATTTTCACGCATCACAAAAATTATGCATGATTTTCATGCATGACACACATTACGTATGATTTTCACACATCACACAAATTACGCACGATTTTTACATACGTCACACATTACGCACAATTTTCACGCGCCCCACACATTACGTACAATTTTCACGCACCACACACATACGCACAATTTTTACACATCACACACATTATGCACAATTTTCACGCACCACTTAAAGTACACATGATTTTCACAGACGACACATTACGCATGATTTTCGATCGCCACACACATTACGCACAATTTTCACGCGCCACACACATTACTCACAATTTTCATGCGCCACACACATTACACACAATTTTCACATGCCATACAAATTATGCAAAATTTAATTTATTAATTGCAATACATCTGAATTTATACAATTCAGTTTGAAGATATTTTCTCCACTTCTTCGTCCACGTGGTTCATTTTAAAAAAAGGTCATTTTAAGGCAACATAAGATATAGCTCTTGGCATTTTATTACTGAACTAAAGAATTTTACTTTTTCAGTCGTATATGATAATATAAAAGCTTGCAAACAAAAACAACAAAACCTAAGAGGTCAAGTTACAAACAAAAAGAATTAACAACAAAATAAATGTTTTGTCACCTTATAACTTCATCCATTATATAAGTTGAATAATCAATCTTAAGTCTTTGTGTTATTTTCTTTGTTCACTTTTTCGAAAAACTTAAAAAATTTCCATTGACTCATAGTTTAAATTAAAAAAAAATAAAAAAAATAAAAATAAAAATAATAATAATAATAATAATAATAATAATAATTATTATTATTATTATTATTATAAGAATTGGTATTATCACTGTTAATGAGGTGATCAGAAATTCTACTATATATTCACAATATAAAAGAGATAAATAAGGAAAAATATAATACAAAATATTTGACCAAATCTCTAAGAATCGCTAATTGATAGAATACAATAATACAAAATATTTGACCAAATCTCTAAGAATCGCTAATTGATAGAATACAAGAATGATATCTTTTAATTCCTAATACCCCCCCTCAAGCGATGCTGTGGATGCAGTTGAACACAGAGCTTGGACCGCAATAACTCGAAGGATGGACGAGGAAGACTCTTCGTGAAGATGTCTGCGACCTGAAGATGAGAAGGAACAAATCGTGTATCCAACCGACCAGAAGCAACAAGCTCCCTTGTGAAATGACAGTCAAGATCAATGTGCTTGGCGCGTTTATGAGCAACTGGATTCTGAGTGAGGAAAAGTGCACTGGCATTATCACAAAGAAGGAGATGGCGAGACGAAGAAGGCAAACGCAACTCGTCAAGAAGTTGAGACAACCAGATAACCTCCTGAGCAACATGAGCAAGAGCACGGTACTCAGATTCACAACTAGAGCGAGCGACTGTGGGTTGCTTCTTGGCACTCCAAGAAACCAAATTGCCCCCAAGGAATATAGAGTACCCATAGGTGGAGCGACGTGTGTCAACACAACGCGCCCAATCTGCGTCGGAGTAACCAACAATGGAGAACTCGGAACCACGAGCAAAGGCCAAGCCAAAGTTTAAAGTACCCTTAACATAGCGAAGAATGCGCTTCACAGCAGCAAAATGATCAATAGTAGGAGAATGTAAGAACTGACTTACATGGTTGACAGCATACGAAAGATTCGGCCATGTGATAGTAAGATACTGGAGAGCACCAACCAACGAACGATAAAGAGTGGGATCGTCGAATGGTTGACCAGCACGGACAAGAGATTCACCAGCAGCAAGAGGAGTAGAAATTGGTTTAGAATCTAGCAATTGCGCACGTGAGAGAATGTCACGAGCGTACTTAGCCTGGCCCAAAATCAGACCATCCGATGAATGAGACACCTCAAGGCCAAGAAAATAGATCAAGGAACCCAAATCCTTAACACGAAATTCACGGTCTACCCGAGTGATGAAGCGACGTAGAGCAGTGGAGTCGTTGCCAGTGACAATAATGTCATCAACATAGAGAAGAAGATAGATGGTGACACCCCTGCTCGAGAAATAGAACAAGGATGTATCAGAGCGACTGCAACGAAACCCCAAATCAATCAAGAACTCACTGAAACGGATGAACCATGCTCGGGGAGCCTGACGAAGACCGTAGAGAGCCTTCTTGAGGCGACAGACATGATCAGGGAACCGAGGATCCACGAACCCCGGAGGCTGAGCCATAAAGACAGGCTTAGGGAGAATGCCATGGAGAAAAGCATTGTTGACATCAAGCTGATGCAGAGGCCAACTATGGCGAACAGCAATAGACAAGATAACGCGGACAGTAGCAGCGCGGACAACAGGGCTAAAGGTATGAGAGAAGTCAAAACCCGAAATTTGGGAGAACCCTTGAGCCACTAGACGAGCCTTGTAACGTTCAACAGAACCATCTGCAAGATATTTTGTACGAAACACCCACTTCGAACCAACAATATTAACATTATCAGGACGAGGAACTAAATCCCAAGTATGATTGGCATGAAGAGCATCAAGCTCAACACGCATTGCAGCAAGCCAGTGAGGAAGCTTGAGAGCAGATTTGAACCCTTTAGGCTCATCAGAGACAGATAATGCAGACAATAAAGCAGTAGAAGCAATATCAGCAACATATCAAGGCTTAAAAATACCTGCCCGAGCATGGGTGACCATAGGATGAGGAGTAGGAGCAGGAGCAGAGGCCAGTGCCGGAACCGGGACTGGACCATCAGGGTGTTGAACCTCCACAGGATCCTGTTCAGGGTCAGGAACTGGATCGAGTGAAACAACAGGGTCTGGAACAGCTGGAGCAGAGGACTCAACCAAATCTGGCAAGGGGCACAAGCGACAGGGCGCAGTAGGCAAAGCCGGATGTGTATCCTTAATGAAGGGCGTGGAAGCCGAAGAAGCAGGAGGAGCAGAACTAGGCTCCAAAAAGGAAGAAATACCAAGTGAATTCACATCCGAGGTAATCTTCAAATCAGAGTAAGGGAACGATGATTCATCAAATTGAGCATGTCTAGTAGTATAGAAGCGGGAAGCTACAGGATCGTAACACCTAAAACCTTTTTGAGCAGAGTTATAACCCAAAAATATACATGGAATGCTGCGAGGAGCCAGCTTGTGAGGAGCATAGTTGCGGAGATAAGGAAAGACCCGACAACCAAAAACCTTAAAAGAGGCATAATTTGGCACAACATTATAGAGAAGCTCAAACGGAGATTTGTTATCAAGCAGAGGAGAGGGTATCCTATTGATAACATAAACAGCCGTTGAGAAAGCATCCACCCAAAAACAAGCAGGTAGATGAGCATGAAACATCAAGGATAATCCAGTTTCAGTAATATGACGGTGTTTCCTCTCAGCACGGCCGTTTTGCTGAGGTGTATAAGGGCAAGATAACCGATGATGAATGCCATGAGTATCAAAAAAAGATCGAACTCGATGATTAACAAATTCAGTGCCACCATCACTTTGGAAAACTCGCAATTTTGTAGAAAACTGAGTGCAGACAAAGGCATGAAAACGAACCAGCACATCATAAAATTGTGATTTAGTATGCATAGGGTACATCCACGTGAACCGGGAGAAATCATCAATAAATATAGCATAATATCGATATCCCTCATTCGAACAAACAGGAGCAGGGCCCCATAAATCACAATGAACCAAGTTTAGAACATGTGAGGCACGTTTATCATTAAAAGGAAACGGCAAATGTTTACTTTTAGCCAACTGACATGGAGTACACAAAGTAGGTTTAGGCAAAACTGAAGTAACAGATAAATAACCCAACGAGTTCAACAACTTAACAACTGAAATTGAAACATGCCCTAGTCTATTGTGCCAAAGCTCAAAAGATCCCTTCAACGAAGCAGTATGCAAAGCAGCAAGTAAAGCAGGTTTTCCACGTTCCAAAACATACAGACCATTACTACGCCGGCCTCGTGCCAATGGTTCCTTGGTCACCCGGTTCTGAATGACGAATGAATGATCAGTAAACAAAACATCGACAGGGTAATCAGAAGTGAGTTTACTAATTGACATAAGATTTTTTGTGAGATGAGGCACCACTAAGACATCCAATAAATGAAGATTATCATTCACACGATACGAACCAATATGCGAGATAGGGATGGAAGTACCATTCGCAACAAAAACTGAATCAGTACCAGAATAAGTGACCAAAGAATTCATACCAGACGAAGTCGGAGTCATGTGAGCCGACGCGCCCGTATCAAGAAACCAATCTGAAGCTTAAGACGGAGAGATCGAACACTGAGTCTCAAAGGCCTGTGCCAAACTAGCAGTCGGTGTAGGTGCACGGTCATAACGATTCGAGCATCGATCAGCATAGTGACCCGGTTGGCGGCAAATTTGACATTTTGGAACGTAGGGTTTCTTGCCATAACCCTTTTTAGATTGCTGCTGCGGACCCCCGGACGGCTTCTGCCCAGAAAAGTTTCGAGAGCCTGAACCGTGCGAGTTGGACGAGCGAGCAGCAGGTTGGGCGGCAAAAGCGGGCACGACAGCAGGGGCGTTGTCCATGGAATGCTGCAAGACATCAAAATTCACCGCCTGATGAACCAAATCGGAGAAGGATGGCATTGGGTTCATCGACATGCGAGCGTCAGCAAAATGGAGAAACTGAGAACCAAGTCCATTGAGAAACCAGTGGCACTTGTCGAGCGAGTCAACCGGACGGCCAACCGAAGCCAATTGATTGCATAGAAATCGAAACTTACGGCTGTATTCCTCCACTGACAGAGAGTTGCGACGGAGGCTGAAGAGCTCGTGACGAAGTTGATTAATCCGAGAGGCTGAAGAATGGCCGAACGACGCCTCGAGGGCCAGCCAGACGGCACGCGACGAACGCAATCCCAAAACCTCAAACTGGGCTTCGTCCGAGAGAGAAGAGAGAAGCAAACTGAGCACTTTCTGATCCATGGAAACCCAAGTTAGATAGTCAGGGTTAGGGACCGTATCATCACCAGACTTTATGTTTTCAGACGGAGGAGAAGACGTGCCGTCGACATAGGAAAACAAGTCGTGGCTGGAGAGCGCCGGGATTACCTGGTTTCGCCATGACAGATAATTCGCCGACGTTAACTTGATGGTGAGAAGATGAGTGATGGCGTTGATGAAAGGAGGAGAGGTGGTTGTGGCCATGATCGAAAGCAAGGCAGTTTGAATAAGAAAAAATAGGGGATGACGGCAGTTCTTAGCGTGAGGCTATAGAGGAGAAATTAGGATTAGGTGAGTCTGTCTGATACCATATAAGAATTGGTATTATCACCGTTAATGAGCTGATCAGAAATTCTACTATATATTTACAATATAAAAGAGATAAATAAGGAAAAATATAATACAAAATATTTGACCAAATCTCTAAGAATCGCTAATTGATAGAATACAATAATACAAAATATTTGACCAAATCTCTAAGAATCGCTAATTGATAGAATACAAGAATGATATCTTTTAATTCCTAATAATAATAATAATAATAATAATAATAATAATAATAATAATAAGTTTGTGTTATGTTACATGCCAGTATGGGTTCTTTATTCTAATATGATATTATATTTTACATATTGCATTACAGGTGCACAATAAATGCATGTAATGTACACCAACTATAATATAAGAATTTTTTTTTTAAATATTTAATGTTTATTGAAAATATATGGAAACATGAGTTAACCGGATTTATAGAATATCTGAAATCACATAATTCTTACCTCTGGTTTTTGAGGAAGTTTTGCCGCCAACATTTAAGTGTGTCGAAGTAATGACATCCTATTTCTTCAAGGTGCACCATGTTGCACAAAATAAATTTGCACTGTTTATTTTGTTTCGTTATTTTGAGGAATGCGTAAGATACCTTAAAGGCACACTGATAAGATAATACCTAAGTCTGGATGCAGCAACCATGGCAGACATTCCTCGGCTAAGCGAAGGTTCACATCCACCAGGGAATATATATTCCTTCAGGAATCCTTGGCTGAGCCTTGCCCATCGTACATCTCATATGCCAGTGCCATGAACTTCGGAAAAACAGAACAATTCCAAATATTAGAATGAATATGTTAACATGAAGGGGCATGTATTGAAGGCAGAAAACCAGGCCTCAGAGAAATTTGATGAACATGAAAGAGAAGTGTAAAAAACAATGAAAGAAATGAGAGAGGACATAGTGTAAAAGAAGCCAAAAAAGAATGTTGAATGAACAAACAGAAAATGTATAACATGTGCATGAGCTCAAGGGCAGAGAATAAATCTATTAACAATTTAACAGCACTGATTACCTGAAGACAAGAAGACCATTTTCGGCCAATGCAGATTCACAACATTTAAAAAATTCTTCTACAAAATCATGGCCCACAAGTTCTATCATCCCACTAAAAGTTTCAGTATGCAGTGAATTATTTATTGATTAAATGTGAATGTAACATCAAGATTAAGTTGTCCGTATATCACAGCAAGGCTCTCTCCATGATAATATCATGTCATATTTGTAGTTAGGCAACTGGCAGTAGTCACGTAAAAGATGTTCATTTCGATTCTAAAATTGAAAACTCTGACTTCTCATATTACATTCATGACAATCCTAAAAAATTAATAAGAAAGAAAATTACTTGGAAAAGAGTCAGAGAAATTTAATTGTGAATATGTATATATAAAGCTGCCGTTGAGAAACTCAATAAAGTGTAAACCAGGCCAGCATCCTTCACGTTTGATTCCACATATTGCAGTTGATGTTTTGATAGAGTGATTCCCGTATATTGCATCCTGTCTTTCTGACAACTTCAAGTGCTAAACTTCCCCAGCCGCAACCGATCTCAAGAATGTGATGCTCCTTATTAGTTCTTGCTTGTAGTTAAAGAGATTTGAGCATCCATGACTGATTATTTTAATGAGTTGTACAAAAACTTCACCTTGTCAATCCAAGTATGAACTTTCCTCAGTTGTGCATTCTTTCAAATCTTCACCAGGAGTCTTACAAAAGTGTATAAAGTGGGATCAGTATCTCAGTGGAATATAGATACATTGCCCATCCAAAATTTGGATTCTCGTACGCATATATATACATATATTCAAAAGCACAAATCCTAAGCCCTTTCCGTAAATATTGCACAAGAATACGTCATAGTCTCATCCAAGAATAGAAAAGAATTAATTGCTCTACCATGGAAAATGAAAACAATTTTCAATATATGCATCCATATCATGCCGTAATTTGACCACATTGTACTGCAGAATAAATAAACAAAATAAATGGTAGAAACATAAGATAATGACACAAGCCTTCTTGATATTTTAGAATAAAAGAGCATTATTTTTAAATTGAAAAATTTTGCACCCACATTGTGCTGGTATTTACACGAAAGTTATGATATTTATCCAATTTATTCCAACCTAACTAATGATTAGCTTTAAGTGAAAACTTATAGAATCAATAAATATATTTTACATAAGTTCAATTGAACACATTACTAAATATATATATATATATATATATATAGTGCCAGATATCTCTTATAAATTAAATTGTTTAATACATAAATTTTTAGGCTGCACTTGAATTGAGGGATTTTTAAGTGCAAATATTGAAATAATTTGTTTGAAATACACACATATTAGTTTGGATTTTGTTCAAAGACACCAACTTATTTATTCTGTAAGGTATAATGCAATAGCTTTGAATGATTACAATATTCTGCCCGCACGTGCATGTTGATAAAATCTTCACAGAGGACTCCCCAACGGGATGTCCTAGGGGGTAAGTTGTAATTCTCAGAATGCTGAGAGCCTGAGATGGAAAATTGCAAAAAGTAACACAAAATAAAAAATAAAAATAAGATGGTAAGGTGAGTAGATTTTATGATAGTTCGGAAGAAAAGATGTTTGTCTTTTTAAATAAATAGGTAGATGTCCACACCACCAACCCCCCCCCCCCCCCCCCCCCCACACACACCCCAAGAAAAAAAAAACCAAAAAAAAGAATATGTCATGCATAGTCAAAATCCACTTACGAGCATAATGTTGTGCAATGTTTTTGCGTGCCTGATAGTGTGTTCTTGCTGGAAACAAACTTCAGGAAATATTTTGCAGATGCTATTATGGAAGCGTAAAGCAATGGCATCCACTTCAGGAAATATTTTGCAGATGCTATTATGGAAGCGTAAAGCAATGGCATCCACCACCCCCTGGTGATATCAAGAAGGTTCTATATTCTTAGAGAATGATATAAAAAACAACCAGATGTCATCAATAAAAAACTTCCAATTAGTTGTTAGTACTACCTTCTCTTGCTTAACTTTGAGGTATATGTGTTCACTTCTGTATTGGCTATAATTATTTGAAAGATACAGAAGACTTAGAGGGAAAAAAGTATGCTATATACCCTTCTTATGTTAAAGGACTTTAAAACCAAATAAGACGATTCATTTGGATCCATTAATTTCCTACCAGAAAGAAGTTGAGAAGACCATCATTTTTATCAACAAAAGAAATATCACCATTAATGTAGGCATCTGCAAAGCCTAAATCCGCCTCTGTCGCAACCTGAAACAACAATATCCATATCTTTTCTCTAATGTGCGATTTTTAGTTCTTGGGTCACATTCTTTTCTTTTACGATTGCTTAAAAATTTTAAACTACTTTCTAGGTTCAATAATCAAATATTACCTTCCAATAAAACTTAGTTCTATAGACTCTCAAAGTGACATTTAAAATGCTCCTTTCTCTGGTCCCTTCAAAAGTAAAAACTGCACCTCCTTCTTCCAATAAACTATTTCAACATATGTTCTTATTAGTTATAATCCAATATATTCATCTAGCAAAGCCATCATCATTTGACAAACACAATACTCAGATAAGCTTAATAAGCTAGAAAAGGACATAAAAATAGCAGAACATTGAATTCTTTAGTAGAAGCTCACATTAGACATCCAATAGCAAAGAATCGTTCAAAGAATCTTGTAACAAGAATGCGTGCTCCAGTTTCAAGACAAGAAGGAACTATGTATTTGTTAGGGTGATTCTGTGCAGTATAATCTTTTCTAAGCAAGGCATTTGCAGCAAGCATTCCTGACTGTCAAGATCAACATTTTGTCTAGTAAAGCCTAATTTCTGCAAAATGAATAAAATTCCATAAGAAATGACACAGCATATCTTTATGCCATCTTCAGGAAAGCCATAGCCTTATTAGAAAAAATGTAAGACCAGAAAAACCAAAAAAGTCAGCAAACATGGTGAGCTACTTCACATTATGGGCTACTAAAAGTACTTGCAAGGATTTCAAATGCACCTTGATATGCTCCACAGAACCATGGCCTCCTCTTTCCATGGATAATATTCAGTTCACAAGAAGCTTTAGATGCAGCAAATGATGGGATTGGGATGGCTAGTTGACCACTTATACAACATGTTGTTTGGTGTGCAAGGTGGATTTAAAGTCAAAAGAAACGGAAGCCTAGGTTCACCAATATTTTGTGCATCCAGTAAAATAAAAGTCACAAGAAGACAAGTTCTAAGAAAATGCTTGTAATCAATGGGGAACTTTGTTGGACAAGAATATAGCTGCATGTAAACATGAAAACTAGATTTATATAAACACGTATATCATGCATCCCATAGGTAAATAACAACGGTCAAGTTCCCAATGTGTCTATGGAATAGATATAGCAAATATCTTCAGGCTATTACAGGTCATACAGTGAATATGGCCAAGAGTTTATATTTTGTAAAAAGATTGATGAGATATTCAAATTTTTTTTCATGTATCACATTTCACAAAATTTAAGAAACAATAATCTTCCATGTACTTGTTAGGCATCCATGTATATAATTAAAGAACTCCTGCTTCTGATTCATAGCAACAAACAAGATGTTGCTTGCATAATGTTCTCATAAATCAAAACTTACGAATAAGCAATAGTACTTCCCCCAATTATATTAAACTTATTTATTGCAAAAAATTCTTATTGTCTTTTAGCATTTTAAACGAGCGAATTCCGAAGAAAAAGCTAAACTATTATCAGTAATTCTCTCTTGAACTAACAATTAACCATTCTTTAAGAATGTATCTTTATAAGGTCTAAACTTTCATTTTTATGCAGTGCTATGAAAAGTTCATGTTTCTTCAAATTGCAGAAACAAATTCACCAGCCTGGACATTGTTCAGCCAATATGATATGTAAGCTTCATTAAGCATATTTCCTAGAAAATTCCTCGAAGCCCATGCTGCTGGGTTTCTGGGCATGAAGTTCTTGTCATGATGAAGAAACGCATCGCTGCCATAAGAGTAAAGAATAAAAATGTATTAATGATCATTGAAGACAGCTACTTACCTCCCACATGTAATGTAGGATAATGAAATATGCTATCAATACATAAATTCTTAATAGTCTTAAAGACAAATGGATGAGCTTTAATGGAAAAGTACAGGCATCTTGAAAATAATATCAATTGCAAAGAAAAATATTTAGTTATACTTGTACATAAGATTTTAACAATGCCCTTCTATAAATGCAATTTCTCCTAGAGATTAGTGCTAAAGAATTAAAAGTCCAACTATAGCTCATGGCAAAATAGGTGGCTTTTATCTCAAGAAAAACATAATAATAAGAATGGATGTTGACACTAAGCAAAAATACGAGAACCTGTTAACATATTGAAAAGCTCCAAGAATTCTTAATTCATCATATGTTTCCTGCTTCCTTATGATCTTTACAGCATCAGGAGCATGTGCAGCAATTATGCACCCATCATAAGCTTCTTCAAAGCCATCCTTCCATGTATAGTACAATCTGCAAAACTATTTTCTTAAATTCACTTTTTTAAATATAAAGTAAGAAATACTATAATGAACAATAAAGTATAATTGTGCGTTCAAACTGAGATATAGAGGACACTCTTAACATAGAAATTATAGATTATACAAATGAAACAATGTTATCTGATCTTCACTCCTGTTCTGAATCTTGTGTAGGGATTTAGAACGGGTTTTAGACCCTTAACTTGATAGTGCTTGAAAAGGCGTAAGGCGCCCCGAGGCGCCAGACCCCTTTCACTGCCTAGGCGCGAGGCGTGAGGCGAAGCGCTCGCCTCACTCAAGCGAGGCGCCCAACATAAAAAAAAACATGTACATATATATAAACACATTTAACCATAATAAAAACATAATACATTCATCAAAACATGATCCAAAACATTAAATATAGAAGTTCAAGACATAATAATTAAGCATAATCACTAAGGCAAGGCACTATCATCATTCATCATCATTATAGTTCATGTCCAATTGTGGATTATCATCGGATTTGTATCCATCCACATCTTCTTCTTCTGCCTCATCTGAATCCCCTCCCATATCTTCCCATTCATCTTCCTCATCCACAAGTCCAAAAGAATTAAATCTAGAGATGATGTTTTTAGAAGTCTTTGAAGTTGTTGCCGCTGCGCCGGAGCTGTTGCTGCCGGTTTGCAGTCGCCAGCGGGAGGGTCGCCGGAGGGAGGGGTCGCCGGTGGGAGCGGTCGCCGGTAGGGGGTTGCGGTCGCCGGCGAGGAAGAAATAGAATGGGTTATGGGTGCAGGGGGGACTCGGCTGCTGCTCTCTTTTGCTCAATTATGGGTTATGGTGCGTTAGGTTAGGGTTAGGGTTGGGTGGGAACATATTTAATTTTAAAAAAAAAATTAAAAAATTAAAAAAAAAAAAAAAACAGATGGGGGCGAGACGCGCCTAAGCGCCACCTGCGCCTCACCGTGAGGCGCCTGAGGCGAGCGCCTAGGCAGCGCCTCGCCGAAGGTCGCTTTGCCTCATCCATGTAAGGCGATGTGTTCGGAATGTTGGCGCCTCGCGCCTAGGCGCCTTTTTAACCACTGCTTGATAATGAAGGCATATGTATTTATATATATGCATGAAATCCCTACTCTTACTCAATTCAAAAAGATAATGAGCCAATTATTCTCATACATGATCGTCTCCATGGTTTTCTCTAATAGATTGTTTAAGAGTGACTAATTCTACTAGTTATTCATCACCATTCACGAGTAAGGTGTGTCCACAGCTGATTCACAGAGTTAATTTTGAGGGTGTATTCAGTGTTCAATACAAACTTAGGTTCTCAGCATGCTTTATCAGGATAGGTAATCGAAATTATTCGTACTGGTGCATAGTTAATGTCTAAATATGAAAATGTATATTTAATTCATATCATATTATAAAATCAAATTGCTGTCTTTTATTTGCTATCTCCAAAACTGAAGTACAAGATAACATCCCATTTTGTGAGAAAACGGTAAAGTATGCTCTTCTGACATATACTCACCCTCATCATTCGTCAAAACTGAATATACTTTAGAATTTGTTCTTACTTGGCAGCCTCTACTTTCCAGCTCTGTCTTTATCTGGTTTGGATTTATGCAAGGGTCAGTAAGAGTCTACTCTAAACCGAAAGTAATGCAATCTTAACATTTTAACGGGTTTTTGCTGTGCATCTCAAAAGATCATTTCTTAAGTAAGGAATCTCAGAATCTCAACTTACCCTATTGACATATCTTTGTGAACAGTATCTTGCAGTACGCCTTCCAGAATGACCAAGGAGCTGCAGAGCATATCATTGAATAACTTGGGAATTAAAATAAGGTAGGGGTGCCACAATTACCAATGAATAAAAAAAATACCTCAAGAATATCGTGCCTGCGAAAAAATTAAAGTATGAAATAAGCCGAGAAGGCCATCACTCCAGAAGAGCATGACCATATTGAAGCACAAGTTGGTATCTGGAAAATAAAGTAAAAGTATTAAGTATTTTGCTGCACTGGAGATGACAAAACATGGAGATATCACAGCATACGATGTTTCAATAATCTCACAAGAAAAGCTTTTTGGAATTACTCAGAGTAACGTGCTTGAACAAAGTGCCCCAATGATGCGTTTCTGTCAAAGTCTACATTGTTTTCAATCTCTTCAAGATAACTGCAGTTGGTGGATAAGTTCTATCATTGAACAAAGCAGAAAATATTACAAGGAACCAACCACTATTATTATCATAATTATTAAATATTTAAAGATTTTCTACTCAGACGCCATAAGCTTTTATATGAGGTGTTTATAGTAGTATTACATTGATGCATCAGCCTTGAACTTGGATATTTCTTTAATCATTTTCCAAAACCAAGGATTCAAAATGTTCTTCTTTTGAGCAAACAAACTCCACAATCCATTTCGAGTCCTGGCCTCCGTCCAAGCTCACGGAGAATGATATGTCAGATAGCTCCATATCAAATCCAAGAGTCTCAAGCAATTCCATCACATCCGGATACATAACCTGTCCAATAAGTGCTTCTCAGGCAACATTTACACCAAGAAACTGAATTTTAATCAAGTCCTAATCTGTAGAACATATAGAGTGCACAAACATTGTGGAAATAGTAAACAACTTTTAATGTCTTCATAATCTTCTATGATTCATGTTCATAGCAATGTCAAAAATTCACATAAGTTCTATAAGAGTGTGTCCATAGTTGTATATTGTCAAATTTGGTAGTGCTGATTATTTCCAGGCAATTTCAGTCCCGTATCCGTCAAAACTTTACTAGGAAAATATTTACAGGTCACGTTGTCATCGAGAGGTTAAGAATAGAAAGGAAAAATTAGTGCACATACGTATAGAGTCCATTAAGGTTTCCCACCCAAATTGGGTTTGGAGCAAACAAAAAAGCCCTAAATCATCTCCAATTTCCACTAGGTTGCAGCAGCGAACACGAAAGAAGCAGTAGCGGAAAAATAATTATAAGGAAGGCATTCCGCACCCAGGTCAAGAAAATAAACTCTACCAGAACTCATGCTCTTCCGTTGACATTCCGGAACCATAATTCCGGGAGGGTGAAAAGAGGCGAAACCTTTTATTCAAATTCAAGTAGGGGCGTAGCTGTGGAAAACGGGGAAGCAGCTACGTGGTGAGCAGGGTTTTGAGGTAGATAGCTCGACGGATTTTTCATCAAACATGCGGTGGGCTGGTCGAAAGCAGCATTTGAGCAGATCGATCGCATGACGCTATGTAATTTAAATTGCAATTTTTCATATTGCTATCTATTTATGTCTGTGTGTGTGTTGTCCTTAGGAGAGAAAGACCAAAAAATATTTAAGGCTATTTCTCTGCAAACGAAGAGCGGGTTTCCCACAAAAGCTGGGTTGATGAAGATGATGGAAAATGGCGGTGACAATGATCAAAAAATGACTGGACCCACTTTTTCTCCTAGAAGGTCCAACTTCCGGTTTCCCCCTCTCATTCAAAGTTTTCGCCAAAATTGAGTTAGAAGCTATTACGTTTTGGTGCACATTTTATAATAATGTAGGAATAAATAATTTTGTAATCTAGTAGTTTATAAAAATATTTAGGTTGGATTAGAAAATATGTTTTTTAAAATATATAGAATAATAAAATTGTAGAATAAATTTTAGAAATTTATAGAATACTTTAAAAATAGGAAGAAGTCATGGAGCTTCTCATGACAATATATATAGGGGTGTGTAATGTAAATTCATGTATGTGAAAAATAAAAAGCAATTCTCCACTCTTTTCCAAACCTCCAAATATTTCTTATTTCCCTTAACTAAATATTTTTTGCTCTAATAATCTCTCAAGCTTCAATCTTATTTCTTACCTCCATAAATATTCTAAATACTTTCAGTGGTATCAGATCCCGGTTGAATTAATAACTTGGTTAACCTAGCTTCCTACACAATCCCCAAATCTCTACTAATCTATCTTCATGCCAATTACGATGGCCGCTCTTCTAAATAATCACCAAATTCCAATTCCCATCTTTTCAAGAGAAAACTATAATTATTGGACTATCAAAATGAGGACATATTTCATGTCTCAAAGCCTATGGGATATCATTGACAAGGGATATTATATCCCTGAAGATGTATCTACTTTGTCTACAATAGACAAAGAAAAATTAGATAAAAACATTGAGAAGGACAACTTGGCTCTATATACACTACAAATGGCTATGGCGAAGTCTTTATTTCCAAGAATTAGCGGAGCTAAAACATCAAAGGAGGCTTGGGATACTTTAAAGGAGGAATATCAAGGAAGTGATAAGATACGCCATCTCAAACTACAAACTCCTAGAAGAGAACTGGAGAATATGAAAATGAAAGAATCTGAGACCGTAAGAGATTACTACACTCGATTAAGAAAAATAGTTAATCAATTAAAATCTTATGGTGAAAATATTACTGACAAGAGGGTAGTCGAAAAAATATTAATTACTCTTTCGGTGAAATATTGGTGGAGACGAAGCTGCGCTTCGTTACTTGGAAAAATTAGACCCAACCAAATTACGAGTCTAATTTATTTATTGTTTTTTTATGTCATACTTTATTATTTGGCCCAACTTAATTGGGCTTTCTTTTATTTGGCTTGAATATTTTGCGAGTATTTAAACCCTACGAACATTCTTTGTTAGGGTTGGTGGATTTTGGATTAATAATATTGGGATTTTCCCCTTTGACTTGAGCGATTCAATCAGCATACATAGTATCAGATTGATCCTCTGGTTATTATTCATTGTGTTCTTCACTAATCTATACGCACCGCTGCATCATTTGCTATCTAGATTGCCAGTCTTACGTTCCCGTTATGCCGTCTAGACGCGAACCGAATCGTGAGGATGCTCTTGCTGCTAGATTGGATGAACTCACTTTGCAACTGGGCACTGTTGTACAGTTGCTGCAGACTCAAGCCGCGAACCATCAGACTGCCCCTCCCCACCAGTGGTTCCAGCAACCCGTGCGGCCCGCGATCAACGTCTCAATCAGGCGCCGCCACCGCCCCATCCCATTGCCGACGTCTATTCCTCCGACGACGAGCTAACCGTCGACAATCCCTTCGCCCCGCTCGCACCACGGGCGGTTCCACACGCCGAACCCGATCGGAGATGGGAGAACAGCTTTAAACTCGATCTCCCCGAATTCAATGGTGGATTGCAACCTGACGAATTCATCGATTGGCTTATATCCGTCGAAGAACTCCTTGAATTCAAGGCGGTCCCTGCAAATCGTCGAGTCCCGCTTGTTGCCACCCGTCTTCGAGGCCGGGCAGCCTCTTGGTGGCAACAATTGAAAACCTCTCGTGCTCGTAGGGGCAAATCGCGCATCGAATCATGGGAGAAATTCACCAAACATCTCCGTAGTGAATTCTTACCGTATAATTATGCTCGAACTCTGTTCCAAAAACTGCAAAACCTTCGCCAAGGACAACGTACCGTGGATGCTTATGCAGAGGAATTTTACCAATTAATTTCTCGTATTGAATTAACAGAGTCCGAGGACCAATTAATCTCCCGATACATCGGAGGATTTCGACTGAATTTTCAAGATATGTTGAACCTGCTATCCCCAGCCACTGTCTCGGAAGCGCACCAGCGTGCGCTGGCCTTGGAGTAGCAGTACAGCCGTCGCGCTCCCCAGCCCTCGGCTCCGATGACGCAGCGCCCTCCCGTGGCGATGCAAGCCGACGCCCAATTGCCCACTGGTCACCCGCCTCCTGTAAATTCTGGTGGTCGAGCCCTACAGCCTAGTTCTTCTAATGAGCCTGCTAGAGGGCCCTGTTTCTCATGTGGGGAATTGGGCCACAGGATGAGTAATTGCCCAAAAAATCCCAGGGGCCTATTCTTGGAGGATCCGGATGACAGCCCCTATCCGGGCCCTGCTATTTTTGATGATTTTGACGACGAGCAAGTTCCAGAATTATTTGTTTCTGGTGATACAGGCCCCGCTTTGATTGTGACTCCACTGATGATGTTCAACGAAATGTCCTTTTTCAGTCCACTTGCACGGTGAATAGTAAAATTTGTACTTTTATCATTGACTCTGGTTCTTGTGAAAATGTCTTTGCTCAATCTGCTGTGGAGAAATTGGCTCTTAATTCTGAATTACACCCACATCCCTATAATTTATCTTGGTACAGAAAGGAACTCATGTTAGTGTTGATAAACGGGTTTTGGTTAAATTCTCTGTGGGTGAAAAATATGCTGACTCTATTTGGTGTGACGTGGTTCCAATGGATGCTTGTCATATATTATTGGGTAGGCCTTGGCAATTTGACCGTAATGTAATTCATGACGGGCATAAAAATATGTACAGTTTTCTTTTCTCTGGGGTTAAGATAGTATTATTACCATCTGTGCCAAAATTTGTTGCCCCTGCTACTACGGAGACAGTATTATTTTTGAATCACCATGATTTTCTAGAGGAGATGTCCAGTGCCCCCTTTACTGTTTTGTTATTTGCCCATGATACATGTGATGCTTCTGATATTCCTGTTGCCGCTTTCTATTATCACTGAGTTTGCAGATGTGTTCCCTGATTCTCTACCTGAAGGGTTGCCACCCCTTCGTGATATACAGCATCAGATAGACTTGATTTCGGGTGCCTCACTACCCAATCGTCCTTACTACCGTATGAGCCCGGTAGAACACGAGGAATTGTGTCGCCAGGTAGAAGACTTACTCAGTAAAGGACTAGTTCGTCAGAGTTTGAGTCCTTGCGCAGTTCCTGCCTTGCTTATTCCGAAGAAATCAGGGGAGTGGCGAATGTGTGTTGATAGCAGGGCTATCAACAAGATTACTGTGCGTTACAGTTTTCCTATTCCTCGCCTTGACGATCTTCTTGATCAGCTTTCTGGGGCTGTCATTTTCAGTAAGCTGGATTTGCGAAGTGGTTATCATCAGATTCGCATCAGACCAGGGGATGAGTGGAAGACCGCTTTCAAGACTCGAGAGGGCCTTTTTGAGTGGCTCATTATGTCTTTTGGGTTGTCCAATGCTCCTAGCACATTCATGCGGGTTATGAATCAGTCTCTTTGTCCTCTCATTGGTACTTGTGTCGTCGTATATTTTGATGACATCCTGATCTACAACAAGTCTGAGGCTGATCATTTGGAGCACCTACGGGCTGTCTTGTTGATTCTTCGGGCTGAACACTTTTACGCTTCTCCGTCAAAGTGTTCATTTTTCACTGATTCTGTGCTCTTTCTGGGGTACCGGATTTCTGCTGCTGGTATCGAGGTTGATGAATCAAAGATAGCTGCTATTCGAGACTGGCCAACTCCTACCACTGTCACTGCGATCCGCAGTTTTCATGGCCTAGCTTCTTTCTATCGTTGTTTTATTCGACATTTTAGCACCATCATGGCTCCGCTTACCGATTCCATGCACAGTAAGTCCTTCTCTTGGTCTCCTCAGGCAGAGGCGGCCTTTCAGGAAATCAAGTTGCGGCTCACCAGTGCTCCCCTCTTGGTGCTGCCTGATTTCACTACCCCTTTCGAGTTGTATTCTGATGCTTCGAAAGTGGGCATTGGCACTGTTCTCTCACAGGCGGGTCGTCCTGTAACCTTTTTTAATGAGAAAGTGACGGGTGCTCGTACTCAATACAGTACCTATGATATTGAGTTTTATGCTGTGGTTCGTGCTGTTCGACATTGGCGTCACTATCTCTTCCAGCGTGAATTTATTCTCTATACAGATCACGAGGCCCTCAAGCACTTGGCTACACAGGATTCCTTGTCTGCCCGTCATGCTAAGTGGTCATCTTTTCTTCAGCAGTTCACCTTTATTGTCCGACATCATGCTGGGGCGGATAATAAAGTTGCTGATGCTTTGAGCCGTCGTCACTCTTTATTGACTGATATGCGTGTTGAGGTAACTGGCTTTGATACTTTTCGTGATCTTTATGCCTCTGATACTTTTTTTGGCCCCATTGTCTCTTTGTTCGTTAATGGTGTCTATGAGGACTATACTGTGGTGGATGGCTTTCTGTTTCGTGGTATTCTTTTATGCATCCCTGCTTGCAGCTTGAGATTGAAACTAATTTCTGAGGTTCATGGTGTGCGCCATGTAGGCCTTGATCGTTCTGTTGAGTTAGTGGGGCGTCGTTTCTTTTAGCCTACACTCCATCGAGATGTTACTCATTTTGTTGCACGGTGTCGGATTTGCCAAGTCTCTAAGGGCACGGCTTCTAATGCCGGCTTATATCGCCCTTTGCCTATACCTTCTCATCCATGGTCAGCTATTAGCATGGACTTTGTTTTGGGGCTTCCTCGCACACAACGAGGTAATGATTCGATTTTCGTTGTTGTTGATCGTTTCTCTAAAATGGTGCATTTCATTCCATGCAAACGTACATCTAATGCTGTTCATGTGGCCACATTATTTTTTTGTGATGTTTTTCGTTTGCATGGTTTGCCATTGTCTATTATCTCGGATTGGGACTCTCAATTTCTTGGCCATTTCTGGCGTTCTTTGTGGCACATGGCCAATACTGAGTTGAACTTCAGTAGTGCTTACCACCCTCAGAGTGATGGCCAGACTGAAGTGGTTAATCGTTCCCTGGGTAACTTGTTGCGTTGTTTGGTGGGTGATAATCTGAAATCCTGGGATACTAAGTTGTGTATTGCTGAGTTTGCGCATAATCAGGCCTTGAATCGTAGCACCGGTTTCAGCCCTTTTTATGTGGTGTACGGTTTAGTTCCTCGGGCCCCTGTGGATCTCCTTACTTTACCTTCTACTACCCCTGATGATGCTCGTGCTATTGATCTCATTCAGGAGCTTCAGCAAATACATGCCACTACTCATTCACACTTGGAAACTGCCACTTCCAAGTATAAAACTGCAGCCGATAAGAGACGCCGTGATGTTCAGTTTGAGGTGGGTGATTTTGTGTGGGCCGTCCTCACCAAAGACCGCTTCTCCCTGCATGAGTACAATAAGCTGAAGTCCTGCAAGATTGGCCCCGTTGAGATTGTGGAAAAGATCAACCCAAATGCTTATCGCCTTCGTCTTCCAGGACATATTCGCACTTCTGACGTCTTCAATGTCAAGCATTTAGTTCCTTTTGCTGGTGATAACTCCTCTGGAGATGAAGCTGCTTTCGATTCAAGGGCGAATCGTTTCAAAGACCAGGAGAATGGTGGAGACGAAGCTGCGCTTCGTTACTTGGAAAAATTAGACCCAACCAAATTACAAGTCTAATTTATTTATAGTTTTTTTATGTCATACTTTATTATTTGGCCCAACTTAATTGGGCTTTCTTTTATTTGGCTTGAATATTTCGCGAGTATTTAAACCCTACGAACATTCTTTGTTAGGGTTGGTGGATTTTGGATTAATAATATTGGGATTTTCCCTTTTGACTTGAGCGATTCAATCAGTATACGTAGTACCAGATTGATCCTCTGGTTATTATTCATTGTGTTCTTCTCTAATCTATACGCACCGCTGCATCAAATATGACCCCGATCGTTACGACAACAGAAGAAACTAAAGATATAGATAAGTTGTCGGTGACAGAATTGATAGGTTGGCTTGAAGCTTATGAGAAGAGACTAAGTATGCATGAAAATGAATCAGTAGAAAATGCATTCCAATCTAAAATTAATATACGGTCTCAGAATTCTAGAAATTGGGGGAAAAGAATAGGAGTAAACAACAAAAATAGAAACCATGTTAGAAATAATAATCAAAGAAATGGCAAGTTTCCACCATGTGGAATTTGCAAAAGAACTAATCACCTTGAAAAGGATTGTTGGCATCATGATAAACCACAATGTAAAAGTTGTGGAGGATTTGGTCATCTAGAGAAAGATTTGGTCATCTAGAGAAACAACACCAAGCTAATTTCTCAGAAGAAAATGAGAAGGAAGATAACCTCTTCTATGTTTGCCATAATGCATCAAAAGTGAAGAATGACACCTCGTTCTTAGATAGTGGCTACAACAATCATATGACCGGAGATGAGAAGAATTTTAAGAAATTGACAGGTCCATCAAATCCCAAGTCATTCTCAGGAATGAAGAACTAGTGGAAGTTGAAGGTGAAGGTACAATTGTAGCTAACACCAAAACAGGTACACTTCTCATCCACGATGTACTACTAGTCCCTAAAGTTGACTCTAATCTCTTAAGCGTGGGTCAAATGATGGAGAAAGGATATGAACTAGTATTCAAAGCCCCAATAATCCACCCTCGCATGAATTGCTAAGGATCCAATAAGTCCAACATTGATTCCTCCGATGTGTCAATTGGGCAAATACGACCATAGTGACTAGGATGGATATCTCATATCCGAAAACTAGCAGTTCGCCCTGTTAGTCCTCCAGGACCTAAATAGCTCAATTTTCTCCCATGAACTATTTGTGTCAATGGATTAGTTCGATCTAAAACTTGAGATAAAGGGTGTAAACCAAAAAAAGATTCATAAGTGGTTGTTAATGGAGTTGAAGTTACCAAATTTTGAGGAGTCGATCTCAATTTATGTCAAATCGCTCCACATATAGTCCCTCGAACCACATTTTCTAAACAAACCAGAGACAATCTGAATTGATATTGTAAAAGATCTGCTACAGAACGAATGCGCTTATTTTTCAAATGATTCATATCGTCAAGTGTACCCATTCCAAATTTCAGTCCAATTAAATGATCGGCGGCCGCCAGTATGTCTCGTGGTAACAAAAATGTATTGTTCTGAGGTATATCAAGGTTTAGTCTTCGGTTGATATTTTGTCGACCAATCCTTCCTAATTCACATCTTTGTTGAAAGAACTTCTTTTGTAACTTCTTACATAAGGATTCAGAAAATACCGGATCCCCACCTACACAAGCAAATTGTTGATAAAACTCCAAAATGGCATTTTCTTTTGATCCAATTTTTTTCTCTCCTTATCATTCAGAAAAGACTAAAAAATTTCAGGATAATAAACATTGTCTAAAATTTCTCTTAGATTCGAACCCATAGCTGATGATAGAACTAGAATAGATATTTTTTGTTTCCTACTCACGCGAGCCCAAATCCTTGCTTTTCTATCAATCTCTAATTCTAATCTTCCTCCCCAATTGGAAACTTATAAAGTTCTTCTGTCAAACTCCGATCAATGAACCTACAAAATCCTTCAAATTGGATCTGCTTCAATCCAGGTATTGTAAACATTGTCTCATTTGCGTTCCTGAGCATTTTGAATTTCCCATTAAAAAAAATCCCATTATATTATTAAGACATTCTTCATTGAAATTAGATCGACGATCGAGCACTAATGGAATTTCTATTATGTTTACTGAATCACATGAAATTTGACCCAACTCCATATTTGGAACTACGTACGAACGAAGAAATAAAGAGAATTTTCTACTTAAATTGGAAGTTGCAACATATCAAAATGGAAAGGAATTGATAAAACAATCCTAGAAACAGAATTCTGCCGCTTAGACTTATTAAGGTCATAGGGTTTTGTATAGAATAGCAAAATAAAATGAAAATGATTAAAATTCTACCATTATTATGATATTACATATTCAAATTTGAGAAAAAGATTCGGTATGTGGGAGACAAAGACAAAAAAATCAAATAGAATCCATTTTTTTAGCACCTAACTGCCTTAGGTATTTCGTTGTTCAAAAAACGATAACCGATTCACAGAGAAGAGAGATATTTGTACTTTACTGAATTTTCAGTAGAATACGATTTGAAGTGTATTGTATAAGAGGGGTTGCATTTTTTAAACACGTATGCAGGTAGCTATAATATCCGACTTCTCTTTAATTGCCGATTCTAGTCGAGACAGCCCCGATTGTGCTCTATCAGAACAAAAGAAAATTTCCATTCATCCATTCAATGCATCACGTAGGATAATTCCCTATCTACAATATATCTAAATAATAGATAATGCTCTAGGGTTTATTCTGGGCTGGGGTTTACATATACTCATATGTTTTGTTATAATTGAAATTGAGAAAGATTTATTGATTGAAAAAATCAATACTGATTAGTTCTGTTTCAATTTGGATTTTCTTATGTCATTAGGAAAACACAATTTGAAATTCAAATCCCAGAATCGTTCAAGAATTCGAAGCAAGGAGTCAATAGTTAATGGTTCAAATTTCTCCACAATGCTATAAAAAAACTCTCTCACCTTCTATTGAGAAATCAAATGTACATTTTCAGATACTATACAATCAATCGAAGGGGTGGATCAAATCTAACTAAAAAGGGTTTTTTTCTTTTAGGAAAAAAAGGATTAAGGAAAACAGAAGTAAAAATGCAAGTACCGTAAAAATTTAGTAATCCGGGAAAATTTGCATCTATTTTGCATCATTTTGGCGGCATGGCCGAGTGGTAAGGCGGGGGACTGCAAATCCTTTTTCCCCAGTTCAAATTCGGGTGTCGCCTAATCACCAAAAAACTTGAAATCTCTTCTTCTTTTCTGTTCTGCTAATATAACTCGCAGAACGTTCCCCCGGTAGAAGTATAGGAAACAGGCTATTGATACTTTGTTTGATTCTACCCATGTGGTCTGAAGATTTTCTAAAAGAAAAGATTGTGAATCCCCATTCGCATCTAGGATTCAATTCAAGGAAATATTCGAATCTACTGGTAGAGGAGCTATCAAGACTTCACGATTCTCTTCTATTACTAAGGGAGTGTCTAAGGACTGGATCTTGAATCAGACTGTAGAGCCTGATAGGAAATTCAATTCAATATTGGATTGGATGAATAATTGACTTTTCTAGAAAGGGGGCAAAAACAAATGCTTTGGCAACCCCTACTCAAGCCCCCCAGTTTCACAGCGATAATCGGGAAAGGGGGTATCGATTAGATCAAATGGGGAAATGGGGGTCTGTAATAAATAGTGATTTCTCCCTTCCATTTTTACTTAGAGGGTCAACAAGAAAAAAAAAAGAATAGGCCTTATTATCCCTACACGTTCCCATTTCTGGGGTATGTTACTATGTATTTTGATTTGTTTAATATGTCCTGATTTGAAATGCTAATCGATTTATTGGATTGGTTTCTCAATAGTGTTCGGCCAGAACCCCCTTATGACTCTACGCCATTGATTCCACTATTATTAGTGAGGAATAATGGAATAATGCCTTCGTAATTATAAAGATAGGGGACATAATGCATATGGATATAGTAAGTCTCGCGTGGGCTGCTTTAATGGTAGTCTTTTCATTTTTCCTTTTGCTCGTAGTGTGGGGAAGAAGTGGGCTCTAGAAGTACTACTGGTTAAGTTTAGGAATCAAACCGTATCATTTGAACTATTTCAAATCAAAATCTCCGAATTTGGAATCCCATTGGAATCCAGTGGAGTAATCTATGATATGAATCATACTCTTTCAATCAAAGAGATATTTCATTGCTTCCCGTCTTTGTATTTCAAAAAGAAAGAGATTCGGATGATTGAAAATTTATTCCAACCAGAAATTCTTCTGAAATTTTCTATTTGTTAAGTGTATACATACTTTCTATGAGAAATGATATAGAGATCGTGGTTGTCTAACAAGAGACTAGGCAATAATATGATTTTAACTCAGACGAGTCACATATTGGCCCTTATATGGAATTAATATACACATATATGAAGAGAATATAGAATGAAGAGAATATAGAAACTTAAGCCTTTCTAGATTACAACTTTATAGACGAAGTTTATAGACAAAGAGATAGATAGTATGGTAGAAAGATGAATCTTTCTACCATACCATCTGTCTATTAGAAAACTTCCGATTGATTATAGCGCACTCATTTCATTTAAGTTAAGACATGAAATTGGAATCCTTTTCATTTGACGTCGTCCATTTTTTATAAGAACTCAGAAGGAAAGTTTCATTCAAATTCATTTGAAAATTCAATTGAATTAATCATTTTGACTGACTATTTTTATGTAAATGATAAGTAGAAAGGCGGTAGGAACTAGAATGAATAATGGAGTAGCAATAAATGCAAGAATATTACTTCCATAATCTCATCGATTTTTTACTTCACAATAACTCGGGATTTAATCCCCTAGAGATGATAAATCTTTCGTCTGTAAATTCAATGAATGAATTACCTCTCGATGATCTTGAATTGGATCAATATCATGAATAACAATATCTGATCTATCAAATCAACCCATCGTGATAGCTGTTGTGAAAATGCAGAAACAAAGGAATTTTCCACTTTGATGGCAGTATATTGAAACAGCACTAAAAGCCCAAGAAGACGACTAATCATGGCTGTGGCATTAAAGGTTCGGACACTTCAACTTCCACGGAATAAAGAAACTTCATCAAAAAATATGGTGAAAGATCTTCCAGCAATCCAAAGAAAAGATGATGTGTGCGAGAAATGCATGGAAGGAAAACAACAAGGAGCCATTTCCTTCAGGAAAAACATGGGGAGCTAAACAAATCCTGGAGCTTGTACACACAAATTGTATGGGGACCAATGATGACTCATACGCTCGAGAAAAATAGGTACTTCATCCTCTTTATTGATGACTATACAAGAATGACTTGGGTCTATTTTATGAAAGAAAGATCAGAAGTCTTCACTATCTTTAAAAGGTTCAAGAATTTTGTGGAGAGTCAAAGTGGACAACGAATCAAAGTCCTAAGGAGTGATAGAGGCACAGAATATACCTCAAAAGAGTTCAACAAATTTTGTGAGGAAGAAGGAGTCAACCATCAGCTAACTGTCGGCTTCCCTCCAGAACAAAATGGCATGTCTAAAAGGAAAAACAGGACCGTGATGGAGATGGCTAGAACAATGCGTGCAGAAAAGGACATACCAAAGGAATTTTGAGATGAAGCAATTTACACAGCAGTTTATCTACTCAATAAGTGTCCAACAAAAGATGTGCAAAATAAAACACCAATTAAAGCATGGATCGGTCGGGAGTCGTCAGCACAACATCTAAGAGTATTCGGGATAATCTGTTACGTCCACATCCCAAAAGAGAAACGACACAAATTGGAGGAGAAGACACAGAAAGGTATATTCTTGGGCTAAAACTCTCAACCCAAACGATACAGAATCTACAACCTTAAAACCAATAAGCTAGTCATCAGTCGAGACGTAGAGTTCGACCAAAATGTAAAATGGAACTGGGAAGGAGAAAGAGTCGAAAAACAAAGCATCATGGTACCACAACCATTGCATGCTAGTGAAGAAGAAGGAATAGAAGGACCACAAACTCCAAGAAACACTACACAACCTACATCGTCTCCTCCAAGTAAAGAACAATTATCTCCAGATTCACCACCAAGAAAAGTAAGGACACTCAAGGAAATTTACGAGACATGCAACTTTGTGACCATGGAGCCCAAAACTTTTGAAGTTTCCATCTAACAAAAAGAATGGATAAACGCCTTGGAAGAAGAAATCAAGATGATCGAGAAAATTCAAACATGGGAGTTGGTGGATCTACCCAATAACAAAGAGGTCATCAGAGTTAAGTGGATTTACAAGAAAAAACTTAATCCAGATGGCTTAATTCGAAAACATAAAACACGAGTTGTTGCTAAAGGATACTCACAGTTACTAGGAATTGATTACAATAAGAAATTTGCTCCAGTCGCACGTTTGGATATAATAAGGGCTCTTATCGCGCTAGCGGCTCAGAAGAAATGGAAGATCCATCAATTGGATGTCAAGTCGGCCTTTCTCAATGGTTGTCTTGAAGAAGATATATATGTTGAACTACCCTAAGGGTTCATGGTAGAAGGACAAAAAGACAGAGTTATGTGGCTAAAAAAGTGTTTTATGGATTAAAGCAAGCTCAACGAGTCTGGTACAGTCGAATTGACAACTACTTCATCAGCCAATGATTCAAAACAAGTGAAAATGATTCAAAAGAAGTGAAAACATGATGAAGACCTTTGAAATGACTGACCTTGGGTTGATGCACTACTTCCTCGGCATTGAGGTAAGACAAGAAGAAAAAGGGATATTTATCTCACAAAAGAAGTATACGAAGAATCTTTTAAAGAAAGTTAATATGGATCGCTGCAAATGTGTTGCTACTCCTTTGGTCACAAATGAAAAGTTCAGGAAAGATGATAGTACACCAAAAGTAGATGCATCTTCATATAGAAGCCTCATCCAGAGTTTACTATAACTAACAGCCACAAGACCATATATTATGTACGTGACAAGCTTACTACCAAGATTCATGCAAGATCCAAGCCAAAATTCACTATGGGGCTACAAAGAGAATATTAAGATATTTGCAAGGCACAAAGGATTATGGAATATTATATGAATCTATAGACGACTCAAGATTGATCGGCTACATTGGCAGTGATTGGGCCGGGTCAGCAGATGATATTTATGTTTACAGCTGGGTTGATGAAGATGATGGAAAATGGCAGTTACAACGATCAAAAAATGACTGGACCCACTTTTTCTCCTACAAGGTCCAACTTCCAGTTTCCCTATCTCATTCAAAGTTTCCGCTAAAACTGGGTTAGAAGCTATTAGAATTTAGCGCACATTCTAAAATAATTTAGGAATAAATGATTTTGTAATCTACTAGTTTCTAGAAATATCTAGGTTGGATTAGAAAATATGTTTCTAGAAATATATAGAATAAGAAAACTGTAGAATAAATCCTAAAAATTTGTAGAATACTCTAGAAATAGAAAGAAGCCATTAACCTTCTCATGACAATATATATAGGAGTGTGTAATGTAAGTTCATGTATTTGAAAAATAAAAAGCAATTCTCCACTCTCTTCCGAACCTCCAAATATTTCTTATTTACCTTAATGTCTCTTGGCTAATAATCTCTCAAACCTAGCTAAGTAATCCTTCTTCAATCTTATTTCTTACCTCCATAAATATTCTAAATACCTTTAACAAAAAGCCTATAAATATTCTAAATACCTTTAACAAAAAGCCTAACCATCTCCAATTTCCACCAGGTTGCAGGAAAGAACACAACAGAATTAGTAGAGGAAGGATAAATTATCAGGAAGGAGTTCCGCACCCAGGTCAAGAAAACCGTAAACTACCAGAATTAAGCTCTTCCATTGAAAATTCTGGGTGGGTGAAAAAGGGCAGTGATTTGAGGTACATATTTTTCAACAAACATTGGTGGGCTGATCGGAAAGCAGCATTTAAGCAGATCGATAGCAAGATGCTTTGTCGTTTAAATATAATTTTTTTTTCTATTTACGTCACAGTGTGTGTGTGTGTGAAGGCTATTGTGGGTTTTCCACGAAAGTAGACAGTTGGGTTGATGAAGATCATAGGGAAATGGCGGTCAAGCCCACCTCAATATTTACTTTTTCACACCATTTTTATTATATACACCACGAAACTTTTATTTAAAAATTAATTTTACTAGATACAGTAAACATATTATCTAATATAGCCTTTAGAAATAAAAAAAATTTAACCCTAACCCCCAACCCAATCTCCCCATCCCGAACCCGCTCCCTCCCACCCTTTCTCTCAATCTCACTACTTGAAATGGAAACACTCCCTCTTTAATCTCACTACTTGAAATGGAAACACTCCCTCTTTTAGGTCGAACACCATTCATAGATTCACATTTCACCTTAGGCCACTGGCAGAAATTAACAGATTCATTCCAGTACCAGCTTAGTTGACACTGAGGAATCATTGATAAGATAGTTTCTTAACCCAAGAAGCAATTATTTGTCTGATTGGGGTAATACAAATCTAATGTTAATGGCAAAGGATCAAGAAGACACTTGCAAATATATGAATTTGGACAACAGACATAAAAAAAGACTTTAGTGTGGTTAGCCAAACGTGACACATATTGATCGGTTTCTATAAGCAAACTGCATTATACAAAATTGGGTTTCTAGGAGGTTGTTTTTTTTTTTTTAATTTAAAATAAGGATATATATATATATATATATATATATATATATATATATATATATATCATTATGTCATGTCTAATTTTGTCCAAAAAATTAATGTAATGTGAAAAGTAAATTTGGTTGTGCGTTTAGTAACACTCGTGAAAAATGACTGGATCAATTCTTTCTCCTACAAGGTGCAAATTCCAATTTTCCCTCTCATTCAAAGTTTCCGTCTCATTCAATACTTTTGACACCACCACCAAATTTTCTCATAACACCACAATATTTATTTTTAACAAAATTAGATATAAAAATAATATATTTATATCAATATCTATATTATATATTTATGTATCTATATAAAAGCGGAACAGTTTAACAAAATTACAGAAATGTTATTTTTCGGCCTAAAACTTCTATCGGATAAAAAAAAAGGTAAGGTATGGCATGTGCACAGTACATGCGTTGTTATTGGTGCGTATGGTGCACGGATGTGAGTAAGATTCTGGCAAAAAGTTGTTGACCAATCACCTTTTTTTTTTTTTTCTCTCTATTTTTTTCACTTTTTCATCTCAACTTTCAAATGTTTATAACTAGTAGGTCTCAACTCTTTTTTTCATGAAGAATATATCAAATTAATTATTTTTTCAAGATCTTTAATTTGATGTATATATTGTATGTATAAAAATAATTGTTAAAAAACATTAAATATTTTTATTTTAATTGGAATATATTTTAATATTTAAAATATTTTTATATAAAATAAAATTGTGAGATATTTTTATGCAAAATAAATTTATATTCTATATATTATGAATTTTATTTTAGAAAATATATTATTATTTTATAAGATTATTTATTTATTACATAAAAGTAACAAAATCTCACACGACACCATAATACAACATGAAACAAAATACACAATTTAATAATAATATTACTATTATTTATATTTTATTATTATATTATTACAAATATTATAAATCATGCAACGCAAGGAAAAAAT
The DNA here is from genome assembly GCA_028749325.2 of Caryopteris x clandonensis. NCBI lineage: Eukaryota > Viridiplantae > Streptophyta > Magnoliopsida > Lamiales > Lamiaceae > Caryopteris > Caryopteris x clandonensis. The sequence goes on along the minus strand of JAPYKT020000030.1, from coordinate 2,375,339 downwards.
ACGAGTATATATATATCCTTGTTTTAAAATACAAAATACAAAAATTTTAATATTTAAAAAAATAGTTTTACGATATATAATCAACACATAAATCTTAATATTTTTATCATCTACACACATAAAAATCCAAAAAAGAAAAAAATCATTGTTGTTGTTGTTCATTCTTAGCCGAAAAAATAAACAAACGCACGCTGCTCCTTTAGTTACTAGATTCAAAAAAAATTAAATATTATGTAAAAGATCAATAACAATACAAATGCAAATAATATAAAAAAAATGTAAGTAATTTATAAGTATTTAATGTCTAAATTCTATCTTTTTATTGAAGAACTAGAATTGTGCATACATTCGGTAAAGCAAGGTCGAACAAAACATTATGTTTGGCCAAGTAGGACCAAACACATAACACTCCATTCAGTCAATCAGGACCGAACACTCAGCACAATATTTGATCAATGTAGGCTAAACAAACAACAAGACATTCGGCCAACCAAGATCGAACATCAACATGATGTTCGGCCAACTAGGGCCGAACTAACAACAAGACATTCGACCGATAAGAGTTGAATGCTAGTTATCGAGTCTCTTTTCCATACATTTTTGTCATAACAGATAGTGTAAAATCATTTCACAAGTTGATGATTGATTTTGCTTTATATTATGTTGTTTGAAACATTCTACTATATTGTCTGATCTCGTGTGTAAGGAGGGTTAGGCTTGTTCGGTGAATATGTGTATGTCTGGAGGGCGGGAAGGTTCGGGGGTTGCTGGCGTGGGCGAGGTGGGAATTTGTGAGGTATATAGTAATAATTTTTAAAAGGATATAATAGATAATTGATGTGGCATATTAAATAAATCTAATTTTAAATATTTTTATATGCTATGAAATTATATTATTATATAAAAAGATATAAAATGTATGAATAATATATATAAAAGAATAGAATTTCAGATTTATAATTATATACAAAGTAAAGGTCATGATGTAATTTACATACGAAATATGAAAAACTAAAATATTTAATAAATATGAGTATGACTGACACACAATTATGGTGTTCAATATATGTGCTATTTTTGTCTTCTACTAGACAAAATTTTAGAAAATGCTTAAAAATCAAAATATCACATTTAAAATAAATTTATGTATGGTTTGTTTTCCTTTATTTATGCTAGTGTGACCCGTGCGATGCACAGAAGATATTATGTATAGTATTATATATAGTTAGTAGAGTTATATGTTTATTCTATTATATTATACTACTTCGGGTAATTTAAATTTATGAATTAGTATAAATTAAAATTAAAAGTACTAACATATAAGTGAAGTAAACTCGACCAATCACGTCTTATAAATCAACACAAAAAATTAATTTATTTGATTAGAATAGCATATAGAAAAATTATAAATAATTAATACTATAATAAATAAATAAAAAAGAGTACCAAACAAAAGGGTTTCATTTTTCTTCTGTAGACCAGATAACCAATTGAATGATTTGAAGAACAATAAGTCCCTAAACTCGTGTATCTTTATTTTGCCATAAAAATTGAACTTATATCCATGGCTTGGTGTTTTGAATTTAAATTCTTCAGTTGAAACCATGATATCAGAGACAATATATAATTTTCCCTCAAATAATGGTTTTTAAAGCTATTGATGTGTGAACTTCTGGCTTGACCACGAGTAATATCATCCTGCAAAAATAATAAAATTAAATATGTTAAATAGTACATGTTTCATACTACCCATTATATCAAGTTTATTATGAAATTTATCTTTTGACGATGCTTGTTCATCCTTAAAAACATTCTCAAAACTAAAGATTGATTTTTGTCCACAAATATAGGTACATCGTAAACGCAAACTTATGAAGTCTAAGTGTCTAATCCTTCTCTTCGGATGAATATCTTTCATAAAGTAAAAAATAGTCGATATTACAAATCAATAAAACAAGGTAAAAAAAGCATATGAATAGTGAGACAACACAATGTAGACGACACAAAATGACACACTATTTATAATAAAAAGTCAGTTCAATAGATAGTTAGGTATTGTTGAAAAATCTCAGTTCAATATATTAATATATTTCGGCATTTTTTCGGGCAAATTATTTGGATGTGAGATATTAGATATATGAACATTTAATTTAGTAGATAGTTACGTATTGCTGAAAAATTTAGGAATCAATTCAACAGATGGGTAATTATGGGTATTATATCATGTAGATTATTTAAATATGAGATACATTAACATTTAGTAGTTTAATAGATAAGTATTGCTGAAAGATCTAGGAATATGAGTATTCTATCGTACAAATTATTTAGATATTAGATATATTACATATATGAATAGATTATTGTGGAAATTGATAATTTAAAATCAACATTTCAAATCTTGTAATATTGTTAAACCAAATATAAAAAATTTTCCTAAAAATCCTGAAAATATAAGTATATTATAAAGATATTAAAATGAATGCTTATTGGTCAGCTATATAACAAAATTTTCATAAAACACTTATTTCTATTTTTGGAAAAAAATGGGTGGGAAAATTCTTATAATATAAATAGAAATGATCAGCTTACTATTATATATATATATATATATATATATATTATTTATAAAATTAAATATGTAATAGCATTCTCAATATGTAGCAAATATAAAACCTTAAGAAATTTTAGGATTTCACTCAAATCGATGGGAAGAATAGATTTTTATGTATATTGAATTATTCTTCTCTCAAAAGTTATCTCCAATAAATGTTGAATTGTATGATATTTTGAGATAAGTTTTAAAATTCAAACTCAATTCATATTGCCTAACCCACTATAGTTCCTCAAACTTAATACAAATATTTAAAATCAGTAGAAACATATTAAAGTGGAACAAATAACTATATATTTTTAATAATATAATATTTTTATTTTATAAAAAAATTAGTTAATATTTTTCATAGCTCAATCCATATAATAATTTAATCATTTATTATTCAAATTCAAAAACATGTATCAAATTAAAAGAAAAAAGAAATAATTAAACCAGTGAAAAATTATACTTCATATTTTAAATATTATATTTTATTTTGATATATATATATATATATATATATATATATATATATATATATATAATTGACATTATCTTAAAGATAATATGTCACAGAGTCCAAAACAAATTTGGAACAAAAAAATATAAATAAAAAATTGTCCAAGAGCACATATCCCCCCTCCCACTGCATTTTCGTCCTCCTTTTTTTTTTTTTTTTTATTAATCTAGTCCAACTTCCATGTAAATACACAGGACGTTATTTAAAAAATATAATAATAATAATAATAATAATAATAATTTTTTATTACATCTATTGTATAACTTATATATGCATGTCACACAAAAGAACGTACTATTCATATAAAGAATACTCTCTCATTAAAAAAAAAAAAACTGGAAAAAGATAATATGCTCCTAACTCTTGATATATATACACATATATATAGATATATATATATATATATATATATATAGTCATAAATGATAACTACTCCTGACCTCAATTATATGATCATCAAGCTAAGTCATTATCAGCACTATTACATAATTCTTAAGATTGATCCATCTTTCAATATGTGACATGAAATGCCCGAAAGAGTTTGAGAACAACTTCGTTTATAAGAAATATGTTTTACCCCTTGCATCTATATTGTGAATAATATTATTAGTCTTGGTGCACTTTAACAAAAATGTTATCACAATTAATGAACTTGTAATTACAAATATCGCTGACGTTACGCAATCGATCGGATTATAAAATTTACTTTTCTTTTTTTGTACCTCAAAGTAGGCTAATTAGTTGAAAAAAATATATAATCCAATATAGATGGGTCGCCAAATAATTTGAAAAAAAAAAAATCTCCTATATATATAGTTTTTAATTAGTTGGAAGATCCTTCAGAAATTGGGTTATAAGGGATATTAGTATGTCTCATTGGCATCTATATAGTAATTACATGCAATTAAATCTTTTTTAAAATTTTTTCTGCCATGTTTATTTAAATATAGGTAGATTGATTTTAGAAAAATTGTCCGATACATAATTTTTGGACTTAGTTTTGCAATGTACCACCAATTAATTTGTTGTAATTTTGTGTTCTATTTTAATATTTATCATATAAACATATCTGTTATTTTAAGCAAAATCGGCAGTTAAATGTATTATTTATGAACTTATTGAATTAATAAGTCTTAGTAAATTAGTATGTTAGGAATTTTTCGGTCTCTTAAATCTTGTAGTGTACCACACTATTTTTGCTGTAAATCTTTTTTTTTCCCTTTTGAATTTTTGTTTTCTTGTAAATATTATATTTTATACATAGAAAAATTAGTAAATAAATATATTTGGTATGGTAATAGATTTTGAATATATTTATACATATATTTAATCAAGTATTTAATTGGCCCATATGGTGATTTATTAAAATTTTATTAACCTTTTTTCTTAAAATGTCATTAATTATTTAACCTCTAAGACAATTTTGTTTAAATCTTTTTGTTAACACTTCGCCACAATTGAAAGCATTAAATTGAAAAGCTAAAAAATCTTCAAATGTCTTTTATGGTTTAAAATTTTTGCCAAGTCTTTCTTTATGTTTCTCTTTTAGTATATATAAGGGTGGGGGGTGGGGGGATTATTTAATATATTCTCTTAAACAAAAATTGCAAAAATAAATCTTGACATCACATATGTGTTTTTAGCCTAACTATAGAGGTGCTTCTTTTATATTGCAGGATATATTCTCTCAAATCTATATATATATATATATATATATATATATATATATATATATATATATATATTAAAACAAAATGACTTTTTTCCAATTTCGTTTTTCCGCTTAAACTTTATTACTTATTTAGAATAATTATCTTATTATTAAATTAAAATTAGATATTTTTATTCTAGAAATTTTGATTCGATTTCAAAATTTATATTATTCCACAAATTTAGGTGTTTCAAAATTAGATGATATCAAGATGAATATACTGCAATATTTAATACATGATTCGAAATCTATATATTTTATCGAATATTAATCAAATCACTGAATTATGAAATTAAAAAAAATATATGAAATCTAACAAATATATGACTCAATTTTCTCGAATCATTTTACAAAAAAAATCTATATATATATATATATATATAAAAGTAAAATTACTTTTTTATATTTTATTTTTTCGGCCTAAATTTCAATCATATAAATGTAAAACTATATATATTTATGCAACTCTTTTAAGATACATTATTACAATTTAAATGAAGAGATTAATATCATCAATATTCGGGATTTGCTTAGTTTTTGTTGTTCAACATAAATAAATTCGAATTTTAAAGAATTTTTGTTACCTAATAATATATTAAAAAAATTGTTAGGAACGTGAAATCATTGTAGTTTCATTATATTATGGAAAATCATTAAAAAAATTCTATAATTAAACTATCAATTATTTAAAATCACCCAATCGCGTGGATAAAATTTGATTTTGTCAAATATGAAATTAAATTTTCAACAATCTTACCATAATTCAAAACCATTTCTCATTTTTGTATCTTTCTTCTTTCTATATATTTTATCAAAATTATTAGTAAATATTTTAAGGTCTCTCTTTTTTGTTATCCCTCCTCTTGAAGTATTTTGCATTTTCTGTTTTGAGAAAATAAATGCTAAGACATGTACGATAATATGTGTCATATTTCAATTGTCACAAAAGCCTACACTCATCAAAATATTATTTTTAGGTTTATTTTATTTTAAAAAAATTTTATTCACCTGTTGCTTTCAATTTATCATAAACATATTTAATTTTCTTAAATATTTTTCTTTCTTATTTTTAAACAAAAAGTTCGTTCATCTCTTTCATATTTTTTTTATCATTCTTGTGATTTTCTGTTGAGATATGCTAATTATTTCGACGTATAAGCACCATGCGATTTTTCATTAGCTTTCAAAGTATTTGTTTCTATCAAATTTCAAATTTTTGTAATATTATTACATTTAATTAGCAATTTGCAAAATATTTTTTTTCCTTAATTTGACTATGCAATTGGCATATATAAATTTTTATTTTCTTTAATTTGCTGATATGGCTATTTTCTTTTAATCTAATTTGATTGAACCTTCTATAAATCGTGGATATCATGCTTATCAATTTATGAACGAGACTAATTATAATAGAAGAAAAGACGAAACATAAAATTACAACAAATTTCTACCATTATAAAAAAAATCACTGAATTACAAATCTACACCTTCTATAATATATTATATAACTTGAATATATGATTATATTACAAAATATAAGAAAAAAATATCTTATGTGCATCGCGCAGGTCTCACACTAGTCTATATATATTAAAACAAAATGACTTTTTTTCAATTCCATTTTCCAGCCTAAACTTTATTACTTATTTAGAATAATTATATTATTATTAAATTAAAATTAGACCTTTTTTATTTGGAGATTTTGATTTAATTTCAAAATCTAAATTATTCCACAAATTTAGGTGTTTCAAAATTAGATGATATCAAGATCAATATAGTGCAGTATTTGATACATTATTCAAAAAAATTAGATATTTTTTCGAATATTAATCAAATAACTGAAATATGAAATTAAAAAAATATATGAAATCTAACAAATATATGACTCAATTTTCTCAATTCATTTTATCAAACAAAATCTATATATATATATATATATATATATATATATATAATTCAAATGACTTTTTAAAATTTTATTTTTTTAGGTCTAGATTCCAACCATATAAATGTAAAATTATATATATATTTATGGAACTCTTTTAAGATACATTATTAAAATTTAATTGAAGAGATTAATATCAACAATCTTCGGGATTCGCTTAGTTTCTATTGTTCAACATAAATAAATTTGAATTTTAAATTTTTTTGTTAACTCATAATATTTTAAAATAAGAAATAAATTTGTTAGGGATGTGAAATTATTGTAGTTTCACTATATTATGAAAAATCATTAACAATTTTCCTATAATTAAGATATCAATTATTTAAAATCACCCAATTACATGGATAAAATCTGATTTTGTCAAATATTAAATTTTCAACAATCTTACCATAATTCAAAATCATTTCTCATTTTTGTCTCCCTCTTTTTTCTATATATTTTATCAAGATTATTACTAAATATTTTAAGGTCTCTCTTTTTTGTTCTTCCTCCTTTTGAAGTCTTTTACGTTTTCTATTTTCGGAAAATAAATGGTAAGACATGTATGATAATATTTGTCATATTTCAAGTCACAAAAGCCTACACTCTTCAAAATATTGTTTTTAGGTTTATTTTATTTTTAGATTTTTTTATTCACTTGTGGCTTTCAATTTATCATAAACATATTTAATTTTCTTAACTATTTTTCTTTCTTATTTTTAAACGAAAAGTCTGTCCATCTCTTTCATGTTTCGTTTGATTATTCTTGTGATTTTCTGTTGAGATCTGCTAATTATTTCGATGTATAAGCACCGTGCGATTTTTCATTAGCTTTCAAAGTATTTGTTTCTATCAAATTTTAATTTTTTGTAATATTATTACATTTAATTAGTAAATTACAAAATATTTTTGTCCTTAATTTGACTATGTAATTGGAAAATTTTACGAGATCTGTACAAATATTTATTTTCTTTAATCTGCTGATATCGCTATTTTTTTAATTTAATTTGATTCAACCTTCTATAAATCGTGGATATCGTGTTTATCAATTTGTGAAGGAGCCTAAATCTAATAGAAGAAAAGACAAAACATAAAATTATAATAAATTTCTATTCATTATACAAAAAAATAATAATTGAATTACAAATCTACACCTTCTACAATATACCATATAACTTGAATGTATGATTATATTACAAAATATAAGAAAAAAAATCTTTTGTGCATCGCACATGCACTAATAATATTTAAAAAACAAAACAATAAAGAAGATTTTTTCCGTAAAAAAAATGAAGATTATAATGTATACTTTTTGTTGATTTGGATGAAAAAATCAACGACAAGTATATAGAAGATAGAACTGATATTATTTTGATAGGTGGTGAATAAATGAATAATTATTTAAATATATTATGGTAGAATGGTTAATATTGTGAAATATTGGAATTAGAAATGTAAATTTTATTCATTAAAAATAAACTGAAAACACTTTACAAAATAATTCACATCCAATCACATCGTCATTTAAGAAGAACGTATCATAATAATCATAATTTAATAAAAATAAAAATCATGTTCAATCACTCTATTTCCGCTACTATTTTTCTAATATAATATTTCATCTTAATCTTTTTTATAAAAATAAAAGAATGAAAATTGAACCACAGCCACTGCGACCCTTTAAATTCCACTTCTCGGGTTTGGTTAATAGGGAAGCCCAATACAAGCGGGCCGACAAATGTTCAACAAAGCCCAAATATGGTGGGCTGGGCTTCGTTAAACATGCTGGTTGTATCAGACAGCTAAATTTCAAGAAAAGTGCGGCGGACTTCAAAATTACATGAAGCTTGTGCAATGTGATTTGTTCGAATTTATAGACAGAGAATCTTTTTGCCGGCAAATTGGGTTCCCTAAAGCGGCAATTTAATACGTTGGTGAAGCAAGAATGGAACTTGAAAAAGGTGTACAGAGATGGGTAGTTAACATATCTGACTGGGAACCTTCATCCCATCAATTCAGTCGGGCCATGTCTTTTCTTCCCCACCATGAGCACTCCTCCATCACCAGGTCATCTATTTCTTTATTTATTTTTGTGTTCATTTGTCTTTAACCATACTTGTATGAGGAGTCAAGAAGTGTATCCTCTGGAAAGTTCATTAGTGCGTGTGTGTGTGGTGATTAATTAATTTCCGAAAGAGTCATAAAATGAAATTGAGTGAGATTCAATTGATTAGGTTTGTGAAACTGGAGGACCAAAAAAGGGCACTTGTAAGCCGATTGCTGCAGTATACTTTGGTGCATCAAACATTGGGAATTCCATATGAAGAGATTATTATCAGGCGAACTCCTGAGGGGAAACCCTTTTTGGTATAACTGCATTTTCCATCAAACTTTTTTCGATGTTTTGTATGTATGCTTCAAGTTTTCCTGGCATTCAAACTTGGAGTGTATAATGATGAATGTTGGCCTATCGACAACCTCCTCCTACCTTAACCAAATTGAGTTATAACAATGTAGCAAAGCTGGATGATTATGTTGTAAAATATGATCGGAGAAGATAAGAAATCATCATACTCTCATAAGAGGGAAAAGTTTATACAAACATAGTTTCATGTCTAAAGAATTAACTTGGAGAATTTTTCAAGTACAAGTTACTTTGATTGCAATTGTTTATGAAATACCCTGATATTATTCTCCAAGGTCGAATGATTTTCCTGGTTGGAGAAATGAAAGGTTGATTTGCTAACACGTTCATCAACAAACAGGTTGTCATTTGCCTTGATTTTTATGAATTTGCTGAACTTGAGAGCAATTTCCTGTTTTCGTCTATATTTCTCACGTGAGTGTGGAATTGGTTGTGTTCTGGCTTGTGGAATCCTCTATTATACTAGTGAATTGCTGCTCTTGCCATATTTAACAAATGACTCAGCATAACTTGATTTGTCTTCAACTCATTAATTGGCTAGCTACAACATGTCTGAGAGTAAGTCCGGTGTAACAGGCTGAAATAACTTTTATAAAAACAATGAAACGTGACTACATGTTCTCCTATGATTATCAGTCAAGATTCCAACTGAATTGTATATGATTTTAGCAAATTAAATTTTTAGATACGTGCAAACATAGGATATCCAAAATAATAATGGCAAGCCACGGGTATTATGAAAACTAAATTTTAATGATATTATGTAATGTTATATTATATTGGTTAAAGTCTTCTATAGGTAATCTTACATCTGCAGTAGAGCAAATGATGTAACTTACAACATCTTGATATCTTTGAGAGTGATAATGATGTAACTTACAACATCTTGTTATCAGAATTTTTTCTCATATGATATACCTCCTAAATCTAGCTTGTATACTCTTAAACAATGAATGTGGAAATACTATATTGAGAATGCCCATAGAACTTGTTAGTATCGTTGTCTCTTTAACAGTAATAGCAGGATAACTTAAAGCATTTTCAGAATCAAAATTGGTCATCTCTGTTTTGATAGATATACTGTCCTGCTATCTGTATGTTCGCTGGGCGAGGCAAAAAAAATAAAATAAAATATTCTCAACTTTTATTTCTAAGAAATGTTTGTGGCTATGTGTTTTTAAGTTGAGAATAAGCCTCAATATGTTTTATTGCATTATTTCCTGTAATATTCACAAATAGCGATCATCATGTTATATCTGTATCATTTGATGCCGTTATTTCAGCTAATAGCAATGTTACTATCACCACTACATTGTAGTATCTGTTGTTTATTTCCTGTTGTGCTAGGTATGTGACAACATGAAGCTGGGATTTCCAAATTTTAACTTTAATGTGTCCCATCATGGTGACTATGCTGCAATAGCATCTGAACCTATATGCCTTGTGGGATTGGATATTGTTTCCCATTCCATTCCAGTGAACGAAACAGCTGACAAGTTCATACAGAGTTTCTCATCATACTTCTCGAGTTTAGAATGGTATAATATCTTTAACGCTGGCTCTTCTGATGACATGCTGAGGATTTTTTACAGGTATGTAATCTGCCATGGTTTTTATTCTATTAGCGGTTTAACTATATGTAGATGATAATACTACTGGAGTGTTGGAGTATTTACAGGAATCCTCCATTGTACATTAACATACAATTTAGATAAAAAAAATTATGTTGCCATATTGAATTAAATGTAAGATTTGTGCTAGCAAAGATAAATTATATGGTAGTGAAACTGTCTTTGCATATTGCTTTTACTATTTCCCTTTCTGTTTTAGTGTCCCGTTCTCTACAAAAGCCTAAAACTTTGAAGCACATTCCAATAAGGTTTCGAATGGCAGCTAATCTGATAAAGAAGTTTCTAGCTACAATTCTTGTGTTTCTTGGGACACCATAGTCAATACATTACTTCTTTCCCTACTTGGATACAAAACAATTAATACAGTTTGGTACTTGTTTACTCTGTAACTTCCATTAATGTCCTTGAAATTGATGAGATTATTAATACAGTATGAATTATGATCACAATCACTGAAAATAAAGCCACAAGTCAAGCAATCAGTAAAAACCCAGAGAACCACCCAAATCAATAGTTGGACGAAACGCACCTCAACATTCCAGTGCCTCCTCCCTGCCATTAAGCCAGGCTCGTGGCATGTCCTTAACACTGGTGGAACTTTAAATCTGTGGGATTTGTAAGTGAAGGCAAGTCTTGGTCTTATGATTTTGCTTTACAGTTTCACTGCTATATAAGAATAATGTATTGCCTAACATCATAATTCCCCATTGAAAAACCCATTTCTGCATAAAGTTGTCAATTTACTGTTCCTATAAATATACTTCTGGCTTTCTTCTTGGAGTACATTGTGCCGATAATCATCATGATGCAGATATTGGTGCCTGAAGGAAGCTTTTGTGAAGGCAATTGGTTCTGGCATAGGCTACAAATTGGATGATATTGAATTTATTCACTCAAATTGGGATAATATCATCATCAAAGTTGCTGGGAAAGAGTTGAAAGATTGGAAATTTTGGCTTCTAGAGCTCGGAAACAATCATTTGGTTAGTCTAATCTCATATCAGTCTTCATACTATGTCACCTACAAAAGTAACATCTCTGTTATACAGATCACTCTCACCTTGTACATTATCTTTGCTTAAGTTTGTTCGGAGAAGATACTAGATTCACTTCTTAGGTAAACTGCATTATGATGTTGATCTTTTTACTAAATGTCAAGATATTGCCGTATGTAGGGTGATCTGACCTTGATTTGGATGGGAATTTTTACCTCTTATTCCCATTTGGTTGTCGTCCCGTGCATTCTAAAAGTTCAACTTCACAACCTAGGAAATGTGGGGTTTTGAGAATCCTGTGATGCAATAGGAGATGAAATACAATTTTGAAATAGAAGATCATGTCAATTTGTTTTCTGCTTTCTAGTAATCATCACTGTAACCAAATATGCATTGATACAATTTAAACTGAGTGGCGTATACCTTCGTGCTACAGGTATCTATCGCCAGAGGTCACCCGAGGACTGCTATCCCGAGTTACAAGAGAACACTAACACAGACTGAATTGGAGGACAAGGAATACAAGATTGGCCTCCATCTTCCAAATGCAAATCTCACGTTTCTAACAGTAAATGAACTTGTCCGATTATTGAATTGTGCTGACATGAAAACTTCCTCAACAAAACATGATGTTTCTAGGGAGGCACAAGTAGACAGTAGATAAGACCAGTCCTTGTATTGTGAAAACATTAATAACCCAGTAATTCTGATGAAATCGTGTGATGTAAACTCGTACAAAGAGAGAGATTGGATATATCAGAAATTGGTACAAGGAAATATTGTCTGAAATAATCGACTACAAGAATTTCCTGAATTACAAACAAAAAATTACGTAATTACAACCGCCATTTGGCACACACTACACCCATGCACAAACTCCCCAGCCAATCCCCTTATCCCTTTGCTTTTTTCTTTTTAATACACCGAAAAAAAAAAAAAAAAACAAACAAACAAAGTGAGAAGTACTTCCCCTTTAGCTGGTTAAGTATCCACAAACTGTACAACAAGAAGTCATTACCATGTCAAGCAACTTTCTTTAATCAGAACATATTTAGTTCTGCAAGGTCATCCATAGGAATTTCAAGCCCAATTGAATCATGGTCTTGCAACCCATCCATGTCAAAATTCAACCAAGAATTGAGATCCTGTGGTTCACCAACCTCAGAATCTACACCTAGTTCGTCTATGCCGTCTACGTCGTTCAATGGCAAATCAGTAAACTCCACCGATTCCTTAATCTCGTTCGATGAAATTGGGGGATTGTTACCAGAAGACATAAACCTAACATCCTTTTTCCTATTCACCGTTTCACCTGAAGCATTAACTAAGGAATTTGTGGTCTCGGTAAATTTACTAACATACCCATTTGCTGAAGTGGAAAGTTGAGCTGTTTTCTGCTTGGGCTTTGATTTCGCTTTCCGCTCGCCTTTAGAGCCACCCACAGCTGGCCGTCCAGCCTTGACAATGGTATTTCGAGTGGAAGAATCCCTTTCACTTCTTTTCCCCTTTGCACTGTCCATAATGCCCAGAGCAGATGAGGCTCTAAAGACAGCACCTCCAACATCATCGAGCAGTACCTCCTTTCTCTTTGCTCGATTTGATATTGGCCCATTTTTAGCAAAAGCCTGATCAGATTGATGAATTGAAGCATCGGAAGCATGTATTGAAGAGCCATCTGCATTCACATATAAGAAGTGGTGCATTATTAGCATACAAATTTCATTATGCCACAGGCGCATAGACATTTAGCAACATAAAAGAATCAAAAGATCGGGAAATGGATAATTTGCCTCACACTTCCTTTCTATTTTAGTTTTTGGGGACTTCTGCCACATGCACTTTATTTTTAATTTTTGCCCCCAATACTTCAATTTTGCCGGCTTATCCCCCGAATCTTTCCCCTTGTTTTGTTTATTAAGAGAAAAAATTAATAGAAATAGAAGTGTCGGGCAAAAGTGTAGAAAGAAAGGTGCAGGGGGCAAAACCAAAAAAGAAAAAGAAGAAAAGAAAAGTTGCGGGCCGGGGAAATTTTGCATTTTTCAAGATCTAGAATAGATACAGTGCAATTTAGTCAGCACACACACAAACACAAAATTATGACCAGGAGTGGCTACATTTACAAGATTCAAGTTCTTACCATTACCAACAGTCAGACTGGCGCCAGTGAGCAGCTCTGTTTCATTAAACCGACGAGGCGGGGCAAAAATGATATCCCGGAGTGCAGGCTCAGAGAAGCAACTTGAGCCTGAATCTTCAAACTTCCGACATCTGGCAAGTGTCCTCTTTGCAAAAGCCAAAGCAACTTGTTTCGATACCTTAGGAATCCCATGTTTAGAAGCAAAGCTTCCTCTAGTTGCCTGTCAATTATTCCAAATGGTATTTTCATTATTGAAATTTTAAGGTAGTTAATTTCATAATTCAAATTCTCAAGGTAGGTATTTTCATTTTCATTATTGAACTCACGAGGTAGTTCTAAATGTAGCATGCAAAAAATACGACATGGCAGCAGCTGCATGCAAGCAATTATCAAGAAGCAGCAGGATAAAACCTTTTCAATTGTAATCATTGTTCAACAATGGGTTTCGATTACAAAATTCAGAAGCAGCAGACAAACAATACTACATAAAGTTTTCCTCTCGCTTGATTGGTTACTCGTCACTTTCTTCTTTAAGGAATCTTCTCAAAGTAAACCCATAAATGAGTTCACAAGTATTTAGTGCTTTGAGGGGGCTTACGACCCTCTACGGAAGAATGATCATGAACAATCAACACTTACCAAAAGTTTCTTGTATGCCAGCTCAACAAGTCTGTCCATTGCAACCTGCTCAGGGTCCCTGAGGGAATAAAATAAAATAAAATATATCATTACAGGATTTGGACAAAATTTGTGCTATTAATCACATTTAAATGCTTATTGAAAGAGTCCAACTTGGAAGTTAGTTTTCACCTTCTTCCAATATCCTTGCTTTCTTGAATTGCCTTGTATATTTTATCCAAACGAGATTTCTTCTTCTCAGTCTGGATGTTCAAGCATAAGACAAAAAAATTGAAGAACACTGAGTAATTTATATATTTGACAGGCACTGATTCGTAAGACTTAAAGAAATAGAAGGAAAAAAAAGGATGTTAATTACAGGTTTCTCAAGCAAAATGGCCAGAGTTGAAGAAAAAAGCAGGAGATAAACGAAGTATGCAAGATTACCTGTTCATGAAGTTCCCTCTCTAACTGAATAATTTCCTCATTAACTGCCTCATCTTCTTTATCATCCAAAGCAGGCTGTATATGGGGCAACCAAAAAGAAAGGCAGGAAAAAGAACTGTTAACATTTAGCAGAAAGAGAGATAAAATATATACATACATATATATATATATATATATTTATACACAATTAGATGTTGTATAAAAGAGAGCTTCAGAGAACATTTTTTCTAGAATACATTTATATGGTATCTACGTATCATGTGATAGTGCAGCTTTCTGAAATCTCATTAAGCGAAATAATGAATCAAGTTCCAGGAAATAAAAAAAAAAAAAGGATTATGAACTTATGACTAAAATCTGCTACTTAAAATTCCTATTTAAAATTAGTGTGAACCCTACCACGGCTTCCACGAATAGGCCAATGCTCTGCAGCTCCAGTACAAGCTTATCTTCAAAACACATCTGCTCATACTGGCCATGAAAGGAAGCAACACCACAGTTTTTTGCCTGCAGACTTTCAGGAACATAATCACATCTTGAAAGTCTAACCAAAACTTCAACCTCAGAGTGCACATATCCACTGTCCCTTTGAAGCAGTTCCCCATTACATAGACGATCTTGGGAACTAGGATCCCTATCAAAGTCCGCATTTCCATTACAAGAAAAAATTATGCGATTGCCGTTTTTCTGACTTTGAACGCCAAACATAGGTTCACAAAGGTCCCGCTTATCAATAGGCTTGCTTTCAGAACCAATAAGGAGGCATGAATCAGTAACTGAAATTCTCGGTCTCCCGAATCCAGTTTCTTCAGATTCTTCAATTTCATCTTCCTCAATCAGAGCTGATAGTACCCTTTGATAAAGTGGAGTAACTATTTCATGTGCTCCCTCTGCTTCTGAGCTCTCAAGTACAGAAGAATTACGTTTTTCTACAAAATCTATCCTATCTGAAGAATTCTTAAAATCCATTTCAGTTTTCGTGTGTCCATATCTTCCAACAGAGATTGAGTTAGGTGCTGCAGTTTCTCTGCAGCCACAACCATCCTGACACAAAATGGGTACGCTTTGCATGTTAGAAAAAATAGATCCATAAGTTTTATAAGAAAGAATAAAGGATAATTTGTTTTTGAGAACAATATAATGTATTTCAAAAACAATATATAACCCAGATAAGTGTGGAACAAGACTCAAATACATGAATAAGTTACAAGGGATGTTCCAGTTACAAACCAATTTCACTTGCACATTATTCCCATTGCTACAGTTCTGATAAGAAGTTGTGCACAATTCTTCAGTAAATTTCAGCTGATTCAAATAAAACATTTATATTAGAAATGAACTGGCCACAGATATATAAAAATCCACCAAAATATTGACTAAATCACCTGTTCAGATAAGTATGATTTTTCATCAGAGCCAATTGACGCAAACAAGGACTCAACTGTTTTCCAAAACGCACTTGAACATGCATTAACTGCAGCAATTAAATGTTAAGGAATATTATTGATCCGGCTTTGAGAAAATTTATACAACAAATATGAGAAATAAGGCATTGATCCTAATGCATACAGCTGGAATTGAAAGCGAGATTAGCAGCTACTAGGAGCTCTTCATGGTCATCCTCTGACTCCCCTGAAAAATAACAATACATTAGCATTTTATTTTATAACAGAACTGAAGATACACTTCAAGTGTGTTAATGAATTTGATAAGGTAGAACTAGTTATAGACCAAGGTATGAAACGTGTGTTTTTTTAATTTCAAATCAACTAGCAAAGCTAATCTTTCATAAGAGGCTGACTTTACATGAGCAGGGAAGAAGAGATAATTTGGAAAAGTAGTTCTACATTATTCTCGAGATTGCACAGTCCAATTCTACACCAGCATTCAATAAAGTATTCAAGTACAAATATATCTGGATAAATGCTGAGGTGAATATGAGATCAGTTGATATAAGCATTAGCGGCAAGCCTAAGTTGGTGCAAAATGTGGACAACCGAGACCAGAGAGGCTGATGAAAATATTTAATCCACTATCAAATTCAACTGAATCATCAAAAGGCTAATTTGTTCAAATCTTGCACTGGTATTATCAGCATTGTTAGACAAGAAAAAAAAAAAAAAAAAGGTGTATTCTCAAAGGATAATTTGCAAATGCATTATGACAAGGTTTACCACTACAATCAGGTGAACTGCCATTAGCCATGTGTCCAAGACGAGAGAAACCTTTGCGATCTGATAGCTTCTTCAAAGGACGACCTGACTTGCTGTAACAGTATGACAGAAATTCTTGTGAATAAGAGGAAATAACCTAAAGTTAACATAGAGGTTGAAGTCAGATCAATGTCCACGAGAAAGATCAAGCACCTTCCATTCTTCTCGGAACCAGACCTTGCATTTCGTACAGGTTTGGCTGCCCCCACAACATCCAATTTCTCTCTCGACGGCGAAATGCTTTCCCTAGAAAACGGTGAGATCCTTCCACTTCGCCCTTGTCTCCTCACACCATCACCAATTTCGTCTTTGACCATAATTTTATTCTTTTTAATAGGTATTACAGAAGGTCCAATATTTTGAACAGTATTTCCATCCTTTTCCTCCACATCGGCACTGCCTACACCCTTCTCTTTGATTCTAATTTGACCAGCACCAGATTCTTCACTTTCAGACAATCTTGCAGGAGATGGAGCATTTTCAGATTTTGCTTTAGAATTTTGGTTTCCACTGCCGGAACTCTTGGTGGGAAGAGAAACACTAGTGGTACCAGTGCTCAACCGGGGACTGAAATCTGAAGGTGACCCTCCTTCAGAGTGCATCTGTACATCATCATGGTTTGGGACAGGAATAAGATTTGTCCTCCTTGTTCTCGAACTCTTTTGGGGCCTCTGACCAACCCATTGAGTTATTGGTGGAGATGATGATCCTGCTGGCATGGAACGCTTCCGATTGTTAGCCCCACCAATTGTCTGGTTTCTGTTCACAGCCTGTGGCTGTTCCCAGCTCTCCAGAGTTCCAGACAAACGAGAGACACCAGAAGTTGAATTAGCTGCAACAACAGGGCCACTTCGTGGTGCCCTCGAAGCCTTCCCTTTTAATATTGGACTAGGACAAGTGGCATTGTTTTCCTCGCGATTATTCATCCTAAGATCCAGCAGAGGAGTCATCAATAAATTTAAGATTGGAAAACAGCATGCTGCCCCATAACCAAGAGCAGGAAAATGAAATGTCCAACAGATGGATCAGCAGTCAAACAATTGTGCTAGCAACTTCGAACATTAATACAAATGAATAGACATGTACCTAATATTTAATTTTCCTAAAGTCCGCTCCTTAATAGGCCCAACAGAAACATCCCTTGAGAGCATAGATTTTTCTTGTTCATTTTTGAAGGTTGTGCGAGCGTTGGAACCAACAGGAGATGACGAAGGATCTAATCTGTTATTGCTACCAGAAGCTCCTGATCTGTGAAACATGTTTCCAAGAATTAAAGCCTCATTGTACTAAAATATTATATAAGTATTAAAGCAAACATAATCCGAAAATTCAAACCAAAATCATCGCTCAAGTTACAAATAACAAATTGGCTGAACAAAACCACGACAGAATTAATAAAATCATAGAATAACAATTTGGCAGAGTAAATTGCACAATGTAGACAAAGCAAGATTTCACACAATTTGTGAAAGTCAGCCATTAGTTATTGATGCAAAAATCCATTTTTTTCCGAAGGAACAATGAGTGTGTACAATTTTTAAGATGAACTCATTATTTTCTGTCAAAAGACATGAGATCAATCCAACAATTTAACTGGGATAACAAACAGAAAAGACAGCTAATATAACTAATAACAAATTATCCCAGAAAATTTGAACAGACCAGAAAAAGGTTATTATTGTCTAACAAGCAGTTAAAGAACAAAATAGCTAAATAGAAAGAAACTAGCCACTCATATACTGCCTGAGCTTGGCTTGCCAAGTTCGCATCAGATACATTTTCATCCTCGTGTCAACTTAATTATATACACCAAAAATAATAAATCAAGCATCAAGTTACTTGAGTTCAACTAATGCTCACTCCAGAGATTGGCCAGCTAAAAGATAAAATCAAATTACCCGAAATTTAGGCTTTCTAATAATTTGAAAACAAGTGCAATAATCAATGAATGTTATGCACAAGCTGATTCATCACCTTCTCCCATAAGTGAAATAAAGTAGATTCAATGGTTATTTTATGTGATATGAAATGTTTAGAGCTCTTTAAGATGAGAATGGATAATAATCTCCAAGCATAAGCAACTTTGATAGACCAAAGATTTTCAGAAGTGTTCAGAGAACGGTACTCAGAACACACCAGCAGTGTATCTTAAAGCTATGCAAGTTTGACATAGAATAAACCCCACTATACAATCAATGAAGCATGTGTTTCATAATATGGCTTCCAACATAAAACACACACGAAATCAGTTTTGATCCACATTATCCTAATAACGGTATGGAAACGGCAGTAAATGGAAAGCAAATAAATATTAGCAGGCGGCAACATTGCAAGAACAATATAAATTTTGGCTATAATTGACTCACTCACCTAAAACTTTGAGTGGATTCACTGGACTGCAGGCTGGATTCACTACTGAGCTTATGGTGCGTAGTTCTTTTCAGCTCCCCGTCATTGTCAACAGATCTTGGAAAGACAGCCCCAACTGAACGTTTCCTTTTCATTTTCTTGTCCCAGCCTTCTCCACCAGCAGGTAATCTCCTTATTTTTTCCTCAACCATATCTGACTCAACTTTGCTATCCTTAAGCAGGTCTCTTTCTTTTGTCACCGTCAAAGGCTGACGCAATACTCCATTATTCCTGCATTCTGCCTGAAAGTGGGGAGCACAAGAGAGACTTTATCAATACATGAGCGAAATGAAGTGAAACAATAAAGGAGTCACTGTCCAGGATAAGAGGATAAATTATGTAATAAAAACAGCAATTATAGAACATAAGAATGTGTGCTAATAACTCAAGTTTATCGTCTACATAGATCTCAAAGCTTTTCAAGATTTCAGTAAATATAAACTGCATTTTCCCCTATATTTATGTTGATTAATAGCTTGTTGACATTGAACGCTCAAGATAAAAGTTCTGAGTTGACATGTGTTGGCAACAATAAGATGCACACAATGGAAAGTGCCATCTTGAACACCAAATATACCTAAAAAAAAAAAACTTTAAAAAGGAAGATTGAAGGTATCTGATTGGTATTTGTTAAAATACAAATGAATAACAAAAAGCAGCAAATGCAGAACACATAAATATTTAATGCAGTTACAAACCCGAGTTTCTGCCACTGATGTCCGTAGGCGCTTATTCAGTCCAACATTCTTAGGTCGATCATCAAATTTCTGACTTCCGAAGTCTGCAGGGTTCCGATGCATCAAAGATCCAATCTTCAAAGTTGAACCACTAGATCGTTCATTTGACAGCATCTCATTCCGTTGCTGCTGCTTTTTAGAGGACATGGCTTCAAAATATTTGTTCAACTTATTTAAATGGTCATCCAGCTTTTTTGCTCTACAACTGTCAAAAATAAGAAAACATAAAATTTCAGAATACACTGATGACAACAAGAATAGATGTCTACCTTTACAGCAAGGATCAAGTTTCTAAGCAGAAATGCCACGAAAAAGTTGAATAACATGAGATACTGTAAAACTACATTAAATGTACTTCTATTGTTATAAATGCCACATTTCTTTAAGGATCGTCAAACAGCACAGCAAGACAAAAAGATGTGAGCATGAAAATTCAATACATTAACCCAAACATCCAAGAACCAGTGACATTTGGAAAGAGAACCCCCTATGTCGGGACAAAGTTTACCTGGCTTTAACACAAGAATCGGCGACACTTGCTCTTAATCGCTTCAGTTCCTCTAAAGTCCCTGGAGATAGGTTCTTCACATGACCAGTTCCAAAAGAGCTGTCTTCTGAACTGCTTCCAACAGAAAAACCCAGAACCCTCCTTATGTCACTAAACCGTGCACACTTCTGATCACCCATACCAATTGGATCCAACATTAAGCATTGCGATAATGTTGTCAGATCTCCTAAAGGTGTTGCAACCCCCCTAGAATTTGCCTTCCCAGAGGCAAAATTCCTTCCCTCAGTACCATCTCTAAAGCTTGTAGACCTATCCAAACTGGGAGCAGAGTAACCCCTTTGCACATTTTGGTAGTTCCCAGCAAAACTGGAGTCGGGGCTGGCCGAAGTCAACTCAAATCTTGCGTTTCCAGCCATTATTAGGGAGAAAATATCACATTTACAGTTGTTTCTCCTCAAAATTTTATTAGCTACTTTAGCAGCTAAAAACTAGAAAACCTATAAAAGAAGTCATCCAGGGCATCAGCAAACATTAAATCATAGTACAACCTAATAATCAATATAAATTTCAGAGATCGGATAGGGAAAAGAACTGAGCGGCAAGTATACCCTGACAAGTGAAGATCACCACTTACAGCTGAATAAGCTTGTATACTAAGAAAGTTCTTACACGTGCACGAACAAAAACAAGTATTTCCACAAAGAACAACACAGCTTCACATATCCCACAACTGAACAGTGTCCCAAGACTTAAAAATAAGACAGCTTATTAAAAAAAAAAAAAAAAAAACTAATCATAGAGTACGAATTTCATCAAACCGCTGTGCAGCAATATTATGCAATCCTCGTAAATTCTTCCCTAGTGATAAAATGTATTAAAAGATAATAATAAAAACCCAACCAGATTCATCCAACGTCAAAAAACATAAAAGGAAAGATCAGGTAAACACATTACTAATCACTAATACCTCCAAATTCCAAGGTAAAAATATGAGTAAATTCACCCATTTAACAGACAAAAGATCACATTTAACAGTGAAATAACAAATAAACCACCCATCAAAACACTTCAAACTTTCATTCCGAAGCTCAGAAACCATAATTGGGCAAAGAGCGAAATTAGGGTTTAACCACAATTCTCCCGCTTCTTCAAAATTCAGCAAAATTACACAACATTCAGCACAATTCAATCAAAGAACTGGTGAGTTAAGTCTAGAAGTTCACCTGCATTCATCTCGAGAGGGATCGAAGAGAGAGAAGCAGTGGCAAAGAGATGAAAAAAGAAGTAGAGAGATGAAGTAAAAGCTCGCAGAGGGACAGCTACGACTGTAAGGAAACTGGGTGCCCCTTTTTGTTCCTTTTTTAGAATTTTTTTTTCCATTCGTCGCTGAAATATTTGGGCCGTATATATATAGTGGAGTATAGTGGGGACCAACTTGCTACAATTTTGGGGATGAATAACATAACGGATTAGGTGAAAGTACAGTTTCCCTCAAATTTAGTGTTCATTTAGATGAATCTAATTTTAGCATATCTTTATTTCTTTTATATTTTTTATTCATTAATGTTCATATTTTGGCATTTAGTTTTATTTATTTATTATATTTTTTGGTTATCTAGGAAATGATCCAAACAAACTATAGTGTTAATTTTCTAGTGGAATTTGTTGTCGGACAATGACACATATTCCAATTCTTATCTACCAAACTTCTCTAGGGGATTTATAGTGGAAACTAATGTATCGAATTCGAAAATTGGAGTTTTTTTTAAACAAATCCACCCAATTGCATTCTATTGCAAGAAATTGGGACCTCGATTTAAGGCCACTTCTATTTATCACAAGGAACTCCTAGCCATTACAACGGTTGTTAGCAAGTAGCGACAATTCTACTAAGCAGATTTTTTATAATTCAAGTCGTTCATCGAAGCATCCAAATTTTGTACCAACAGGTGGTTCACACCCTTGACTAGCAATACTATGTGCATAAATTACTTATATATGATTTTTGTATAGGATACAAGCCGAGAAAATCTAACACCCCGAGAAAATCTAACACCGTGGTTGATGCATTATCGCGCATATGGGAGGAAGATAACCACTTAGCATCAATGACTAAAAACCCAAGCTTCAAGGGGCGTAGTCACTTATAAGTAAGGGGGTTTGTCACTTACTGGTAGATCTAGTTAAGGAGTTGCTCCACGAGAATTGTCGTGATCCTAAATTACTCGAATTGCATAGAAAAATTTAAATTCACTCATTACGTCTGAGTTACTCTGGTACCGTGTGCTCAATTGTTGCAAAATTTCCATGGTACTCCAATAGTTGGACATGTACGGACTATATGAACTCTAGTGTGGTTGGTGACATTGTTTTATTGGCCATCCATGCGAGTAAATATAAAGGCATTCATGGATTCTTATATGATTTTAAAGCAAATTAAGTATAGCCCCCAACCTCCTACGGGTTTATTGCAACCTTTACCAACACTAGGCTTGGTTTGAAAGGATCTTACAATGATTTCATCACCAGATTGCCTCGACAAACAATTTCTTTGTTCTTATAGTAATGGCGGATCATTTAACTAAGATGGCATATTTTGGCCCCTTATCTGCCTATTTTATAGCATACAAGATGAATTAATTATTTGTGAATATTGTGATTAAGCTCCATGGTTTTCCCCGAACAATTGCTTCATATCGCGATCCCATTTTTTTGAGCTCCTTATGGACACATCTTTTCACTTTGAGTGGCACAACATTACACCATAGCTTCACCTACCACCCCCAAACAATAGATAAACAGAGGTTGTCAACCAAAGCATTGAGTAATACATGTCCTTTGCACTTGGGAAACCAACTTCTTGGCTCAAACTACTCCGTTAGGCTGAATTTAGCTTCAACACTAGCTACAACAATAGCTCGAGATGAACCATTTTGAGGTTGTTTATGGGAGAAAGCATAAAGTCATTTCTCTATACCAACCCAGGACATCTACAATTCAAGCAATTGATAAGACACTTTGAGAATAAGATGACCTACTCTAACATTAAAGGCTAATTTGAGGATTCCCCAACATCGTATGCAATGGTAGGCAGATGCACATAAAAGGGAGCTAAGTTTCACCATCGACAATTATGTGTGTGCGATTGCAACCTTAGCATCAAATTCAATTGCAAAACATCCATTTCCATAATTAGCTTCTCGATATTTAAGATTATCATCCAGCTTAATCTCGTTGCATATAAATTGGAGTTTCGTTCGTCCAGGAAAGTCCACCCAGTTTTTAATGCTTCCCTCCTTAAGTCGTACAAAGGGACTCCTCCCCAAAGCATCAATGAATTTCCAACTAATATATTCAATAACTAGCGATTAATCATTCCAATGGCCATCTTGGTGCAACAAACTAAGTCAAGACAGTGCCATTTAGTTTTGCAGGCACTAATGTATGGTCACAATGTGCACTTGCATTACACCTTGAGGACAAGGTGGTTCTTCAAGGAGGAGGGTGTGGGTGATGATATGCAACCTAAAATGGTATCGCCCGAGACCAGAATGAAGAGCATAGTATGGAAGAGGAAAAAGCCCAAGACGAATATTTCATTTCTCTGAACGAGAAATGAAATTACAATCCAAACTAGGATGTAATAGTTTTGCAATTAAAAAAAATACGTACCCCAAATTTTACTTCTTATTTTCTTATCTCGACAATTGACCAATCTTTATGTAATGATTGATTTTCTAGATTCTTTATTCTATATCTTTAAGTATACAAAATGTAACGCCGCTTGCTAAATGCTTGTTTAACTGAAACAGTAGGAGCTGGGCACACAAATATTTCCTTTGCAATTATAGCTAAAATATGAAAATATTTTGCTCTTCGAGCTCACCATCTCAAAAGCTCACTAAGGGTGTTAATTCGAGGTCCTAAAAATGAGTGAATAAATAATTATCCAGTTCTTGATAAAGACTATAGCTTTAGGCCTTTTAATTTTCTATATCATAGAACTTACTAATATCTTGATTTTCATCGCTACTTTCTAAAATATCACCAAAATAAATCTTATATTCTTTAAAAAGATTATATAATAATTATTTTTGTTGTAGTTACAATTACATGCATACTAGGAGTGTCATTATCCTTAATCGAAAATAATGCATCATAATACATTCTTAATAATTATTCTAAACCATATGATCTAATTCTACGATTTAATAGTTTTGCAATTAAAAAGAAATTAAGAATGTCTTGAAAATATTTTAACTATTTACTTCTCATGTTTGCAATGCAATCTTGTAAATCCTTAGTTGAATAATATGATTTTAAAATAAGTGTAATTTTAACACAAATAGTATTTCTTCCCTGCATTATATGATTTATGATATGATAATATAATAAGTTATTAAAAAAATATTAATATATAATTTTCATAATAAAATACATAATTATATAAAATATTTTTTAATAAAACTTGTTTAAAATACAAAAAATATCTCACAATATAAAAATATATTAAATATTAAAATATACCATAATTAACCTATGAAAAAATATTTCATATTTAAAATTTAATATTTTATTTTTATATATGCAATATGGATATCAAATTAAAGATCATGAAAAGATGATTAATTTGATATATTTTACATAAGAAATGGAGTTGAGATGAAAAATTTATAAGCCTTTAAAAGTGAAAATGATAAAGCAAAGAAAAAGAACAAATCTGATTGGATATCATATATTATAAAAATAAAAAGATAATTTGGGCGTGAAAATGTTGTTTTTTGTTTTAGTTATGGTCTTGTTATTATATATATATATATATATATATTTATATATATATATATATATATATGGATTATCTACAAGTAAAGGTGAAGTATGATAGTAACTACCGGATAATTCTTTGGTTGCATATTTAAAAACTTTCAAAAGATAACTTAATTCTACGCATGTATCTCTTGAACTTAAAATAAAGCAATACCTAATTGTTATTGTGAAGAAATGTGCATAATGCATTTCTAACCTCGTAAAAATCATTCAACAATTTATATTTTGAATTTCAACAATTGGGTACATATTTGAAGAGTTTTTTAAGGGCACTCGTACCAAATATTTTATAAAATTTTCTTCATTTTTTGCATGAACTTGTTTGCCTTGCTAAATGTACAATTGCTTCTCAAATAGGGCATATATGTTCCATGCCATCTCAAACACACTAATTTATAATAATAAATCATGCAACTAATATGAATAAAATCTAACCATAAATGATGGTTGACAACTTTAACGGCAAACTAGCATTATTAGCAGTAACTTCGTCGATGAAATTGACATTTTTTTAACTAAATTATATTCTTGTAAAATGGTATGGATTTTATGAGAAATATTTTTGGTTGTAAGCTCTCGATCAAATTATATGTATGCAAGTAATCATGTTTGCATTGTCCATGAATGATTTTCCAATGACAAGTATATATGCACAAATTGAAACATTTTTGTTGTATGGAATTATATATTTCAATTAAAGCTAATTTACATTCACCTACAATATTTTCATATCACAAACTAGTGTTTTACTTCTACATGACATATTAGTTGTTTGAGGATTTAGTCTTAGTCGAGCTCATTATATATACAAATCATATCCACCAAGATTAAAAGAAAGAGGCATGCCACAAACTATTTTTTATAAATATTTTTGCATTGATGCTTCGGTATATTTAATTAGAGATTACATAGAAGTTGTACCTTATGTTTCACCAATGAGTCCTCTATGAGTTATTTGCATTTGAAACTGATTGTTTCTAACTTTGTCCGGATGGTGACATAGAAAATGCTTCTTCAATGTGCTACAACCTATTTATTTTTAGAAAACATATCTCATCCCATAATAATTGCATCCTGCTTTACTATTTTGCAAATCCCCCTTGAAGTGAACTACAAAGATGGTTCATCTAAGTTTTTCATCTCATCCACTTTGAGTTTGAGTGTTTTTTTACGTTAACTCTCTCAATTAGTAAGATATTCTTCATCGGTTGATTTAGTTGGGCGTAGTGTTTTGTTGCATTTGCACCTAAATTGATAAAGAAATTGATATAGATATTGAAAATAACAATAACAATATAATGATATTTTGCAGATATATTAAATATATTATATAAAATAAAAATAAACCTGGTTGAGCTTCAAAATCTTCTTTCGACTCGATCGAAAAAATATCTTCATCATCATGATAAAGCTACCTTGGAGCCAGAAGCGATGGTAGCTCAACACTCGTATTCGTTAGCATAGGTGATTTTCCTTTTCATATAAAGATGAAGAAGAAATGATCTATACTTCCTCTCATCCTCCTCTTTGGCTTGGACTCAACTTTATGAAAGAGAGATTGAAATAATTATTCAAATTGAGAGATGATAATGATAATTGAAATTGAGAGATAATTAAGAGAGATTAAGAGATATTGAGAGAGAGATCAAATTTTGTTCCAAAATTGGGGGAGAGAGTACTTATAGAAAAAAAAAATTGAAAACAAAAATTAGTACTAGCTATTGGAACCGTGGGTTATCTGATTTTAGTTCGAACTGCAGTACGCAACATCCATGTCTAGATTAGAACTTTATTTTTTGGCAATTGAGAGCATTACTATGACAATATTTAGACATTATGTTTGTTGTAGATATTGATGTCAACTTAAATCAGTCAAGAATTGAAAAGAAAAAAAATAAAAAAAAAGTGTAAAGTGAAAAACGAAAGTTCTAAATAATTTACTTTCTAATTCAAACATTTATTGTTGTACATTTGGGTCCTAATGGGCTTACAAAGATATTGAGCCTTTTGCCTATTAACTCTAGGCCTTTTCAAATTTCTATATAATTAAATACAAATCTTAAATTATCTAGCCACGCAATAACCTCCATACTGTATTTAATCATGTGTAAAAGTGTGCATAATTATATTAAATCAAATAACTATTATTACATAATAATTATAGATGTAATATTTAAGTATTGTATATTATATATAAATAGTATGATATATATATATATATATATATATATATATATGTATGCATGCGCGCACATGAATTGTATTAAAAAGAAATGGAGAGATTGGATGTGTGTGAGAGAGGGAGGAGAAGAAAGAAGCGGGGTCATCTCCTGATATATTGCACTACACTTATAGTTTCATAAATCCTCACAATCTTCATTTGGTTTCAAAATTGTACAGAACATCCATAAACTTTAAACGGTTTAACATATGTTCCTTTTTCTGAGCAAAAACATTAACACACTTATTATTTTTTCCTTTTTTTCAGGTAGAATGACGACTTTCACAAGGTTATTTGCGGGTGTGATATTAAAAATGTTAATCTAAAGAAAAAACATCTATTGTATTAATGAAACCAGTAGGTGTTTCTTACATGTTTTAAACTATTTGGATGCCTAGCATATAATTGTGAAACCAACAGAGGGGAGTGTTGATATTTCTTGAATCACACACTTCGCAGAGCTGTCACGTATCTTCTTTACGTTTCCTGTTTCTTGTTTATGCTCTATAATCCTATTCTGTCACAACAAACTAGTATCAGAGCCTGGTCATTTCGATCAGGGTATTTTTCCACACTGTTAGGGTTTTTTGGAGCCGATCAAGAATGTCTGCTTTCAACGTAAAGGTTGACAAATTCACCGGGAGAAATAGTTTTGGCTTATGGCAGATCAAGATGAGATCTCTGCTGAAGCAGTAGGGTTTGTGGGTGCCGCTATCAGGAAAACCTAAATCTGAGGATGCAGATGAAGAAGAGTGGAATACCCTAGAAGAAAAGGCCCACTCGACTATCATGCTATGTCTGTCTGACAATGTCATCATCGAGGTTGCGGATCAGGAAACTGCCGATGGTCTCTGGAAGAAGTTAGAGAGTCTCTACATGACGAAGTCTCTAACTAACAAATTGCTTCTGAAGCAACGTCTGTTCCGTTTACGCATGCAGGAAGGTACACCCCTTCGGGATCATCTAGATAAATTAAACAAAATTTTACTAGATTTACGTAATATTGATGTTAAAGTAGAAGATGAGGACGCTGCTTTAATTCTGTTAGTATCTTTGCCTGAATCGTATGAGAATTTTGTTGAATCGTTTATTACTGGGAAAGATACTCTGTCTCTGGAAGATGTTCGATCTGCCCTCCACAGCAGAGAAGACCATCAACAGGCAACTGGCTCGGCCACAGAAAATCAGGCATCGGGGCTGTTTGTCACGGGTAAGGGACAAAAGAAATATGGGAAGAAAAGTGGGAAGCCGAATCAGAAAGGTTCAAAAGGTCCTAAACCCGATGACATCTGCAATTACTATAAAGAACCAGGGCACTGGAAGAATGATTGTCCTAGGAAGAAGAGGAAAAAGGAGAAGAAAGAGGGTGTCGGCGGTTCTGCAGCTGTTGCAGAAACTGATACAAATTCTGAAGATGATCTGGCCTTGGTTGCAACTGGACAGTCACATCCTAATGATGTGTGGGTTCTTGATTCTGGGGCATCATACCATATTTGTCCTAACAGGGAGTTCTTCTCGACCTATGAGCAGATAGATGGAGGAAATGTTACCATGGCTAACAGTGCTGCCTGCAAGGTGGTTGGGATTGGCTCAGTCAGGATACGGACACATGATGGGGTATTCTGCACCTTGAATGAAGTCAGGCATGTTCCACAGATGACGAAAAATCTGATATCATTGAGTCTCCTTGACAGCAAGGGTTTCAGTTTCAAAGGTGAAGGTGGAGTTATGTATGTCTGTCAAGGTTCAAAGGTGGTTCTGACAGGCTTGAAACGTGGTACCTTATATTATCTGCGAGGTTCCACTGTGACAGGTTCTGCTGATGTTGCATCATCTGAGGTTCAGACCATGGATATGACCAGACTATGGCATATGAGGCTCGGTCATATGGGAGAAAGAGGGATGCAGATTTTGTCAAAGCGAGATCTTTTTTCTGGGCATAAAGTGCAGAGTCTTGAATTCTGCGAACATTGTGTTTTTGGGAAGCTTCATCGCAGCAAGTTTCCAAAGAAGACAGTTCATCAGACCAAGGGGACTCTTGACTACATTCATATGGATTGTTGGGGTCCGTCACGTGTTGAGTCTATTGGAGGCCATAGATATTTTGTGTCTATAATTGATGACTACTCTTGGATGACTTGGGTAATTATGATGAAACACAAAAGTGAAGCTTTCAAGAAATTCAAGCAGTGGAAAGCGTTGGTAGAAAATCAGACTGGGAAGAAGATCAAGCGACTGCGAACTGATAATGGCCTGGAGTTCTGTTCGTCTGAGTTCAACGAGTTCTGCAAGGATGCAGGGATTGCTCGACACCACACTATTTGACATACACCGCAGCAGAATGGTGTGGCAGAGCTCATGAATCAGACATTGCTGGAGAGAGCGAGATGCATGCTCTCGAATGCTGGTTTGGTTAGAAAGTTCTGGGCAGAAGCAGTAAACACGGCGTGTTATCTGATCAACCATGGTCCTCACACTGGCATTGATTGCAAGACACCTTATGAGGTATGGTCTAATAAACTTGCAGATTATTCACTGTTAAAGGTTTTTGGTTGTAATGTTTACTATCATGTTAGTGAGGGTAAATTAGAGCCAAGAGCTAAGAAGGGTATATTTCTTGGTTTCGGGGATGGAGTTAAGGGATATAGAATCTGGTCACCTTTAGAGAATAGAGTTATATTCAGTAGGAATGTGATTTTTGATGAGAATTCTATGCTTAACCCCACTGTGAAGTCCATTTGTACAGAAAATTGTAGTAGTGTTGATAAACATGTAGAGCTGCATGTCACTCTCGATGAGTGTAAATCACAACTCCAAGGTGGAGAAGATCAACATACTCCAGTTGAAAGTGCAACTTCATCAGATGTTCATCCAGAAGCTCGCCAGACAAGCATAGCGGTTGATAGAGCTAGGAGAACAGGTGTGAAGCCTCCTGTGCGGTATGGTTTTGAGGATATGGTGACTTACGCATTACAAGTCGCTGACGAGGTGGAAGAGGAAGAACCATCTGCAGATGAACCATTCACATACAGAGAGGCTGTTTCAGGTAGTGAGTCGGCCCAATGGCTCGCTGCAATGAGAGAAGAGATGGAATCACTTGCCAAGAATGAGACCTGGGAGCTGGTCAAACGGCCTAAGGAGAGAAAGATTGTTACTTGCAAATGGATATTCAAGAAGAAGGAAGAAACCACACCTGGTGAGGGTGTGAGATACAAAGCTCGGCTAGTTGCAAGAGGGTTCACACAGAAGGAGGGGGTTGACTATAATGAGATATTCTCACCAGTGGTAAGACACACTTCCATCAGAGTGTTACTAGCAATGGTTGCACATCAAGATTTAGAACTTGAGCAACTAGATGTGAAGACAGCTTTTCTACATGGAAAGCTCGAAGACGATATCTACATGACTCAGCCAGAGGGGTTCCAGGTTCTGGGGAATGAAGATTATGTTTGCAAGTTGATGAGGTCTTTATATGTGCTAAAGCAGTCTCTAAGGCAGTGGTATAAGAAGTTTGACAGTTACATGATCCAGTTGGGATACAACAGGAGTCCGTATGATTGTCGTGTGTATCACAACAAAGCTGATGATGGTTCCATGATCTATCTCATCCTGTATGTGGATGACATGCTCAAAGCTGCGAAGTCCAAGTCTGATATTCAGAAGTTGAAGGATCTGCTCAGTGCTGAGTTCGATATGAAGGATTTGGGTGCTGCCAAGAAAATTCTGGGTATGGAGATATATAGGGAAAGAGAGAAGAAGAAGCTTTTCTTGTCACAGAAGAGTTACATTTAGAAGATCTTGTCTAGATTTGGCATGTCTACCGCCAAGCCTATTGATACTCCAAGTGCTACAAATATTCATTTATCCACTGATTATGCACCGAAATCTGTAGCTGAGCAGGTGTACATGTCTCGAGTCCCATACTCTAATGCAGTAGGGAGTTTGATGTATGTTATGGTCTGCACTAGACCAGATCTTGCACATGCTGTTAGTGTTGTCAGCAGGTTCATGGGACAACCTGGAAAGGAGCATTGGCAAGCTGTGAAGAGGATTTTCCGTTATCTCAGAGGTACGTCTGATGTTGGTCTCATTTATGGAGGTGATGCTCACGTTTCTGTGACTGGTTATTCTGATTCTGACTATGCTGGAGATGTTGATAGTAGAAGATCTATAACTGGTTATGTTTTCACTCTTGGTGGTTCTGTTGTTAGTTGGAAGGCAACTCTGCAGGCTACAATTACTTTGTCTACAACTGAAGCAGAGTATATGGCACTGACAGAAGCTGCTAAAGAGGGAGTTTGGTTGAAAGGGCTTGTAGGTGATCTTGGTCTACATCATGATCAAGTTATTGTATTCTGTGACAGTCTGAGTGCAATCTGTTTCACCAAGGATCAGGTCCATCATGAGAGGACCAAGCATATTGATGTGAGGTATCATTTTCTGAGGAATGAGCAGAGAATCAAGGTGATGAAAGTAGGTACTGCTGATAATCCTGCTGACATGTTCATCAAGCCGGTCCCGCATAGCAAGTTTCGATATTGTTTGGACTTGCTAAACGTCACAAGCTGTTAAATGCCCAAGGATGGCAAATCTGAGGCAGAAAGGAGGAGTATGTTCATCTGGCATTGTAATGATGCATCTGCAAGGAAGATTCAAGTCAAGGTGGAGATTTGTTGATATTTCTTGAATCACACACTTCGCAGAGCTGTCACGGGGGTCTCGCTGCCCGGTCAGCGAGTCGGGGGGTCAAGGGGGGCGACGTCCCCCTTGCCTGGGGGTCCGGGGGGCCGAAGACGCCTCCGGCCCGACGGTATGCAGTATTGGGCCTTAAGCCCAATTTCGGTGTTTTATCTCAGTACTATATATATGGTCTTTGAGATCTGTAATCTGTAACATATACCGCATAATAAAATCCGTTCTCCTCTCTGCCCGTGGACGTAGCCAATTTATTGGTGAACCACATAAATCTTGTATCTTCTTTACGTTTCCTGTTTCTTGTTTATGCTCTATAATCCTATTCTGTCACAACAAATCTATATCTATATAATAGTAGGATAGTTGAAAATATTTACAAAATTGTTATTTTTCCGCATATAAATCTTCCTTCTATTTTTTAGACAGTATATCATCCAATTAGATTTTTTCTTTCTTTTTATTTTTACACTCTAATTTTCGAATGCTTATAACTTTTTCATCTCAACTCTATTTTTTATTCAAATTAATCATTTTTTCATGATCTTCAATTTGATATCCATATTGCATACATCAAAAAATTAATTTTAAATTTTTATTTTTTGCAAACATTAAGTGTGGTATATTTTAATATTTACTATATTTTTATATTGCGGGATATTTTTATTTTAAACAGTTTTTATTAAAAATATATTTTAAATAATTATTATTTTATTTTAAAAATTATAATACTATTTATTAGAAATTATACAACGTACGAGAGAAATACCAGTGTATCAAATAAAGTAATTAAGTCGTAATCTCTAATCAGTTGAAAAAGGTTAGTTTCAGTCGCTTGGAATCACTCTTTCCTATATCCAAATATAAGGACTAAAATTTAGTATCCAGAGTTTGTAATTAGCAACTAAAATGATAATAATAAGATTTTATTTAATTGTTTGAATATCAAATTTCCAACCTATATTATAATTTAATGATAAAATATAATTATGCTATCAAGGTGTTGATAATCAAATATTGAACATCAAACTATATATGTACATAAACCTATCTCATCAATTCCGCATCTCATCTACTTTCATATATAGGCAGAAGAGGGATCAATGTGGCCAATAACTGGTAAATTTTTTACAAAATCATATATAGAAATATATAATTTATTCTTTCAACCTCAGATGGATTCTGAACTTTTTATTTATTTACAACCAATCATACTTTTTCAATCCTTGCAGGTAAATACCATCCTTCTCCACTGCCCATTTGCACTCGTGTGGAGCACAAGGACTATGGAAAGCCCACTTTCCGGTGTAAGCCTCGAAGGATCTTGTTTTCGCGCCCCATTGAACGTGACAATGGAATAGAGTAACATAAGGAGTGTAGCAAAACCTAAAGTTATAATCTTCCTTCGGTTTTACAAAATGTACTCCAAGATCATCATCCTTCGATTGGCAATGCACGAACACTGTATCATTTGAGAGATCATTGTAAACATGGACCTCCATGTTTGTAAAAAAAGCACATATACTACTTCCTTCTTCAAAGAGAAACACACTTAAAATGAACCATACGAGAAAATATTTGAACATCGTAAAATTTAATTATCGATTATTAAAGTTGGTATAGATATAATCATTTTGATTTTCCAATCCTATTTATAGTTGAAATATTTACCCCTGGGATTGCAATTTTGTAAAAATGGTTGACTGCAATAATTGATTGATTTAAAATCTAGGAATATTAATATCAAGATTATTAGTAGTCATTTGATTGTAGAGGTTTTACACAATACTATCCTAAATGCTCAAAATTTATGTAATTACTAATTATTGAAAGGTTGAATATCAGTAATTACTATATATAATGAAATCTTCAATATATGTACTTTAACTTTAGTCAGTGCGTTACAATACCAAATTTTACAAGTTTGTTATAATAAGTTTTTAAGTTTTGATTTTGTTTAAAATTTACAATCGTTTTACAATAATATAACATTATTATCATATAAAATTAATCATTATGATACTATTTAATAAAATAATAATACACATATTCTACAAACATCAATTTACCATCATTTTGATGTTGCAAATGAGACCTACAATCAGAAACGTAGTATACAGAGGCTAGAATACAACACAAGTCTTCTGATGTAAATGGTGTTTTATTTTCTATTATAGTTGCATTGACATGAAACATAATATAATAATTAATCATTAATACATCATTAATAAATATGGAACAAATTATAAAAGTGGTCCCATAATTATAGGACATTTACAATTTCAATCTCGTACGAATTAAATTTTACAATTAAGTTCCATAACAATTGTTATTTCGTTTATTTAATCCTAATTTTGAAGGAGATTGAAAATTTTGCCTAAATTTCACTTGTGTGCCTCCTATATCTCAACTACATTATTTTTCTGGTTAAACGTGTCTGACATAGCACTTTTGGCAATCAATTTGTAAATATTTGGACACGGGTGAGGTATGTGTGGAACATGAGTTTCATGCTGGCAAAATCCTTATTTTCTTCAAAATTAAGATTAAATCAATTAAAATAAAAATTATTATGAGAGTTGACATTTGCTGAATAAAAATTAGAGATTTATGTAATTATTAACACACTTTTTCATGTAAGGAATTATTTGATTTTCACTATAATTTTTTCAATGCGGTTTTAATAATACAATATTCACTTTGGCCACAAACTTTATTTTTATAAGTAAATAATTATATCCAATATAATAAATGCAACGGTTGTATTGAACATTTATTTCATAATATATGATTCAAATTATATGCTTTTATGATCAAAGTTTCAGTAGAATCAATACATGATATTTTGTAATTTTGTAAATCTGAAGAAACTAACGTAAGTTGTCATCTTTAATTTGTATCATTGTTTGAGTTGTAGAAAATTAAAATGATACATGAAATTTAAGTATTTTTTTAACTTATTTTATACTCTTTTCATGTTAAATAAGAGCCATATTTCAAAAATATTTTTATCGAAAAAAAATGCCATATTTTAAAATTAGAAGGTCTCATTTTTTTTATCAAAATATAATTATAATTTTTTATTTCACTAATAAATTATGTATGATTAAATAACTCAACGATCTAATTTTCATGCAAATGAACATACATAAAGCAAATGTTGACACAATAAAATTACACAAAATAATGATATATCTAATGTTTCCAATTAAGATCAAAGTCCAAAAGGAAAATATTACGTAATTAGATCTCACTACATATAAAATGTATTTTTGTAATAAAATTTATGAATCATTTTTGTAAGTTTTATTTTATTATATATGTATGGACAATTTAAATTTTAAATTACATCTTTGACTGTTATTTAAACAATTATACTCTTAATAATTTAAAAAACCTGCATGGATTATATAAATGATTAATATACTTTTGGAAGAAGGATTTCAATAAATCATTTTAATAAGTTTGACAATTAAAATTGGAGAATGTTTTTTTAATAAGTCAAAAAAATTCATGCATTAAGCCTGCATTGACCAAAATAATGTATACTTTTGCAAGTTTGACCATCATTAAATTGTTTAAATTATGTTTTTAAGTAAATTTATATCTGTAATGTTCATAGACTTGCGTATATTACTATGAACAAGATTGATTTATTTATTATACTGAGACCAATTAAAAATCATTTCTATATTAATTTGCCTTCTGAATATTTGGTAGACAACATAAACTTGATTGTCATAACAATCAATATTTTACTTTTGTATTTTCTTTACAAGAAAGTATTTGAAAATTTATGGAAAAAAGTTTGCATCAGCATACCCAAAAAATAATTTGCCTTTATATATGTGGAGAAGTGAGATCAGTGTAGCCAATTAATAGGTAATAAAAGTTGTACAAAATTAAATAAAAAAGATGTAAAATATTCCATGAGAAATTATTTTTTCAAATTCAGATCAATGATTTTTGTTCCTCATAACCAGTCATACTTTTTCGTTCTTTCTAAGTAAATGCCATCCGTCTCCACCGTCCAGGAGCAGTCGAATTTACCACAAGGATCGTGAAAAAAAGCCCACTTTCCGTTGTAAGCCTCGAAGGATCTTGTTTTCGCACCCCATTGAATGTGACAATGGAATAGGGTAACAAATGGAGTGTAGCAAAAATTAAAGTTATAATCTTGAGCGGGTACCACGTAATGCACTCCAAGATCATCATCCTTCGATTCGCAATGCACAAACACTGAATCATGCGGAATATCATTATAAATATGGACTGTCATGTTCGTAAAAAAGTAACATGCTTTACTTCTTTCAAAAAGACAAGTACATAAGATAAACGATAGGAGAAAGTATTTGAACATCGTAAAACTGAATTATTATCACGTATACTACGTATATATATAATAAATTTGTTTTTGCAACCCTATTTATAGTTGAAATATCTCCCTTTGGTTTGCAACAATTGACAAATATTTGATTATGGTTGACTGGAATCATTTCTTGTTTTAAATCTGGGAGTATTAATATCAAGATTACGTGTAGATTCATGTACTGATTGTAGAGGTTTTAGACAATACTATCCTAAATGGTCAAAATTAAATATTGATATATATTTATGTAATTACAAATTATTGGAAGGTTGAAAATCACTTATTATCCTTGATTTTGAAAAACTTAATTTGGAGTTTCCAAATTAATTATTATTATTATATATATATAGATTAAAAATGATTTTTTAATATATATCATTTTAGTTTTGGCTCTATGCAATGTATAATTTTTATTTTTATACAATTATTTATAAGAATTTTGAAGTTTTGATTTTGTTTAAGATCCGTACTGGCAAATGGCTTTCTACGTTTAAATTTTGGATTTTTAAATGATTGAATTATTTAAGCTATATTCTTATTCAATTTAATTTAAATGCACTTTTAAACTTTGTGATCCAATAATTTTTATTTCTGACTTTTCATCCACGTTTTACACTTCTTTCGTCAATACTATAATATAATTACCATATAATATTAATCGTTACAATATCATTTCTGAGAAGGTAACAATACACCAACACTAACTCTATTAATAAATCGAGCATTTAAAGTATATTGGTGAGATCGTCATAATTTTTTATATTTATATTGCAATGTCATTTTTTAAGTTATCTCTATTTAATAATAAATTGCACCACATTTTGAAATAATTATTTGAGTGCCCTTTAACTCAATATTAATTTTCAACTTACTAAACGTTAAACAATAAATTATAATATTTTATAAATTAATAGTATAATATTTTTATTATTATAAAATAATTATTTATATATTTTAGCTCAAATTCATGTAAAAAATTAATATTTATTAATTTAAGTCCAACAGATATATCAAAATTTCTAAAACAAATCATAAAAATTATATTACATCCATAAAAGTTATAATTGATACTTTAAATGTAATTATTTTTTTAATATATACAATATTATTGTTAAATTAAAGATCATGAAGTGAATACTAATTTGACATATATGGTCAAAACGAATTTATAACAAAAAAGTTATTTAACTTTTTTAATTAAAAAAGATAAAAATAAGAGAAAGAGGAGAGAGAGAGTGAGAGATGTTAATTAAATTATAAAAACAAATGTTAAGAAAATCAAAAAATTCTCAAGACTCTTCTTTTATATTATACAAGTTGTTCGCCATATATTTTATTATATAAATATGTCATAAAATTATATTATTTACTATTATTATTATTATTATTATTATTATATAAAAGATTATAAAATGTCTAAGTGATATGAAAAAATTTAATAACATATAGTTATGACAAAACAAGTGGTCCCGGAGGAAACAAAGGACTTATGAGATATTAAAAAACAAAATTGATAACTTTTGCGTTTGTCGTTGTAGTGTTTAACACATGTAGTTGACTATTTTTTTAAATGATAAGAAAATTAATTACTACATTTTTATAATTATATTTTGTGTGTGTTTGTTTTTCTTTATATATTTCTTTCTACTTATAAAATCAAATATCAAATAACATTTTCAATATGTAGTAGATATAAGAAATTAGAAATCTTAAAGTTTCACTCAAATCAATTTAAAGTATAGTTTTATATGTCTAGTGCGTCATTCTTTCAAAAAGTATCTAATAAATAATAAGTTGAATGACGAAGTTAATATTAAAATTTAAACTCAAACTAAACCACTATAATTTCTTAAAATTGATATAAATATTTAAAATGAAACAATGAGTTATATACTCGAATTGTAAAATAATTTATTTTATAAATATTTATTATTTTTTTCTATAAAAATTATTTAATATTTTTTACATTGTCTCCAATTCTTATATGAATTTAATCCAATTTTTATTCAAACCTAACACATATTTAAACAAATTCGTAAAAATTTATTTGAAACTCTAGGTACAATATTTTATTTTGATATATATAATATTGGTATCAAATTAAAGATCGTAAAACAACAATTAATACGATATATCATATTTCAAAAATAAATTTGTAGCAAAAAAGTTATTTAATTTTAAATTTTAGTTAGGAAAAAAAAATTACATTCCTACATATAATTTCTTAAAGATATTTTTTAACTGAAACTGCAGAAATTTTGTAGAAGAGACATTAGTTTTTTAGCATATTTTTAAGGATTTTTATTCTTTAGAAAAATACTAAACCAACATAACAACAACAACAACAACCACAACAACAACAACAACAACAACAACAATAATAATAATAATAATTATTATTATTATTATTATTGTTATTTTATAATATAGATAAATCGTGAGAATTATTCCCTCTTCTCTCGACATGCATCATTATAATTTATTTATGGGATAAATTGCAAGGAATCCCTATGTGTTTTAGAAAGTACTAGTTGACCGCCCGTGCAATGCATGGGATGTAATATATTTTATTATAAAAATATACATAATATATTATATTATATCAATTATATTTATATTCATATATATAATTATATTTCAATTTGAAATATAGTTTGTTAGATTAAATTAAAATTTCTAAAGTTAGCTTTATTAAATAAAAATTTTTACGATGTTTTGAAATAAAATTTTTATCGTCCCCAAACTACATAAAAATCATATTTTAACTTACTAAAACTATTGAGGTTAAATAAAAAATTATATACTTTAATTAATAGTATAACTTTTTTATTTTTATAAAAAAAATTACGTATATTTTTGTAGATTAAATTCATATATATTTATAAAAAACTTATATATATTTATGTAGATTAAATTTATATAAACATTAATATATTATTTATTCAAATCCAACACATATATAAAAATTTAAAAATATTTTATTCAATTCATACAAAATTATGTTTCATTCATAAAAACTATATTCCATGTTTTAAATGTAATTATTTATTTCAATATATATAAGGTTGATGTCAAATTAATGATCGCAAAAAGAGTATTAATTTGATATATCATATGTTTAAAACAAATTAAAAAAAAAAACTATTTAAATTTTAAATTTGAGTGAAAAATAAAAATAAAAAAAAGAAAAAAATTAAAAAACATGTATCAATTAACTATGAGATAGATATAAAAAAAAATAGAAATCTTACTGTTCTACTTTTGTACAGTGTGTAACTGATCCCCAATTCCATCTAACTTATCCAAAGTGTCATGCATGCGCCATAAAAAGAGAGATGATTGACTCTTTTTTTTTCCTTTGTCTTGTGTGTGGCTTTTTTCATATTGTAAAGACCCTACTCGTACATATAAATATGTGCCTAAATGTGTATGTGCCAATTAATATAAGAAAATCTAAAATTTGATTTAAAAAATAATAATTTTTTTAATTAAAAATAGGAACAGTGAAATTTATTCAAGTAAACAAAACAAATGAAATATGAAAAATTCTAAGTAAACAATATAGAAATTCAAAATTCATTTTAGAAAAATTAACTCAAAACTCACATGTCAGCCAAAAACAAATCATATTTGACTCTTCAATGAAATAAAAATGATTTAAACTGCCTAACTCAAAAAAATGACGTAGCACATCTAGAAAATTAATGTAGTGCTCTTCGTTCTCGTCCAATAAAGTCCCAACATCCTTCTGTGATCTAAAATAAAATTAAACTATGAGAACTAACAACGAGAATATTTTCTTCAATGTATACACATAATTGAATTTAGAATGAAGTTAGAACAAAGTTCACAATATTCATAATTTAGCAATCGATCTCCAGCAAAGGCGCCAAAAACTTGTTCACTTAAATCTATAAGCTATCCTGCAAGAATACATGATAATTATAAATAATGATGAGCAAAATCACATCCACAAAGATCGGTGGAGATTATTGACTCTAACAAATTTATTTTATACTTTATCCAAATTATTCAAACAAAATGAGTGATTATCGACTACTAATAAATCAAAAAGATAAATAGAAAACAATTAATTAACTAAAGTTAAGCAAGTAGAGTGGTGAGTTATGATGAGAGAAATGAATATTAGGGTCATGCTTTCAATTATCAATAACTATGTTATCAAATTAATCGAATCTAAGTTTATTATTCTTCATTCTTATAGGATAGTCACAATATTAAATGACTCATCCTCTAGAAGTGCATGTAATTTGTAGATTTATTACTCATGTCAATATCCCTATTCCACATTAAGTAATTAACTCCCAAAAGAATATCAGAGTGATATTTTCTCATAAATATCGCAGTCAGACAATCATTTAAGTATTTATATCATATATACTAAATCTATATGGAATCTCATCTTCCAAATTTTGGCTTGCTATATATCATACATGCTTAATTACTAGCCTCACAATTAAACAAGGAAAATAAAACAATATCTGTGAATAAGAAATTTGAAAAAGAATTTGAATATAAACTAATTTATTTCAACATAATTATTGAATTGTATCAAACATGCCCTAAGATTATGCGAAAATTAGCCAAACACAGTTGAATTAACAATCATTGAAAATATAATTACAAATATTCCTAGTGTAACACAAATAAAAGGGAAAAGAAGAAAATACTAAATATTTGTTGGAAATCTAAGGATGTGTTACTTGAATCATGTGAGGTGGATAGTGGACAAGCTCATCCTTACAAACCCTTATATATAACTTGCTCATCCTTACAAACCCTTACAAACCCTTATATATAACTTGTATTTTGTGTGTCTTTGTTAAGATTTGAATTTCTCAAATCTTTTAAATAAATATATTTTGCCGATTTCTTCCTCAATAAAAGATCAGATAAGATTCTCAAAACTTGGTCATCAAGAAACATTCCTTCAGAATAGGAAAGCTGGTATAGACCAAGTCAATATTCTATCTTGAAGAAGAGACGGTTGAGGAAAAGAGGGAGAAGAGGATATCACCACTCCTTGAACGTGATAAAGTGGAAGAGGAAGGAAAGAAGGCTGGAGTTCTCCTTAAATAGACGGAAGAAGGAAGAGAGAAGACAGAAAAATACGAGCCAAATATTCTGAAAGCAGCAGACTGTTGTCGCTAAGAAAGCTGTCGTCATTCTGACTCCAACATACTGCACTGTTCATCGAACGGATTTTCCAAATCTGTTTCTATTGAATCATACACTGAGAGTTGAGTGATACACTGTTTTTCCTTGTTTGCTTTCTTAGTTAGTTTGGTTAACTTGAAATCCATATTGGATTTCAAGTACTTGAGGATCGTAGGAAACATTGTTCGATCCTTTTTGTAATTCACAATTATTAGTGGATAATTTTCGCCCTGTTGGCTTCACAAGTCATTCTTGACTTGTGAATATTTTTATTCTGTGGTTCTTTATTTATTTCCATCCGTATTAGTACTTTCAAGTGGTATCAGAGCAGTCACTTGACATACTAAGTGAGGTTCTAAATTTGTACCATACCAGATGGATATTTTCAATCAACCACGACCGATTCTCCTCTCAAAAGACAACTACAACTACTGGAAGTACCGAACCAGACAAACTATAAAATCAGTAGATTTTCGAGCATGGAATGTTGTCACCGAAGGCTGGACTCCTCCAAAGAAAATCGATCAAGATGGGGACACCGTAATCAAGCCTCAGACAGAATGGACGATGGAAGAAATCGCTCAGAAAAACTATCATGAGAAGGCGTTGAACATCATCATGGGCAATGTCGATCTCCATATGTATCGACTTATCAAAAATTGTACTACTGCCAAGGAAGCCTGGGATACACTGGAACGACACTGTGAAGGAAGCGACGCCGTAAGAGAAAGAAAATTGCGGATGGTCCATGATAAATTCGAAAGTTTGAAGATGGAGGAAAACAAAACGATTTCCACCTACTATGATCGTGTCATAGACCTATCAAATGAAGCAGCTTCCCTTGGAGGTCAAATCGGCAACAGGGCGCTGGTAAGTAAGGTGATACGTACTCTTCCATCCAGATATAATCCTAAAGTCTGTGCAGTAGAAGAATCTCATAATTTGAATACCTTAGAGTTAGACACTTTAATTGGTATTCTGAGAACATACGAGATGATGGAGAATCAAGAGAAACTGTATAACAAAGGACAAAGAACTACAGCGTTTATCTCAAAGTCCAAGGAGGAGGAAGTCGAAGATGAAGATGTGGAAGAAGATGTGGAACTTATTGGTCCAGAAGAAAATCTGAGCGTTGCCCTTCTTACTAGACGGTACAACAATCTTACCAAGAAGTTCAACAATAGAAAGAAAAATGCAAAGGTAAAAGTTGAAGAAACAACGGAATCCTCCTCCCGAAAGACGTTTGATCTAGCTGGTCCAAAGGGGAACTATGGACGAAAAGCAGCCCCTGAACAATATAGAAATCAGACTCGAAATCTGGATGACGTTCAATGCCGTGCTTGCAGAGGATTCGGTCATTACACTAATGAATGTGCCAACGTTCTTCGGAGACATGGAAAATAAATGTGGATAACACTTAGTGAAGAAGAAATCGATGAAATGCATCCAATAGAAGAAGAAATCAAAGCCGCTGCGTTGCTAACATCAATCCACGATTTTTCCAAAGACGAGGAGATACTTACCCCTTCAAGTTCGATAACATCCAACAGGTATAATTTCTTTTCAGATTCTAATTTAAACTATTTTAATGGGTGTATGAGTGATGCAGAATTATTAGAGGAAGAAGAAGATAATCGTATTCTCAAGGAAATCCAAGCCGTACAAACTGAATTGCTCAAAAATCTGGATTTACGACAGAAAGAAGCTGAAAACCTGATGAAAGAAAATGAAGAATTAAAAAAGATTGTCTCCAGATTAGAATCTACGCTCACAAAGAAGGATGTCCAAATAAGCAAGCTAGAAATTGATCTCGAAATTGCCAATGAAACGTTCAGGAAATTGAATACAGGTACCTCTAGACTTGACGAAATATTAACTGTTGGTAATATAGGACATTCTGGAATTGGATATCTTGAAAATT
The DNA here is from genome assembly GCA_028749325.2 of Caryopteris x clandonensis. Lineage (NCBI taxonomy): Eukaryota > Viridiplantae > Streptophyta > Magnoliopsida > Lamiales > Lamiaceae > Caryopteris > Caryopteris x clandonensis. Next base: position 2,331,263 of record JAPYKT020000030.1, on the reverse strand, counting down.
CTGCTGTGGTCAATGCATGTACTCGAACTCCAAATCAAAACCCCATTGTGTTTGTTAGAGAAAATAGCAATGTTCAAAAAACAGTAGTCAAAAGAAAAAGAAAGTATATTTGTCATTACTGTTACAGACTAGGCCATATACGACCATACTGTCAAAAGTTGAAAACTGATCTCTCGTTAAATCACATGTTGCCACAAATGTTGCACAACATTCATCACAACATTGTGAAATAAAAAAATGCAGCCGTCTGTCAGAATCTAAAATGGGTCCGTAAAAATAGTGTTTCATGTCATGTTGACTTTACTGCTTTTAAAAATAATCATTCTGAATCTTGGTATTTCGATAGTGGATGTTCAAGACATATGACAGGATCAAAACAATTTCTCACCAACTATGAATCATTCCAAGGAGGAACAGTAAGGTATGGTGGAGGAGCACAAGGAAAAATCATAGGAAAAGGAACCCTCTCGGTTGATGGTTTTGCTAATCTTCAAAATGTTTTGCATGTGGATGGTTTAATGGCAAATCTGATAAGCATAAGTCAACTATGTGATGATAACCTACAGGTAAAATTTAACAAAGACAAATGTGAAGTATTTAACTCAACCAATGTTTGTATTATGACAGGTAAAAGGTCAAGCGACAATTGCCACTTGGTTGGGAAGAGCCTAACGTGTAACACCTCACAAACAGACGAGACAACTCTATGGCACCAAAAGTTAGGGCACGCAAACCTCAGAAATATTGAAAGACTGATAAGATTAGACGCCGTAAAAGGTTTGCCCGAACTAGAGAAAGGTAAGCAGATTGTGTGTGGAGAATGTCAAAAAGGTAAACAAACTCGAACTTCTCATGATCCCCTCAAGTTTATAGGTACTCGAAGCTTTGAACTGATCCATATGGATCTCATGGGTCCAATTGAAATTGAAAGTCTAGGTGGTAAAAGGTATTCATATGTTTTAGTTGATGATTTTTCCCGATATACTTGGAAAAATTTCCTTAGAGAAAAATCTGAAACGTTTGATGTGTTTAGAAAATTGCATGCTAGATTCAAAAATGTGAATGGAACTTGCATATCACGCATAAGGTTAGATCATGGTCGAGAATTCGAAAACTCATTATTTTCAAACTTTTGTGATAATCTAGGCATCATACATGAATTTTCTGCACCTAAGACTCCCCAACAGAACGGTGTAGCTGAAAGGAAAAATAGAACTTTACAAGAAATGGCCCGAGTTATGATTAGCTCCAAAAACCTCTCTAAAAGATTTTGGGCCGAAGCCCTTAACACTGCTTGTCATATTTCAAATCGAGTATTCTTAAGACCTGGCACACACATGACACTGTATGAAATCTTTAATGGGCGAAAACCAAACTTGAAATACTTTCATGTTTTTGGATGTTTATGCTATGTTCTGAATGATCGGGATAAACTCAAAAAATTTGATTCTAAAAGTGACAAAGGAATTTTCCTTGGATATGGTGTTAACAGTCAATCCTATCGGGTTTTCAACCTCAGATTAAAGACCATTCAAGAATCTGTAAATGTGGTATTTGACGATGTTAGTGATCTTACAGGAAAATCAGAAGAAGACAATGTCAGTATATATCTGGAACTCAGGCACGATGAAGAAACTCCAGAAACGCCAGTTCAAGATGTTGAACAGAATGTTGAACTCGACACAGAACCAACATCATCCTTCGTTCCAGAAACCGAAAACAAAACACAAAATCCAGACAACTCGTCCATCCAACAGAATGAACGAAGAGATCCACTGGGCAGAATACGGAAGAATCACCCTATAACTCAAGTAATTGGGGATGTTCAAGAAGGAATCACCACACGACGAAAGGATCCCGTCAACTACAGAGATATGGTAAAATTTGTTTGTCTTTCATCCATTTTTAATGAAGTGAACTCATCGTGTTTTGTGTCTCAAATTGAACCTAAAAACATTTCTGATGCTTTAGGAGATAGTTTTTGGATAAACGCCATGCATGAAGAATTAAATCAATTCATTAGGAATGATGTTTGGTATTTGGTTCCCTGACCTAAAGGAATTAATGTAATTGGAATAAAATGGATATTTAAGAATAAATCTGATGAATCTGGGAATATTGTAAGAAACAAAGCAAGATTAGTAGTTCAGGGGTATACACAAGTGGAAGGGATCGATTTTGATGAAACTTTTGCCCCTGTTGCTAGAATAGAATCCATCAGATTACTCTTAGCTCTTGCATGCTTCATGAAAATAACTCTTCATCAAATGGACGTTAAAGCTGCATTTCTAAATGGAAATTTGAAAGAGGAAGTTTATGTCAAACAACCTAAAGGGTTCGAGGGCCCTAATAAGCCTAATCATGTATACCGACTTAATCGAGCCCTCTATGGATTGAAACAAGCCCCTAGGGCGTGGTATGGAAGACTAACTGAATTTTTGTTGAACTTTGGTTTTTCAAGAGGAGAAGTAGGCCGCACACTATTTATAAAAAGATCAAATCGTGATATATGTGTAGCTCAAATCTATGTTGATGACATAGTCTTTGGTTCGACATCTAAAGCAATGCTAAACGAGTTTGTGGAAGCCATGTCATCAACATTTGAGATGAGTATGGTTGGAGAATTATGCTATTTTTTAGGTTTGCAGGTTAAACAAAGTTCCGACGGCATTTTTATATCACAAAGCAAATATGCTCGCAACCTTGTTCAAAGATTTAATCTGGAAAATGCCAAACATATGAAAACACCCATGGGATCGACACAGAAGCTCTGCACCGACGATGTTGGACAAAATGTTGATCCAATATTGTACAGATCAATGATCGAGAGTCTGCTGTATTTGACAGCAAGTCGTCCAGACATCTTGTACAGTACGTGTATCTGCGCTCGATATCAAGCATGTCCCAAAGAAAGCCACTAAAAAGCTGTCAAAAGAATAATCAGGTACGTTGCTGGAACTTCTAATTTAGGTATCTGGTATTCTAAACACACAAACACGAACTTGGTAGGTTTTAGTGATTCTGACTGAGCAGGGGACATTGATGACCGGAAGAGTACTAGTGGGGGATGTTTCTATCTAGAGAATAACCTAGTCTCCTGGCATAGTCGAAAACAGAACTGTGTCTCCCTCTCTACTGCTGAATCTAAATATGTAGCAGTGGGAGGGTGTTGCACACAATTATTGTGGCTCAAGCAAATGCTAGAAGACTACGGTTATCCTAGTGATACTCTTGTTGTTTTCTATGACAACTCTAGTGCAATAAATATCTCAAAAAATCCTGTTCAACACTCACGCACAAAAGACATAGATATTAGTCATCATTTTATTCGAGACTTGGTGGAAAAAGATCTTATTCGACTAGAATACGTTAATACTGAAAATCAAATAGCTGATATATTCACCAAAGCTCTTGATTACGAGAGATTCTCCAACCTTAGGAAATCTCTTGGTCTATGTGTCATGTGAAATAATCCTTGTTCGAATCTGTACATATGTGTAAATTTCTGTATATTCTACCTCTGTAACACCTTTGGCAATTTAAAAAAAAATTGGGAATCTTGGGCTAAGGATACTCATCAACTAGAGTAACTTGGGGGGCATGACGCTCGCTACGACGATGCTACCTTGTAAAATACTGATGAGTTGAATAATTCATGAAATACTTGAGTAACTAGGGGCACGGCATTCGCTGCGACGATGTTCTCTACGTAAAAAGAGTGTTTCCGAATTATTCTTCCAACCTCACATCATAAAGTACCTTGGAGGGCACGGCGCTCGCTACGACGATGCTACCTTGAAAAATATGATGAGAACCTGGAATTCTTAACTGAATTTCGCAAAAAAAAAAAAATGCCAAAGTTCCTGTCGAAAATATTACTCAACACCATAAAATCCTCAAACACATTCTCTGAAATATATTATATTGTTTGAAATTTGTCTGTTACTCAATACCATAAAAACCTCAAACACATCCTCTGAAATATACAATATTCTGCTGTTTGAAAAATTGGTATTTTTGTATTTTATTTGAAAAAGATCTGCTTCTTTAAAAATTCTTGGATAAGTGCTCGTGTGTCTTTGTGTGAGTAAGTGGAAGTTGAATTGGGTGACAGTTGAGATTTTCGCGCCTTGGCATATCACCAGGCATCCTCCACTACCCATCTTCCTTAACTGACGAAAAACTGCCCAGAAAATAGGCTTCAAGTTACATTTCACTGTGCACTGACTTTCTTATTTCTTCTTCCCACTTACTGAAACCCTCATTTTCCTCTCCTCTAACCCTCTTGCTCTTGTGAGGAACCAACTATGGCCGACGAAAACTCCCGGAGAATTCTCGCCCACATCGTCGAGCTGCTGGCCCAAGTCACAGCCGCCACCGTCGGAGCCGTTCCACCGCAGGTCCCGACGCCTCCAGCCGAAACCCCAGCCGCAACGTCTCGCATCTCTGCCGTCGACGCATCTCCGCTCGACATCCCAGACACGGCGCCTTCAAAGTCCACAACGCCGCCTGAAGTTCCGGCCTCCACCACGACGACCGCACCTCCCGCGTCGCCCGTCGCTCCCACACCGACTCCATTGCCACCGCTTGCTTCAGTCTCCCCTGCACCTGCCTCGGCGACTGCGCCTGCGGCGTCGCCCGATGAATCTGCACGCCCCGTGCCCGAAAAGCCTGCGCGCTCGTCGCTCAAAGAGGCGGCGCGCTTGATGCCCAACGAGTCTGCACGTTGATCGCTCGAGGAGGCGGCGCACCCGTTGCCCGAGAAAATTGCACACCCATCTCCCAAGGCGCCCTCGCGTTCTCCTTCGAGCCCTAGCCACGCCTCAACTCCGATACCCTCGTCAGTCAATATTGTCTTCCCTCCACCACTGATGCAAGTTTTTCCTGGGGACCCAGGCTATCCTATTGATGTCAATGACCTTCCCGATGTCTCCGCTATTGGTAAGTCGAAACGAAAGTTGGGAGAACCAGCCTTCCCCAGCCGTCGTTCTGCACGATTATCTGCCCAGAAGATGAACACTCCATCCCGGAAAGTGCCGCGCACTGAGTCCTCTTCACGTCCATCCAGATTGCACTCCTTTCCGGATTCTGATTTAAAAGGAAGCGACACGGAGTTTGTACCCCCGACGTCACCTGCTGATAAATCTCTTTCTAATTCTACCAGTTTTGAGCCTATTCCGGAGTCGTCCACCAAGTCTCATAGAAAGAAACAGCCCATTCGTCGTTCTATAGCTCAACTGTCTCCGTCGCCTGATCTCATCTCTTTACCGCAGAGTCCAGTGCCTGCTTCCTCACCGCATGCTGCCAGCCCAGAGCCCGGTGAATCACATTTATCATCTCCTGACCGTTCACCCACTCGCTCCCACTCTCGAGGACCAGTATCTTCGTCCCCCGAATCAAGCCCTGATCCCCGGCAATGGGATGCTTTCAAGACTCGACCGTGTTTACCTGAGAGGCGCATCGACCTCAAAAACTTTTGTAAGTATAATCTTGACAAGTTCTTTGAAAGTCGACATTTGCTATCTGCTGTTTGCTATGCCTCCAGTTACATCCAAGAAGTTGTTCAACGCTGTTATTTCTCTATTTCCTCAAAATTTGATGATGTGTCCCATCCGAACTTTGGCCGAGTAATGGTATAAGGGAACCTGTACCACATCACTCCTGAGATTATCAATATAGAATTGGGAGGTATTCCCATCGCCTATCCCAGCTGGTCCGGTGATCTTGACGTGGTGGCCCAGGCCATTACCCTCAACATGGTGAAAACGTGGTAGACGCCATTCCCGGCATCCCGTCTGTCTTTCCTGTACTCTATTCTGCACAAACTGGCCGTATACAATTGGTACCCCTCGCGCAACACCTCCTTGGTCACAATAGAGCAGGGAATTTTATTGTACCATCTTGGCATGAGGCATCCAGTCAATCTGGGCCACATTATCTTTGAACAGATCACTGCAGCAGGCCGTAAGACAGGTGGATTCCTTCCATTTCCATCCCTTATTTACACCATTTTAAGTCAGCAGGGATTTAGACCAGCTATCACTGACGTTTTCTCGAAAGCCCCGAGATTTCTTACTGTCTTTCCAGGCTTTCTGCAAGGGGATCGACACTGTGACCTTCCTTGGATCTCTGACACTCCCTCCAGCTCTACCGCAGCCGTCTCTCCATCAGATGATACCATCCCTGTTTTGCGTTCTTTTGTTGCTCGAAAAATTCGAGCCTTGGACGAGCAGATTCAGCAACTCCTCTCCATACGGGATGCCCTTTCTTCCCAATTAGGGGGAGACACTGATGCTGCTGATGCTGATAATGCTGCTGCTGATGCTGATAATGCTGCTGCCGGTGCTGATGACGATGCTGCTGGAGATTCAGATCTTGGTTGAAGGAACACTACTTGGTTGTTTGGTACACTGTAAGTTTGTTGGTTTATTGGATACACTTTTAATTTCAAACTGCTCGCTGGTAATGATGAATAGTTTGGTGATGATGAATAGTCTGCTAGTAAAACTGTTGCTGAAGATTGCTGAATATTTTGCTCAAACTACTGCTGGATATTTTACTATATGTCATGAATGTTTGAATGCTGAATATTTTTGCTTTTAGATATGTCGACTGCTGTGCTGCTATTTGCTGAGAATATTATTGATGCTGTTGTGTAGGTTGATGCTTAGGTAGATGCTGAATGCTTACTGCTGAGAAAATTATTGATGTTGTTATGTAGGTTGATGCTTAGGTTGATGCTGAATACTTATTTCTGGGACATATGCATGTGACATTCATTTTGAAAGACTTACTTGTAGTACTGAAAATTGTGATGTGTTCATATGCATTTGAATTAACATAGACCTTGTAAGTATTTTTTCAATTGAGGGGGAGATTGAATTTAGGGGGAGATATTGCGGTATTTGATATTATGGCTTATTCGTTCTGTATACATGAATTAAGGGGGAGATTGAACTCAGGGGGAGATAACTCATTACTTAATTTGATCTTGGAAATTTTGTAGTCATTTTTGTGGAATTAGGAAGAAAGGCAAAAGGGGGGAGATTGTTAAGATTTGAATTTCTCAAATCTTTTAAATAAATATATTTTGCCGATTTCTTCCTCAATAAAAGATCGGATAAGATTCTCAAAACTTGGTCATCAAGAAACATTCCCTCAGAATAGGAAAGCTGGTGTAGACCAAGTCAATATTCTATCTTAAAGAAGAGACGGTTGAGGAAAAGAGGGAGAAGTGGATATCACCACTCCTTGAACGTGATAAAGTGGAAGAGAAAGGAAAGAAGGCTGGAGTTCTCCTTAAATAGACGGAAGAAGGAAGAGAGAAGACAGAAAAATACGAGCCAAATATTCTGAAGGCAGCAGACTGTTGTCGCTAAGAAAGCTGTCGTCATTCTGACTCCAACATACTGCACTGTTCATCGAACGGATTTTCCAAATCTGTTTCTATTGAATCATACACTAAGAGTTGAGTGATACACTGTTTTTCCTTGTTTACTTTCTTAGTTAGTTTGGTTAACTTGAAATCCATATTGGATTTCAAGTACTTGAGGATCGTAGGAAACATTGTTCGATCCTTTTTGTAATTCACAATTATTAGTGGATAATTTTCGCCCTGTTGGCTTCACAAGTCATTCTTGACTTGTGAATATTTTTATTCCGTGGTTCTTTATTTATTTCCATCTGTATTAGTACTTTCAGTCTTGATATTGTATTGATGATGAAAATTTGTCAAATATCCTCCTTTTTTGATTTCTAGGGTGGAGTATATGGAGGTAAGAGGTTGATATCTTATAAAAAAGGTGAAATATTATTCCAAATAGAATATGATTTCTCATGTGCATCAACTTTACCATGATTTTTGAATGTCTTCACGTCTAAATTGGGATTTGAATATTAAAGGCATAACGGTTAGTTCAAATAAATATTAAGACCATTAAGTTTTATGCAACGGAAGGAGGATGTGTGCATGATTTAGTTCAACACATAGTAATTTTGTGCAATTCCTTTTTTTCACGCAGGTATTTCGTGGATAACATTCAAATTACATGAGAGTTTCGTGCAAGTTACTTTGTAGTCTATACTCTGTAATTCAGGATATAAATGACGGGTTGGAGGCAGAGAAGCTCCAAAATACAGAGCTGAAAGAGTGAAAGAACAAGGTCATCATACACAGACCGATTTTGTGGAATTAATTCATCTCAAGATACATCAGGTCTGATGTAGATACACATAAATAGTAAAATTTCTCATCTGGTATATGTTTATATTGGAGTGTATGGCTCCCCTCCACCCCCACCCCTAGATAAATTACCATTGTAACAAATAAGAGAGAAGGCTCAAATTTGCAATTACAGCAATTTTGAATTTTTTGTGAACCTTGCATAAAGGCTGTTTATACTTTATAGCAGTTTTTCTTGTTTATATCTATTTACATTTTTTTAATGCTTTTGATTTCTATTAAAAATTTAAAATTTACATGATTTATTCTTTCATGGACGACTATTATTTATGTAATTATTTTCTCAATAATTTAGAAAGCCTGTGTCCGATTATGTAAATAATTAATTTACTTTTGGAAGAAGGATTTAATAAATCATTTTGATATTATGAACACTACAAATATAATCACACCCAACATGAGGCAACTTGTGTATAATTAAATATTTTTAGATATTTAAAACACATAACTTTTTTCATTTTTTATAAACTTTTAGGTATAGAATATCAAATTTATCATTTCTAATAATTTTTATTTCACATTTATACTATATAAATTTAAAATAAAAATTGTTAATTCAAAAAATACAATTGATTATTAAGTTAGATTGTGTTTTGAGTGTTGGCTGGACGTGACAATTGGAACAAGTTAAATTGAACGTAGTGTAGCAAAACCTAACGTTATAATCTTCCTTCGGTTTAACCAAATGTGCTCCAAGATCATCATTCTTCGACTGGCAATGCACAAACACTGTATCGCTAGAGAGATCGTTGTGAAACTAGACCTTCATGTTTGTAAAAAAAACACAGATACTAATGCCATCTTGGAAAAGAAATGCGCATAGAATAAACAATATGAGAAAATATTTGAACATCGTAAAATTTAAATTATTAATTATTAGAAAATTATCACATACATTTAGTTTAGATATAATAATTTTATTTTTTTCCAATCCTATTTATAGTTGAAATATTTACCCATGGAATGCCAAAATTTGCGAATTTTTGAAAATGGTTGACTGCAATAATTAATTGATTTAAAATCTACAAATATTAATATCAAGATTATTAGTAGATTCATTTGATTATAGAGGTTTTAGACAATACCATCCCAAATGCTCAAAATTAAATATTGATATATATCTATATAATTGCTAATTATTAGAAGGTTGTATATCAGCAATTACTAATTGTTCAAAGGTTGGATATCTCTAATTAATCCTTGATTTCATATACTTAATTTCGAGTTTTTTCATTAATTGTATATATGTATAGATAATGAAATCATTTGTAACATTGTTACTTGAAAATATTCTATACATGTACTCTAACTTTGTTATGTCCGTTACATAACCTAATTTTACAACTTTTTTTTATAATAATTCTTTTGTTTTGATTTTTTTTTTAAGATTTTATTATCATATAAAATTAATTGTTATGATACTATTTTTATAAAATAACAATACACTAATTCTACAAACATTAATTTACCATCATTTTGATGTTATCATTGCAAATGAGGCCTGCATTAGAAATGTAATATACACAGCATAGAATACAACACAAATTTTGTATTGTAAATGGTCTTATGTGTTCTGTTTTAGTTACACCGGCAGCGAACATAATATAATAATTAATCATTTTTACAGCACTAATAAATATGAAAAAAAATTGTAGAATTAGTCCCCAGCATTTGCAATTTCAATCCCCTTCAAATTAAATTTCACAATTTAATCCCATAAAAAATTTAATTTCATTGAATTAGTCCTAATTTTGAGTAAGATTGAAAATTTTGTCTAAATTTAACTTGCGCGTCTCCTGTATCTCGATTAAATTATTTTTTCGATTGTATGACATGACATTGAAAGTAGTAAATATTTCAATAGATGATGTTGCAATTTTGACGATCAATTTATAAATACTTTAATATGTGGTGAGGCGTGTGTGGCGCACGAGTTTCATGCCAGCAAAATTTTTAACTGTCTTCAAAATAAGATGAAATGAAATAAATTGTGATGAGGGTTGCAATTTGGTGAATAAATATGTATCCAGTGATGGTGTAATTGCAGCATAAAACGTTCTACTAAAAATTAGAGATTTATATAATTATTAATTTCCATGTAAGGAATTATTTGATTTTCACGATAATTTTTCCATTGCGGTTTTAGTAATACAATATTTGCAACGATTCAATGAATCATATTCACTTTGGTTACAAACTCTATTTTTATAAGTAAATAATTACATACCAATATAATATATGAAACAGTTATACTGAACATTTATTTCATCATATATGATACAAATTATATGCTCTTATCATCATAAGTACCACGCTACTTGCTAACACGCACCTAGTTAAGTTTCCAGGCAATATTATTTATGTGAATTTCTTTAATTTAATTTAGTTGTATAATATTATGAAATTCAAATTGTTAAGATTTGAACGTGTCAAACTTATTTAGTAGATATGTTTTGCCGGTTTCTTCCTTGTTGAAAGATACAGATAAGATTCACAAGATTGAGCATCAAGCAATATCCCCACAAAATAGGAATACAGTTGAAGACCGGGTCTATCCTATGAGAAGAGAGTTGAGAAAATAAAGGAGAAGTGGAGAAAGGCATTACACAAACATGGGGCAGGGGAAGAGGAGAGAAAGAAAACTGAAGCATTCTATAAATACAACGAAGGAAGAAAGCAGAAGACAGACTGAATACGATATCATTTTTTCTGAAATAGCAGAACATTACTAAGAAAGTTGTCATCACTCTGACTCCAACGTCTGATCAGCAACATATTACCTTGTTCCTGTTGCTGTCGATTTTCAAGTGAGGTTTTGAGAGTGATACACTGTTTCTTTAAGTTTACTTTCTTAGTTAGTTTAGTTGACTTGAAATTCATATTGGATTTCAAGTACGTTAAGGATCGTAGAAGTTTTATTCGATCCCTTTTTGTAATTCACTTTAATTAGTGGATAATTTTCGCCCTGTTGGCTTCACAAGTCATTCTTGACTTGTGAATATTTTATTTCGGGTTACTCTCGTCTATTTCCATCCGGCACCGTACGTTCAATTGGTATCAGAGCCATCACTTGATACACTTAGTGTGGTTCTTAAGTTTTGGTGCTACAATGGAAATTATGAGTCTTCCACGTTCTCCGGTTCTTTCTAAAGAAAATTTTGACGATGTTCAATGCCGAGGCTGCAGAGGAATCAGTCACTATGCAAATGAAAGTGCTAACGTACTTTGGAGACATGGAAAATCAATGTGGATATCTCTCAGTGAAGAAGAAATTGATGAAATGCATCCAATAGAAGAAGAAATCAAAACCGTTGTGCTGCTCACATCAATCCACGAATTTTCTGATGATGAGGAGATACTTACTCCCTCAAGTTCGACTACATCCAACAGGTACAATTTTTTTCTCTAATTCTGATTTTAACTGTTTTAATGGGTGTATAAGTGATGCAGAATTATTAGAGGAAGAAGAAGATGAGCGTATACTCAAGGAAATCCAAGCGATGCAAGATGAACTGCTCAAGAAACTGGGATTACGACAAGAAGAAATAGAAAACTTGATGAAAGAAAATGAAGAATTGAAAAAGATTGTCTCCAGATTGGAATCTACGCTCAAGAAAAAGGATGTCCAGATAAGCAAGTTAGAAATTGATCTCGAAATTGCTAATGATACATTCAGGAAACTGAATACAGGTAGCTCTAGACTTGACGAAATATTAACTGTCGGTAATATAGGTTATTCTGCAATTGGATATCTTGAAAATTCTGCTATGGAAAATGCATGTACTCGAACCTCTAATAAAAATCCCATTGTGTTTGTTAAAGAAAGTAGCAATGTTCAAAAATTGGGAGAAAATGAGAAAGTAGTCAAAAGAAAAAGGAAATATGTCTGTCATTACTGCTACAGACCAGGGCATATACGACCCTACTGTCAAAAATTAAAAACTGATCTGTCGCTGAAGAAAATATTGACACGAACGTTGCACAACATTCGTCACAACATCGTGAAACTGAAAAATACAGTAGTCTGTCAAAATCTAAAATGGGTCTGTAAACCAAGTTCTACTTGTAATGTAGTATTCACTGCTCTTAAGACTAACCATTCAGAATTCTGGTATTTCGATAGTGGTTGCTCAAGACACATGACAGGTTCAAAAAATATCTTACCAACTATGAATCATTCCAAGGAGGTACAGTAAGGTATGGTGGAGGGGCTCAAGGAAAAATCGTAGGAAAAGGAACCCTCTCTGTAGATGGTTTTCCTAACCTTCGAAACGTTCTGCATGTGGACAGATTAATGGCCAATCTCATCAACATAAGTTAATTGTGTGACGATGAAGTACAGGTAAAATTTAACAAAGACAAATGTGAAGTATTTGATTCAACCAATGTTTGTGTAATGACAGGAAAAAGGTCAAGCGACAATTGCTATCTCGTTGGAAAGAATCTGACTTGTAATACTACACAGACAGACGAAACAATTCTTTGGCACCAAAATCTGGGACACGCAAACCTTAGAAACATTGGCAGATTAATAAGACTAAATCCCATAAAAGGTTTGCCCAAACTTGAGAAATGTAAGCAGATTGTGTGTGGAGAATGTAAAAAAGGTAAATAAACTCAAGCCTCTCATGAACACATGAAGTTTATAGGTACTACAAGAAATTTTGAACTGATCCATATGGACCTCATGGGTCCAATCGAAATTGAAAGTTTAGGTGGTAAAAGGTATTCATATGTTTTAGTTGATGATTTTTCTCAATATACTTGGATAAATTTTCTTAGAGAAAAATCTAAAATGTTTGATGTGTTTAGAAAACTGTATGCTAGGTTCAAAAATGTGAATGGTTCTTGCATATCACGTATAAGGTTAGATCATGGTAGAGAATTTGAAAACTCATTATTTTCGAATTTTTGTGATAAACTAGGCATCATACATGAATTTTCTGCCCCTAAGACGCCTCAACAGAACGGTGTAGCTAAAAGGAAAAATAGAACTTTGTAATAAATGGCTCGTGTAATGATTAGTTCAAAAAACATGTCTAAAAAATTTTGGGCTAAAGCCCTAAATACTGCTTGTCACATCTCAAATTGCGTTTTTCTAAGACCTGGCACACACATGACTCCATATGAAATTTTAAATGGGCGTAAGCCAAACTTGAAATACTTTCATGTTTTTGGATGTTTGTGTTATGTTCTGAATGATCGTGATAAACTCACAAAATTTGATTCTAAAAGTGACAAAGGACTTTTTCTTGGATATGGTCTTAACAGTCAATCCTATCGAGTCTTTAATCTCAGATTAAAGACTATTCAAGAATCTGTAAATGTTGTATTTGATGATTTTTCTGATCTGGCAGGAAAAACAGAAGAAGACAATACTGACACTTATCTGGAACCCAGACAAGTTGCACAAACTGAACAGAAGTCGATTCTGGATGTTGAACAAAATGTTGAACCACTCGGAACCAACATTACCTTTGAATCCAGAAATAGAAATCGAGCCACTAATATCAGAAGACACCACCACTCAGCAGATTGAAAGAAGAGATCCACCAGTAAGGATAAGGAAAAACCACCCAATCACACAAGTAATCGGAGATGCCCATGAAGGAATTACAACTCGATGGAAGGAACCTGTCAATTACAGAGATATGGTGAAACAGAGCTCTTACGGTATTTTCATATCTCAAAGCAAATATGCTTGCAACCTTGTTCAAAGATTTGATCTGGAAAATGCCAAGCACATGAAAATGCCAATGGGATCGACTCAGAAGCTCTGCACCGACGATGTTGGACAAAATGTTGATCCAACATTATACAGATCGATGATAGGCAGTCTGCTATATTTGACAGCAAGCTGTCCAGATATTATGTACAGCACCTGCATTTGTGCTCGCTACCAGGCGTGCCCTAAAGAAAGTCATCTAAAAGCTGTTAAAAGAATAATCAGGTATGTTGCTGGAACTTCTAACTTAGGAATCTGGTATTCTGAGCACACAAACACGAACTTTGTAGGATTTAGTGACTCTGACTGGGCAGGGGATATTGATGACCGAAAGAGTACTAGTGGGGGATGTTTCTTTCTAGGAAATAACCTAGTCTCCTGGCACAGCCGAAAACAGAACTGTGTCTCCCTCTCTACTGCTGAATCTGAATATGTAGCAGTAGGAGGGTGTTGCACACAATTATTGTGGCTCAAACAAATGCTAGAAGACTACGGTTATTCTAGTGATACTCTTGTTGTTTTCTGTGACAACTCTAGTGCAATTAATATCTCAGAAAATCCTGGTCAACACTCATGCACTAAACACATAGACATTCGTCATCACTTTATTCGAGATTTGGTAGAAAAAGATCTTATTCGATTAGAATACGTTAATATTGAGAGTCAAATAGCAGATATATTTACCAAAGCTCTTGATTTTGAGAGATTTTTCAATCTTAGGAAGTCTCTGGCCTATGTGTTATGTGAAAAATACTCCATCCAATCTGTACATAAATCTACGACGATGATACCTTGTAAAATACTGATGAGTTGAATAATTCATGAAATACTTGAGTAACTAGGGGCACGGCGTTCACTGCGACGATGTTCTCTACGTCAAAAGAGTGTTTCTGAATTATTCTTCCAACCTCACATCATAAAGTACCTTGGGGGGCACAGCGTTCGCTGCGACGATGCTACCTAGAAAAATATGATGAGAACCTGGAATTCTTACCTACTATTCACAAAAAAAAAATAAAAAAAATAAAAAAAAATTTGCCAAAGTTGGGAGTCGTAACTCAAAGCCTGATCTGATCCCATGAATAATATTCTCCCAAATACACCCTCTGAAAATTTGTCAAACTTATTTAGTAGATATGTTTTGCCGGTTTCTTCCTTGTTGAAATATACAGATAAGATTCACAAGATTGGGCATCAAGCAATATCCCCACAAAATAGGAAAGCAGTTGAAGACCGGGTCAAAACTCTATCATATGAGAAGAGAGTTGAGAAAATAAAGGAGAAGTGGAGAAAGGCATTGCACGAACGTGGGGCAGTGGAAGAAGGAGAGAAAGAAAACTGAAGCATTCTATAAATACAACGAAGGAAGAAAGCAGAAGACAGACTGAATACGATATCATTTTTTCTGAAACAGCAGAACATTGTTACTAAGAAAGTTGTCATCACTCTGACTCCAACGTCCTGCACTGATCAACAACAGATTACCTTGTTCCTGTTGCTGTCGATTTTCAAGTGAGGTTTTGAGAGTAGTACATTGTTTCTTTAAGTTTATTTTCTTAGTTAGTTTAGTCGACTTGAAATTCATATTGGATTTCAAGTACGTTGAGAATCGTAGAAGTTTTATTCGATCCCTTTTTGTAATTCACTTTAATTAGTGGATAATTTTCGCCCTGTTGGTTTCACAAGTGATTCTTGACTTGTGAATATTTTATTTCGGGTTACTCTCGTATATTTCCATCAGGCCCCGTACTTGCACAAATATTATATATAATTCATATATATTTCTTTCTCTTTTCTCTTTTATTTTCTAATTAAAGTATGTTCAATAGTTAGCCTCAAATATATACGGTGCAAATTATTACAATTATGAATGATGCGATAATTTTATTCACCTCACCCTGCCCCATCCCCCACATATGCATATATGAATTTATTATATTTTTAAAAATAAGTGAATATAATATTTCAGAACAACATAAATATGTATTCACAGTAAACATATGAAAATATTGCATAATAGTTTTTATGATTGTAGTAAAATTTATATGTTTGAAAATAAAAATTAAAAAAATAAAAGCTAGTTTTTTGTGTTCGTAGTAAAACTTATAATGTTTGAATATATATTTATATATATATATATATATATATATTCACATATCCTAGAAGAATATTTATTGGAATATCTATACAAGGTTTGAATTTCTTTCAAAATTTCACTTATAAAATAAATTGTTTCAATGAAACATATATATGCTGAAACAATATATTAGTGATAAAATAAATAAATAAATAAATATGCATTAACATTATAATATTAAAAAAGAGCCAATATTGGCAAATAATTAGAAACTATAATCATATTCTTCAATTTCATTGAACATACAAATCTCAATTTTTTTAACAAAAATTATTAGTAGAGAACAAATAAATCACCACCATAGAATATTGTTTTTTTTGCAATTTTATATGTCTTTTGATAGACAAATGTCAAAAGATATACATAACCTTATAAGATTGATTTCTTACTTCAATATTTAGAGAATGATTTGTTCAATATTACTAGTTATTTTAGTTAAATATAAAAATATATAACAATTAACTTAAGAAAATATATTTTATATTTAATAATTAAAATTTTATGTATATATATGTAGATATGCAATATTGATGTCTGCTTAAATATTGTTAATTTAAAATTAACTACATATATTTTTCATAAAAAATAGAGTTGAAACAAAAAATTTATGAGCTTTTAAATTTTTTAGTGAAAAATAAAAGTAATAATGAAAAAAATAATCAAATAAAATATAAATTGATAGATAATAACAATACAACATAATTTTAGTATATCTTGAAAATAATAAGTGTAATTTCAAGATTGAAAATCGTGGCTTATCAAATTGTATTATTATATCTTACATACAGATAGATATTGATATAGATATATAGAAAAATAAATACCATAATTAGAAAGTAGTTTATGTGGGAAAATTTAATGTTTTCTAGGTCATGCTTCACTTTATATTTATATATATATATACACATACATATACATAGTTGTAGTCTATAGGCTACTGAAAATTAATTATATCATTTATTCCACATAAAAAATAAAAACAATCAAATTTAGTTAGAAAATTACAACGGAAAAATCCATAAAGTTTATTTACAGAGGTATTGATATTACATATATACCTATATATATTTGAATCAATAAATAATAACAAACAATTGTGTCAAAGAAATATGTGAAGATCATGATTCAAAGAAAATCAAATCTTTTAATATAGAAATATTTTGATTCTAAATAGAAGTTTGGCAAAATTTTTGTATTATAATCTTCATAATTTATTGTTTATGAAAATATTTATTTGATTCAATGAATGTAAAAAGAATATTATTTATAACATTATACGTATGGTGACTTTCTTTTTTATCCAAAGTTAGACAATTTCCCAATTTAAAAATTAATTTAGGCGGGAAAAATTGCTGCTGCTATTTTTTAGGTGGAATAAATGATATAATTAATAGTTGTAAATAGTTGTAGCCAATTAATAGTTGTAAAAGTTGTAGATGTGGAGAAGTGAGATCAGTGTAGCCAATTAATAGTTGTAAAAGTTGTAGAAAATAAAATAAAAAACATCTCAATATTCCATATTACGTAACACACACAAGAGAAATTATTTTTTCAAATTCAGATTGATAATTTTTGTTCTTCATGACCAGTCATATTTTTTCAATCCTTCTAAGTAAACTCCATCCTTCTTCGCGGCCCATCTGCAGTCGTCTTTACAAGGACCATGATATGCCCACTTCCCTGTGTAAGCCTCAAAAGATTTTGTCTTCACACCCCATTGAATGTGACAATGGAAGAGGGTAACATAAGGAGTATAGCAAAAGCTGAAGTTATAATCTTGGGTGGGTACCACGTAATGCACTCCAAGATCATCATCTTTCGATTCGCAATGCACAAACAGTAAATCATTCGGGAGACCATTGTAAATATGGACTGTCATGTTCGTAAAAAAGAAACATGCATTACCTTCTTGAAAAAAACAAGTACATAAAATGAAAGATAGAAGAAAGTATTTAAACATCGTAAAACTACACTTTGCATATATATAATAATTATTTTTCCGACACTATTTATAGTTGAAATATCTCCCTATGGGTTGAACCAATTGACAAATATTTTATCATGGTTGACTGGAATCATTGCTTATTTTTAAATCTGGGAGTATTAATTTCAAGATTACAAGTAGATTCATGTGATTGCAGAGGTTTTAGACAATACTATCCTAAATGGTCAAAATTAAATATTGATATATATATATATATATTTATGTAATTACTAATTATTGGAAGGTTGAATATCACTTATTATCCTTGATTTTGAAAAACTTAATTTGGAGTTTTCCATTAATTATTATTATTATTATTATTAATTTCTAATTTTATATATGTTTTTTTAAAATAAAAATGTCTAAATTTTAATTTTATTTTAAAGTTGTACGCTCAAATGCCATTCTAATCCAATATTTGTTGCTCCTTCCCCAATACTATAATATAATAATCATTCCAACATCATTCCCCCAAAACCAACATAAATTGATTTGCCTTCATTGCAAATGAGACATGCGTTAAAAATAATAGAATATTCTATTTTAAATGCTGCTCAATCTCTTATTAAAGTTACATTAATGGAAAAACACATATTTAATTAATTATTAATGCAGTATTTGATATAATTGCAGTAGAACGCGCTGACACTATTTGACATCCAATTTGGCTACAATGCGTTAAAAATTCAAGAATAGCTTATAAATCAATGGTCTTTGGTGAGCATTCAGTTTGTTATTCAATCCAATCAATCATTACTTAATATGACAAAAAAGATAATATAATCCCAGGGCCTGAGATTATCGTATAAATCAATGATCTTTGGGCTCATAATGTGTTCCATCAAACCTATGTCACAACTTATCTAAAAAGGTCAAAATGCAAGTAAATTAATAATTTATCCCTACGACTGCAGACTACAGTGTTAAAGACCACTTTGTACCCTTTTTATAATATTTTCATATTTGTAAACTTATAAGGTCAGCGGCAGCGCAACAATTACCGAACAGTCGATCAACAGTGAAAACATATATATATATATATATATATATATATATATCAGGCGCGTGAACAAGACTTGTACTATGACACTGATATTTATGATTAAGTTACAATACCTAATTGTCATGTAAATTGAGATACATAAATCACATTTTACTGCACACACTTAAAATAAAAGAGTCCAGTTCAAATAAACTAAAATTGTAGGAGTCTTTTTGTTATTAAAATTTCGGTCATTTCATAAACAAACAACAAGGGCACAACATTTTGTTTAATTAACATAGCAAGATATTGGCCGGTTGCCCTCATTTACATGTTCTCTTATCATTAAGTGATCAAATATGAGGACCGCTCGAACAAACTGTCATCCAAAATAACATGATATCTCACAATCTACATCCATACAAGAATTAAAAAAACACGACAAAATCAAAAATAAAATACAGAAAAAATACAACCTTAAAAGTCAGTCAATTAATCAATCATTCCACCATCCAGGATGGATCTGGCCATGAATTTGCCTGCAGTATAGCTTGCAGGCTGGTTCACAGTTGGTCTCCGTTGCGCCATCTAACACAAGACACATTGACATACAATATTTCTGAACACAATCTCCTAAAGATTCGTGCGTTTTGCAGCCCAAAATCATTGCCAACGCGCATACTAAAATCAAAGGAGCACCATTTTTTTTGGAGGCCATTATTCTACTTTTGTTTAAGTGGTTTGTAATGAGAATTTGTGTGTGATAAAAATGCTTGAATGGATGATGAATCAAGAAGAGGATGCCTTTTCCCCTATATATAGGATAGAATTTTTGGAGGTAGAAAGCATTCGGGTTGATAGTGGATTAGAGAATTATATGGAAGAATGTGAGCTCTTTGGGACCAATATTTGATGGACATTTTTTTTTCTTTTAGTTGTTAAAATTGTTTGATTTTTAAGTGATTTGTCCAAAAACTAGGTTCTTGGGAGATGCTCTATTTAATTAATTGGAAAAATTTTAATTTATGTCCGGTAACTTTGATTATATTTAGTATATAATCTCTAATTTTATTGATTTATTTTTATAATGATTTATTACTTTTGATTTTGTTTAATTTATATTTTATTTTGCTGGAATTTCATAAACTCGTTAGAAATTGCTGATGTGGGACTCTTGATTTCATTTATCAGATAGGAGTTCACGAGTAATTTTTTAAAAGCCACTTAATCAGATGTAGTATGTTGGATATCCTGAAAATTGATGGAGATACAGTTGAATTTTAAGAAATTAATTATTTTGGCTTTTCACCTGAAACTTTTAGCAAGCTTGCAGTTTTATTACAATTTCAACTCATCTCGAAACTCAATTCATTAATTCAACAAAGCACATGGGGGTGAAGATATTTTGTCTAAAAATAATAATAAAAATTAATGTTTAGTAAGAAAGTTATAACTTCATATAATTAAAATTGTGTATAATTTTCAATATATATATTTGAGAAGATCCCCTGAAGATAGAGCTAATGAGTGGAATAAACTTGTAACAAGATAGCCGGTGCGGCTACATCACCTCCTTTTCATAACTAGGGCCCCACCCCTTTTCCAACAATTTTTTATAATGCGGCCAAAACTTTAATTGTATATTATGGAATAGGATCATTGTTATTATGCATTCTAAATACAAGTGCGGATGAAAAATGTATTATAAGTCACGAACACTTCATCAAACAACTGTTAAGTTTTTTGTCATTCATCTTCTTCAAGATACGATTTTTTATCATTGTCGTCTATAAAATATCAAGCACATAATTATCATAACCTGATATAATTATTTTACACGTTAAGAAACATATTAAATGGACGAATTGCAATATCCTATTTATAGAAACATGCCATAATTTAACAACCAAACAATATTAACGAGTAAAAATATCAAATTGGCCAAAGCTTTCCACATGGAATTCTCCAAACCATTATCAGAATAAAATCCCTACCAAACATAGTCCTAATAAACTTCCCTTTTCAGCATTTCCTAAACACAATTTCTCATTACAAGCTACTAAAAAAGCATAACAATGGCTCCCAAGAAACCTGCTGCTTCTTTGGTTCTATTGTGTGTACTGGCAATCATTTCGGTTGCAAATCAGAACAATCGTTGACAGATTGCACCCAACATTGTATGCCGATATGCCTCCAGATAGATGTCGCGACCGAGTCCAACTGTGAGCCGGCATGCCAACAATACTGTAACCAAATTTATGGTCAGGTTAATCTATAGAATTTTAATTCATGTGGTCAATGTTAGTTCAAGTGATTTGGCCCCTTTTTTTTTTTTAATCAGGGCAAACAAGGGACGCGAGGGAGGGTGGTTTAATTTCTGTTTATTATTGGTATTCAATGTTGTTGTTTTAGTTTTGTACAGAAGCAGAGATTGTAATATTGATCTTACTCAAGTACGTTTTATTGTTATGTGGCGTTGTTTGAGCGTAGAATAAGTAATTAATGATATGACACTAGTTAGCCTAAAGTTATTATAACCTTTGAAATTTGAAAACAAAATGCTATAAATTATTTTGAGGTCTGAAAAAATTCTACAAATATCATACACAAGTTAAGTTGCTACTTTGTACACGACTCTCGTGATTTTTTTTTTTAGAATTATACAATTGTCTATTTTTCAAACTCATGAACTTTTTAGGATATTGATCCCAATACCATATAACTTTCAAGGCTTTCATCCCTAATATTAGAAGAAACCATTTGACCAATTCAATTGAAAAAACATATATTTCTTCTCTCAATCTAAACTTCTAACATTTGACATCATAAGAAATTAAATATCTTCATCCATATCTTTCCCACACACACCATCCCGGATGCAGTACTTCGGTTGAGCTGAATAGTCCCCAAATACACAGACACCTAATTCATTGTTTCAAATGAATTACATAGGGGACCAAATAAAGTTGGTCCGGGGGATGCGAGATTACAAACGATTTTCAAGTCTATACGGTAGATCGTATTTGATGCTCCAATACACAATTGTTACTACACATTTGGATTCTGATCAAACTTCCATTCGTAGTATGTAGACCTCAAACATTGATCATGTTTAAACATCTTCGCATACGAAGACGAGATATGAGAATTACCACACAAACAAAGTCCAAATACTAATCCCGACATGAAGATCTTAAATCAAATGGAATATCTAAATATCAATACATAGATTAAATGGGAAGTAAAAGGCAGCAACATTCATCACGCAATGGATACCCAAATTTTGTGTAATCATTTTCAACAACCATGTAATAAAATGCTGATTTGAAATCAATTTATCTTTACACAGAGATGTAAACACCTTATCAAATGACTTATCACCCATTAAAAAACCAGTCCCCAACTCCTCCCTCACAAACTCGTACAACTCTTGATCCTGTTACCAATGGATGCTTTCCACTTTAAAGTCGCTCCAAGTATTGTTTTTTTACTTCAATAATAATAACAATAATACTAAAATCCTTTTGCATACTGATATTGGACCAACTAAAACTAAAAGCTCAAAGTTGTGGGGTGTATGTCACATTGTAAGTCATTTAGATTTATATAATTAGTCTATGGGCTGATTCTTTCTAGTTGTATAGTCAGGCTCAGTGCTTTATAAGGCCCATATTGGCCCAGCATATATTGAACACAATATTATATTGACGGCTTGTTTACTTTATTTGATAAGATAACATATAATAAATAATACTAGTATATGTAATCTAATATTATATATGAATCTCATATTTGTAATGCAATTTTACAATACATAATATTCCTTATTGATATATAATATAAGGATTGCTACAATATATTAAAATTGGGATAATGTGCATAATGACTTTTATACCCTAAACAGTTTTAAGTTATTTATAATTTAACATCTTTTTCTTTTTTTTAAATAACATACATTTCTCAAATCTTTTATTCCATTATTTTGCTGATTTTTTTTTCAGATCTATAATTTTTTCATATTAATCCAATTATAAAATATTTAGGAATTTTTCGCTAATATATATTCTTTTTCCAAATTCTACATATTAATCCAATTACAAAATATTTAGGAATTCATACAAACTTGTCTTCTTAGTACAAAAATTACATATAATTCAGTCGAACAATTGTCAATTCATAATTCATGTGCCAAAATGAATAATTGAATAGTATAATGGTAAATTAGGGTAGTGAATAAGTATTTAACAAATTTAATTTTATATTTTTTAAGCCTTATTAATTAAATAAAATATTAAAATATTCCAAAGAAATTGTTAATTCATTAATTTTTGTATAAATTTTTAGTACATTCCCATAACACTATTGGTAAATAATTCAAAAGTAATGTTTTTTTTTTAATTAAAGGAATACAAGTGAAAAAAGACATATAAATAAAAATTTGTATACCGTAAAATATGCTAATTAATAATGCAACATTAAGAAAATGTGTTTTGTTGAAATAATCGAGAAACAACTTCATCTCACTCTCATATGAATCACAGGAAGCTAGTCTTGTGTGGGCACAATTGATGGTCCATCGTTCTCATCATTGTCATCAATTTCAATATCCTCACGAGGCCCCATTTCGAGAATATTTGAATATGATAAAACCTAAATCTAAAATTCAACTGTCAATATTTGATGTAAACAAATCGAGTTGTTATATGGAAGAGAGAGCAAACAATTAGGGCTCATAATTAATAGAAATATACAAAACTTTGAGATAAAATATATATGTTACTTCTCGATTCATCTCTGCTTTCTTCTCTCTTCGTCTGTGCCTTTCTTGTCCTTCTTCTCTCCTCGCCTGCGTTAGTTTCTGATATATGGAGAAAAAACTTTTCTTTTCTTTTTCCGTCTGTGTTGTTTTCTTTCTTTACTACGTTAGTGTCTAGTATATAGAAACATTACTCTTTGAAGATGGACGAAGGCATAAGGAAGAAGAAAGTTAGTCTCTGGTATATGAAAAACATTACTCTTTGAAGATGGAAGATGGAAGAAGGAAGAAAAACATGGTGTAATGGGGTTCAAGTTCTTAAGTGGAAGAAGGGTATGATGATAATTTTAGTTCTAATCCCAATTAAAAAAGAGGGTCGGATAATATATCTCAATCTATAAATGGATCCACTATCATATATTCTAGGGATTATGCATATAGGACCCTCCTATATACAAGGTTGAATGGATATCTCATCATTCAAAATAAACATCAGAATTCATGGGATAATTTATCTATCCTGCTCTTATCGTACCTAGCAAACAAGCCATGATTATAAATAGAGTAATCGTGTTGTGCATAGTCTATCCTTCAAGGGCTTGTTTGGTTTACTTGATAGGATAATATTTGATACATAATATTAGAATTTGTTATCCAGTATTATGTATCAATCTTATGTTTGTTTTGCACATAATATCTGATATTAATATGTAATGTGGTATTAGGGTCAATATATTAAAATTATGTAAAATGTATATATTGACTGTTGTACCCATTAATATTTTCAATATTAGACACTTTACTCATATCTCTATTTTGATCAAAATAAAAGTCCATAATTTGCTTCTACATATTCTTGCTCTTGTATCATTAAGAACCAAACAAGCTCAACATAAGTGTTGGGTATTGTTGTTGAGACCTTCATTCGGCTCAGGTTATGGTTCTCCTCGTTATTAATCAGTGATACGATGTGGTACAATCTTAACCACACTCAAAATCCGGTAACTCACTATCACTCTCTTACACACACAATTATATCACAACTAGTCAGACATAAAGTAAGAAATGGGATAATAGAAAAGACAATAGAATATCTTCTGGTTTTCCATATATGGAGGCTAGTGAATATCATCATATTTATATATTAGTATATGAGTTAACCTAGGGTTGCCATGGGCTTAAGTTAGCTTAGGAAAATATATTATTGGGTCACACCTAGTGGGCCATCCGAATAACAATCTCAACCTTGACACACATCATATTATTGATCACGAGGCAGAAGCACATAACTCATCATCGTTGGATTTCACTAGGTTATGAGCCCATAGAAACACACATGTTTGTGAAATCAATCAATCAAATCAAAATTCAGAGTCTGCATGCAAGATCTAAATTTTTCAACGGAGAAACATTTAGTACCCATATCAGGAGGATTAAATTCAGACGCATTCTTTTCCAACAATTATATCTTTTTCAACAATATCATGTATGAAATGGAAACTAACATCTATGTGTTTAGTCCTATCATGGAATAATTAGGTTCTTACAAATTAACTATCAAAGTATAAAATCACCTTACCTCTAGAAATTCAATTTATGAAAGAATCGCCTTCAACCAAATAGTCTCTTTCAAGGCATCTGTTGCAGCAATATACTCAGATTCTGTAGTTGAGAGTGCTACAATCGATTAAAGTTGGAATTTGCAACTTATGCAAGAACCACACATGGTGAATACATAAGATGTGATGATTTTTCTACAGTCTCTATCATTAGCATAGTTTGAGTCCACATAGCCAATTAATTTGAACCCTCGTTCACTTTTTGAAAATTTCAAGCATACATTTTTAGAACCTTTCACATACTTAAGTAACCACTTCAAATCTTCCCAATGGGTAGAGTTTGGCATATACCTATTTAAGCAACTAACTGAATATACAAAATCCGGTCTAATGCTCACCATAAGGTACATCACATAACCAATAGCATTTGAATATGATACTTTGCAAATATTAGAGATTTTAGAGTCGGTCTTGGGACATTGGTCCTCAGCACAAAACAAGCAACTAAAGGCACATTCACAGATTTAGCATTGGACATGAAAAATTTACTCAAAATTTTCTCCACATACGAAATTTAGTTCAACCACAAGATATGTTTTTTTCTATCTCTAAAAATATTCGTGCCTAAAATCTTTTTAGCATCCCCTAAGTCTTTCATATCAAAATCATCACAAAAATATTTTTGCACATACTTAGTAGATTTCTCACAAGGTCTCGCCAAAGGCATGTCATCCACATCTAACAACAAGAAAATAGGAATAAATGCATTCCTTTTGAAATACAGACAATGATCATGCACTTCTTTCAAATTTCAACATTAACATGCATTCATCAAATTTCCTATTCCATTGTCTAGGTGATTGCTTTAAGCCATACAAAGATTTATTCAACAAACATACATAGTCAGACTTTTTAGGGTCCACAAAACCATCAGGTTAGCGCATATAAATCTTTTTGTCAATATCACCATGCAAAAAAGCCATTTTCATATCCATTTCTTTTACTTCCCAATCAAAATGAGCAACTAAAGCAAGCATAACGCGCACAGTAGTGAATTTGACAACAGGAGCAAAGATTTCGAGATAGTCTATTCCCTCTTTTTTAGTAAACCCCTTAACCACTAATCTAGTTTTATATCTAATCCCATCATTTCGTTCTTGACTTTGAACAACTACCTACAGTCCACTAAGTAGCATGCTTCTAGCCTAGGTACAAGTGTCCAAGTTTGATTAACTTGTAAACATCTATCTCATATTTCATAACATTTAACCATTCTACTGATTCATTATATTTCAAAGCATCTTTATACAGCTTAGGTTCATTCTCATAAGACTTAAAAGTGTTGAAAGCATGATTATCAATGTGGAAAGCACTTAGCTTAGATGGGAGCTTAGTCATATCCTGAGCTAATTGGTAACCGTCCAACAATTCACCTTCTTCATTATCATTTTCAACATTTTTAAGTAAGTTGGTTTCGCTTTGCACATTATCAGGTTTATTATTACAGTGTACAACATGTTCCACCTCAAATGAAGTCACATAAGGAGTACATAAAGGCACAAAATTAGATAAGCATGGAAATTCAGACTCATTAAAAATTAATTCTCTACTAATAAACACCTTATATTTCGGTTCACTATTAGACCACCTTCATGATACCCCAAGAAAATACATTTCTTATATCGAGGATCTAATTTATCACCTTTTTTATGCACAAAAGCAGAACAACCAAACACACATAGTTTAAAGAAATCAATTTTTTTGCCAGAAAAGATTTTTTCAGGATGTTCTCCATTTAAAGGAACACAAGGGGGTCTATTAACCATATATGCATCGCCCCGCCCCTATCCCGACATATATGTATATGAATTTATTATATTTTAAAGAATAAATGAATATAATATTTTCAACACACCGTAGATACATATTTACAGTAAGCATATAAAAATAGTGCATGATAGTTTTTATAATTGTGAAAATGCATTGGTTTAAAAAAAAAATTATTTTTTTGTGGTCGTAATAAAACTTATATCTTTGAAAAAAAAATATATATATATATATATGTATATATATTTGCATACCTTAGAAGATTTTTTTAGTGCAATATTTCTAAAAGAATAAATTGTTTCAACAAAACATATATATGCTGAAAAATATATCAATGATAAAATAAATAAATAAAAATTAACATCATAATATTAAAAAAAAGAGCCAGTATTGTCAAATAAATAGAAATTATAATCATATTCTTCAATTTCATTAAATACGCAAATCTTAAATTTTTTAACAAAAATTATTATTAAAGAACAAAAAAAATACCACCATAGGATATTATTTTTTAGTTTTTTTTTTATGTCTTTAGATAGACAAATATAAAAAAACATACACAATCTTATAAGATTGATTTCTTGCTTCGATATTTAGATAATGATTTGTTTAATATCTACTTAGTTATTTTAGTTAAATATAAAAATATATGACAATTAACTTAGGAAAAAGTATTTTATATTTAATAATTAATTTTAATATGTATATATATATATATATGTATATATGAAATATGGATGTCTACGTAAAGATTGTAAAATTAGAATTAATTACATATATTTTTCATAAAAAAAAGAGTTGAAACAAAAATTTATAAGCTCTTAAAATTTTTAGTAAAAAATAAAAATAATAATTACAAAGATAATCCGATAATATATTTTGATAGATAATAATACAACAAAAATTTAGTATATCTTGAAAATAATAATTGTAATTTCAAGATTGAAAATCGCTGCTTTATTAATCAAATTGTATTATTATATCTTACTTGTTAAGCTCCCGTGTGATGCACGAAGATATTATTTTTGTGAATTTCTCTAATTTAATTTAGTTATATAATAGTATGAAATTCAAGTATTGTATAACATTCATATGTATCTCTCTCTCTCTCTCTTTCTCTCTCTCTCTCTTTAAGTTTTTAATCAAAATAGGTTCAATAGTTAGCCTCAAATATGTGCCGTGCAAATTATTATGATTATTAATGTGAAACAATAATTTTATTCGCCCAATCCCCACATATATATATACGCATTTATTATATTTTAAAGAGTAAATGAATATAATATTTTCAACACAACATAAATATGTATATTTACAGTAAGCATATAAAAATATTGCAAATAATAGTTTTTATGATTTTGAAATTGCATTGGTTTAAAAAATAAATTATTTTTTCGTGGTCGTAGTAAAACTTACATGTTTGACAATATATATATATATATATATATATATATATATATATATATATATATATATATAATCACATACTTTAGAAGAATTTATAGTAGAATGTCTCTAAAAGATTATAATTTGTTATAGACTTTCACTTATAAAATTAATTGTTTTAACAAAATATATTTATGTTGAAACAATATATCTATGATAAAACAAATAAATAAATAAATAAATAAATAAGAGCCAATATTGTCAAATAATTAGAAGTTATAATCATGTTCTTCAATTTCATTGAACACGCAAAACTCAATTTTTAAGAAAAAAAATATATTAGTAAATAACAAAAAAAATCATCACCATAGGATATTGTTTTTTGTATTTTTTTATGTCTTTAGAAAGACAAATATCAAAAGATATACATAATTTTATAAGATTGGTTTTCTGCTTCGATATTTAGAGAATGATTAGTTCAATATCTACTTAGTTATGGTAGTTAAATATAAAAATATATAACTATTAATATAAGAAAAAAGTATTTATATTTAATAATTAAATTTTTATGTATATATATGTATACATAAAAAAAGATTGTTAAAATAGAATTACTTAAACATATATTTTATTAAAAAATAAGTTAAAACAAAAAAAATTATAAGCTTTAAAAAAATTTTGTGAACAATAAAAATAATAATAAAAAAGATAATCTAATAAAAATATTTTGATATATAATAATAATACAACACAATTTTAGTGTATCTTGAAAATAATAAGTGTAATTTCAAGATTGAAAATTGTGGCTCTATTAATCAATTTGTATTATTATATCTTACTACATATAGCTATTGATATAGATATATACAAAAATAAATATCATAATTAGAAAGTAGTTTATTATGGAAATTTTAATATTTTCTAGGCGATACTTCTCTTTTTATATATACACATACATATAGTGGTAGTCGATAGGCTACTTAAAATAAATTATATCATTTATTCCATATAAGAAATAAAAACAACCAAATTTAGTAAGAAAGTTACGATGAAAAAATGCTATAAAGTTTATATACAGATATACAAATATATATATATATATATATATATATATATATAATCAGAATCAATAAAAAATATTAAATACAATCATGTCAAAGAAATATATGAAGATCATGATTCAAAGAAAATCAAATCTTTTAATACAGAAATATTACGATTCTAAATAGAAGTTTGACGATTTTTTTGTATTGTAATCTTCATAATTTATTGTTTATGAAAATATTTATTTGGTTTAATGAATGTAAAATGAATATTATTTATAACATTATAATTGTTTTGAATGTTTTTTTTATTTAAAAATAGATATTTTCACGATTTAGAAATCAATTTAAGCGGGTTGTTGCTACTATTTTTAGGGTGACTTATGTTTATACACACACACACACACAGACACACACACACACACACACACACACACACACACAAAGATATATTGATATAGATATATAGAAAAATAAATGCCATAACTAGAAAGTAGTTTATGTAAAAAAAATTAATATTTTCTATGCGATATTTCTCTTTTTATATATACATACATATAGGGTCTGTTTACTATGGTAGATGGGGGTTCGGGTATATAAGATTGGGTTGTGTTTCAGAGGCAAAATTGTTTATTTTTTCCAATACAATCCCTTGTTTTTGACTTGGATTAATTATCTTATCCGTTCTTTACTTAGATGTAATATATTCAGAGTTTGTAATGAATTGACTTAAATACCCTTATGAAACATAAATATCTCTTTCCATTTTGTACACTAACGACGTCGTCTAAATGACTGAGAAATTTTGTTCTCCTTCCTTGCGACGTTCCAGCGTTTCGAGGAGAAGTGTGTGACCCTCATCGGAAGAATTTTTGTACCATAGACGGATGGTTGCCCAATGTAGGAATAGTTTGATGCCTTCTTTGTATGATGCACTTATTTGTTCGAACCGATCTTTTGTTTTTTTTGTAGGTAAAATCAAACCCTAATTGTTGGTTATTAGCGCCTTTTGTCTGGGAGGTTGCAGTGAAAAAACTCATTGCTGCAAAACATGGCGATAAGTTCCTCGAAGCTGGAAGACTTGTATGGTAAATCCTACATAATCTGCGTCATTTATTTGGACTGCAATGTTAAATTTAGGGCAACAAGTGATTATTATTTGTCATGATTTTCATATTATCGACTGCGCATTCCGTTACACTTTGATCCAATGTTTCATATTTTTTTCATACATTGAAGTTAATTATTTTTATGAAATAGAAATGCATTTATTCCATCGTTATGATAAATTGGCTGGTTTAAAATTAGGTTTTGTGTGGTTCACTGCACTATGTGATTCTTGTTTTTTGTTCATATCTTGAAGTTAAATTGTTCATCTTATGTGATGTTTAGATGTATGTGGAGTTGTTGTTTGTTATCATTGTTAAATCGCTCTATTGTTTCCTCTGGGTCCAAGATGCATGTGATTATCATATTAGTGTAAAAAAATCAAAACTATCTAGTTTTCCTTTATGATCTGATATTGTTCTTGCTTCTAGTGTGATAAATTAAAGGTGTATATCATGTTCTTCCTTTGTTTCACATTTCTTCAATTAATGTTCTAGAATTCCTTGAACACATTTACTATATACATTTTATATGCATTTCACAAGAAGCAGTAAAACTTATGTTATAGGCAGCTACAAAAGTTGTACAAATGTGCCATTTAAGACTGCAGGTTTAGAACATGAATGGGAGGGACCTGATTCACTGACGGACACTATCGTGGTTGTACAATTTTAGAATTGCATGAGAAAATGCAAAAGCAGCAAGTTGCAATAAATGTGCTAGAGTGTCGGGAGATAGTTCTAAATGAAACTGTTGATGAACTTAAGTCTACAGAGCTAGAGTAGCAATCGAAAATCGTCCAGCTTCAGCAGTTTCTTGCTAATTTCATGGACTGTGATCGAAGTTTACACCATTGCCATCAATTTTTATTCATCGGCCTACTAGTTTGTATTATTTTCATTTCCGTAGGAGTTAGAGGAGGTTTTATATGCTATGAAGGTTGGTTTCAAGTATAAGTTTGTAGTGAGTTGTAATTTGTTAGGTTCATATTTATATGTAATTAGTAATACTCGGTGTACTAGGGACGTGTCTATTGTCAAACCAATTTATAAAGATAATTTTTGTGTACAGTGTCTTATAAAATAATTACATATGGCTGATATGTTAGGGTTGATTAGATGTTAAGTCCAACAGATCATAGATCCCCCTGTTCTACTTTTCCCCAGCGCCTAGCAGACATAACAAAAAAAATTCTTGTCCCATTACATGCATCTGCACATCATTCTGCACCCTCTCTTTTATTAGTATCTCTTTTCATTCACGTGAAGGATCTTGTCTAACATAAGTCATGTGTGTTGCTTAGGTTGTGTGGCAGCAATAGGCTACTACATTGAACATGACTACATTATCTCTGTATATATAAAAAAATCTGCGAAAATTTATATTACAACTCGTCATAATCTCTTCATATAATATTTTGTCAAATGAATGGGGATATTCCTCCAAACCAACATCATCCTTTGACTTCTTCGGCATGGACTTAAGAGGTAGATAACAAATTTCTTGACATTTTGGTATATGTAAATATTCATAGAGGTTTCAGCATTACCGAAGGTAACTCTGTAATGTTAAGAATAGCCATAAATCGAGTCAATTCATAATTTCATACAAAATTTGACCATGTATTGGGTCGAATGAAGTTACTGCTCTTAAGACAACAATTTTTGTTGCATGAATGGTTGTCTAATCTTAGTGGCGTCACATATAATCCTTTTGCTGGTCAATTTAGCATCGAACCCATGGTGTTGGAGC
The DNA here is from genome assembly GCA_028749325.2 of Caryopteris x clandonensis. Classification (NCBI taxonomy): domain Eukaryota; kingdom Viridiplantae; phylum Streptophyta; class Magnoliopsida; order Lamiales; family Lamiaceae; genus Caryopteris; species Caryopteris x clandonensis. The sequence goes on along the minus strand of JAPYKT020000030.1, from coordinate 2,298,763 downwards.
GAATCAATAAGGTATAACCACAACAACTAATTTTTAATCACAGTTCATGATTTTGAACCTATTGATTATAGTGATTCTTAATAATAATATATACGGTTTAATTATAATTAATATATGTGAATTTTAACTTCTGTTTTGCTTAATTTCATGTAGGAGAAACCCTGGGCAGTAATTGAACAAATTCAAAAAGGAGAGAAAAGGCTCCACGATCTAAAATTACTGTTTGAAAACTAATGTAGATGGAAAATTGATATTATAATTTTGAATGGTGTGGACATATTTATATATGTAACAATTATATTTCCATTATTTATAAATATGTATGTGTCAGTGCATTTATAAATTGTTATTAGACGTCACGTAACCTTAATCATGTGTACTTTTGTTAGCTACTGATTTAATTCATTACAAATAATTCTGCAATATTCAAATGTAATATTGAATACTCAGAACATACTAATATTACTTAGCCTGCTTAATAATTTGGTGCTAATGTTAATTTCATTACAAATTATACAATGTTATTGCTTATACGCTACCTAATATTAAAGAAAAAGATCAGTTTGATCTCGGCATTATATGCCCAATTCTGTAAAGACAACACAATTTGATTAGGTGCATAACACACAGTAAAAGAAAACAGATCTCCATCCAATGTCTGTCTACTTCTTACATATTACATTCTTCTAGTAGCCATCAACATAACCATAAGACCTTGTGCATCTTTTGGGAGACTGAAAAATAGTTTGAGTTCTTTGTTATTATTAATTAATAACTTGGCCACAAGTAACTATTGATCAACAGTTAAGACCCCCAAGCTACCCAACATTTCAAAAATTTCCCTGATTTCTAGGACAAAATTACCTTGTGCCCAATTCGTTTTCTAATTGTCTGTAAGTTGTCATTTGATTGTTCATAAAACCTGCCCATCAAATTAACCAACCGCTCACTCGTTGTGTCCTCAGCACGCCTCTTCCTGCACTTGGTTTTCTTCCTTATGCCTACTGAACCTCCTCCGTCACCACCTGATGCAGTCTCGTTATCCACAGATATTGAATCAATGAAAGCATTCAGCTCATTAGTGTCATTCTCATCACTAGCCTCGAGCTGATCCTTATCAACAGTAGTAAGATCTTCTACAAATTCTCCATAGTGCGATCCTTTATGAAAACCTCACACCATTCGTTATACAGAGGGTAGTACTTAATCTCCATACTCTTTGCATGAGCATCAGTCTGCTAAATATTGTTAAAAATAAAGCACAAAAGAATGGTGAAGCATATAATATCAATATTCCAAAATATGTTGAGGAAATTACTTCTTACTACTGCATATTAGTCCCACAATTTTTCGTCATGCACTACGACCATGTTGTTAACATCGTCCCATTCGAATCCGAACCTATTAAGCATGGATTGCAGACTACCGTGATGCTTCTTCCACACATGTATCTTGTTGCTGATATAAAGTTCAGCCTTCAAATCAGTATTTGGCAAGTACCATTTTATGACGCGAGCAAGTGCACCCAAGTAACCCATCCGAAACCCATTCTCGCACTTTCACCCATGATGGATGATATCCTTTAACGCCAGAATCAGTACTTGTTCCTCCGTTCCAGTCCAAACATGTTACTTTGATGTTATGTTCCTTGATGAAGGATCGCTTGTTTCTTCGCTGCAACTGATGTCTCCCATATTCTGGTAGACTAAGATGAAATACCATATTAATTTAAAAACCATAAATCAAGCCATATGAAAATAGGATACATATTATCATTGAGTTATTCTACAATGTAAACTTGTTATAACAAGCTAAACCTGTTAGATGAGATGTAAATCACATACAACACATATCTGTAATTTGAAAACACATGTCACTACAAACTTGTCAATAATCGATTACATAGGAAAAATAGGAAACTACGATCATTCTACGAACAACACAAACTAATAACACAACCAATTAACCAACCTAAATGTGAAGACTCTCCCAATGGGTTTAGTACATTTTTTGATTTTATCGAACCCGTCATTATTCAAAGTTGCTGCTAAATTATCTCTCCATGTAGTCCATTTCAGGACTACTCTCTACTATGTTAGTGTAGCCATCCGCAGATGCCTCGGCATGCTGAAAATTTTCCTCTACTTCAGCTTCTAAAGGGTCAACAAACATTATTTTTCGTATAAAATTGTTGATAAGGCAACAGGCTAGGATGATTCAGTTTTGGAAAAACTGAACTATAATTGGGTAGAATGATGCACTTCTTAGTATAGCCCATCTTTTTTTTCAAAATTCCAAAAGACTTCTCAATTGTGTTCCACGCCTTTGTGTGATTTATGTTGAAGTACTCCTCTTTGTTTTGTGGGGTAGCGGTACCAGCCCCCACTCCTCTAAATGGTAGTGTATCCTACAATACGAGGTCAAGAAACCATTCCCGTTGATGTAGCCATTATCGCACAAATAATAGTTTCCTATACCAGAATAATTTGAGTTAGCATTTGTGAAAGTAATGTCAAGTACGTGAAGCAATATCACATAAACATGTCACTCATATACAAATATGTTTCCTTAGGGTACTTTAAAACCATTGTTCCTTGTGACAGCATCCCGCAAAACCCTAGAGTCAGTTGCACTGCCTTTCCACCCAGTCAACACATATATATAATTCATATTGATATTGCACATTGCCAATACATTAACTGAAATATGACCTTTCCTATTTCGATATCGACCCCTATAAGCCTTCAGAAAGTCGCATCTATATATGTTCCATCCAGTACCCCCAAATAACACTAATAAGTAGTGAACATCGTATCAGGTGATATATGATGTTGGGCAGTTCAAGTATTCAAAATTAAAAAGTACCTAATACACATTACATTAAAGAAACTCCATCTATCATTCAAGTATGTTTCATCAATCGCCTTCGGTTGTACTAACAGTAAAGGGTGAAACTGAATAACTACGTTCAACACTCGATGGAAAATATTGCTGACTTGTAATTAGACTCTCGATTCTTTGTATGATGCGAGATAATTGATAAAAACATGGCCAATTGCTCAGCAGTGCTGGTATGACAAGTGGGTTTTTGCCCACCATATGTCTCAAGAAGGTGACATAACCGAGAGAATGCACATGAACTCATTCTTAAGTGATCTAAATAGTCTTCATCTAAACAACCAATAACCTGATGCAGATATCTTACTTGCGTAGAGACCCTACTAAGTAGACTATATTGTGCATGAATACATAGTCGAATTAGTGAAACAAGAATGTGTCAGTTGTGATCAAAGAATGTGCAAACCATATTAAAAAAGAAAACACATGCATTCATTATGCCATATAATATAGCCAATAGCTCCTCCTTGGTCATCCTATTTTCTAACATAACATTATCAATGTCCATCCTATATGAAAAATATACAAATTAGACACAACGAAATATATTAAAATTCACAGCCACTTCCAACAAACCAACTAGTAAATTAAAAAAAAATATATGAAACTTCCAATGGTGAGACAAGAGCACATTTTAAGCGAAGACAATGTAAGTCGGGTAATTGGCATCAGGTAATTCAACAATCAAGAGATGCAATAAAGTTCCACATGTACCATGGAACCTCAACATTGTCAAAGCTTCTAATTCTAAACTTAACAATTAACTAATCTCCACAGTTACATTCCGACTCCACCCACCACGAAGAAGAAAGAAATCCTAGTTAGAGGAGGGTTTGAATTTTTAGCTTGATTGCCGAGTTAGAGGAGGGTTTTCATGCGGTTATGGTCGGTTCTTCCGTCGTCCACTACTGCAACAGTAGGTGGAATGAGTTCCAGTGACCTAGAGTTGGGGATTCATTCTTCTTATTTGAAGAGCAAGTGAAACACGGCCCCCTGTTTATTGTAAATACACTTCTTTTGGTCATGAGCCAATGAAATCAACTATTTGATTCCAATTTTACTAACTTACTTTCTTACATTATTTAATGTTGAAGATCTTACTATAGAAAAAAAAATTATATAGTTAACACAATATTTCTGTATTTGCGTTTCCCACCTAAATATTACTCTCCTTTTTAGGAAAAAAATTATTGTTGGGTAGAAAAAAAAATTTAAATGGCATTTTGTTAAATCCTAAAATTTTTAGTATAATATTCTTTCCAGACCGAAAAAACCAAAAAAACTTATTAACTTTAATATTGTAATTATAAATCAATTTCGTATTTTTATCTAGTACATATGACTGAATAAATAATACCAGTCGCCTTTATTACCGTATCCAAATATATTAAAACATTTTATTTGATGAGACATAATGATGAATTTATATATTTTTTTCTTTTCTTTTCTTGCAATAATTTAAATTGTTTGGTTATATTTCTTCACGAATGAGGACAATATGATATGAGTTGAGTTGTCATTCATGAAATAAAGTTGTGATACTTTACCTGCAAAGATTGGACTCACCAAGGTCACATGCACAATAGTTTCTATCCTTATTACATGTATACAGATATACAGTAAAGTTTATGTGTATCATGAAATATAATATGTCATATTTATACATATATAACATTGTATTTAATAAAAATTGCAGATATAAATAAATATATGGATGAATCTATGTGGATAATAATGTACGAGCGGTGTTTTCATGAGCGGTCTATTTTTTTCTATTACATTTTTTCTTATATTATTTTCTTTATTTTTTTTATAAAGTATATGTTTTAAAAATATATGGAGAAGATGACTGCATTTATGTGAAAATGACATTGATTGACAAGCCAATTTTTGTTAGCTTTTGTGTCACAAGTTGGTGATAAGTTGCTTGCTTATGTATAAAATGGGTAACTAATTCTTCTTGGAAAATGAAGATTGAAATATTACACTAATGTCCCAAAAGACAGTCCCTCCCTAAGAAGACTTCTTATAGAAAAATGGTTGGAATGAAGAGATAGATGTTTGTTTTAATAACTATCTTATGGAGTAACAACATCTTGGCAACTGGAATCCACTATTGCAAGGAAACTTCCACACACTTCTCATCGAACGAGGCGTAATCAATGGAGAGCTTTGGAAAAATATTTCTTGGAATGAAATTGTTGAACGTCGGTCGATGTTAAAATTAAGACACGAAACATTTCAAATGATTATTGATGTAGACGGAGTATGGTGGGATCGTTCTTTAAACAAAGTACATGCAACTCGATCTACCTAGAAGAAATTGATGAAGATAATACCTCAGTTTTTTTTGCCATTTTTTTTGTTTTTCTCGTGATAATATGCTATCGTTTTTTTTATATTGCAACACTTAAAAATATTATATTGTCGCACAGAAAATCGCATTTGCTGGGGCATTTTTCCACCGAGGGTAACTGCACTACAACAAACTGGAATTACTATTTAACAACTTCAATAACCGAAGTCCAATACATAACGAAATCATCAACATTAGCAACGGGAGCATACACTGAACAACTCCATCGCCCAACAACTGGAATTGTGATTGTGTTTTCTGATGACAATGATGAGGTCATATCTTTGTTGGGTGCTAGTGCACGACTTCCTCGAAAGAAGATTTTTTATGATGTCCATGTTCCTCAGAACCTTTTGGAGGATCTTTCAACTAATAACTTGGAGGGATGAAATGTTGATGATGGAGGTAGTAGTCGAAGTTTCCCTCTACGAAACTTTAATCCGCCAAGACCTGTCTCAGGGGCTCTACATCCAAAAACAAGAGTGGCGAAACTTCATGTGCTTCTTCAAGCCCCATGAAATAGTTTTCATTTAAATATGGCAATTGGTAATTTAAAATTTAAACTTGGGCTTTGAAGATGTCGTGATTCCCTTCATTTTCATCCTACAATGAAATGTCATGCGGCTTGGAAAATAAATATGATCTATTATCAATGATTACTTTAACGTTTTGGGTAGACCAAAACAACATGTCATGTAGTTCAGTGTGTTTTGGAATTTTGGTGTTCTACTTTGTAATGATATTGATGCCATAAATTATCTATTTCCTATTAGTACAATTAACATAACATTTTTTGTAGTCAAATTTAATATTGTAACCTTAATTTTTTTATGTTTGTTCCACTTATAAACATTCTTGGTAAACGGAGATGAGCCAATTACCATTTATAAAGCTTTAAATTGTGTTGAGGTGCTCACGCAAGCGTCCTGAATATCAACAAATAAGAAACCAAAGCTAAATGAATTAATTAAACCTAAATTTGTAAGTTACTAGAACAACTCATTAACAGAATATTCTAACCCCTTGTGCAACCCATTCACAAGTTATACATAAACCATAATCTAATAATATATGTCAGAATGTCAATTTAACGTAATACATATAATAAGTTTGGTTTCGACAAATCATTCAGGTACACAAATATTAAAACCCAATTCAGAGGTCCGTGCCAACTCAAAACACATTTGTTGCCCACCATGATGCCGTTGACATGTAGGAAAATATGTAGTTTGTGCCTCATCGCAATACAAGAAGCTTGATTGTTCAGCCGAACAGACTAAGTACGTCCATTCATATTCAGGTCCACCCGCTTACCTACAAGCTTTTTCCTAACAATGTATGAATTCCAAAATTCTATAGGAATGGGCTGCAGGTATAAACAGAAGATAATTAATACAAGACATGTGCATGACCATTAACAGCATAATAACATAATGCATTGATATTGAAACATGATACACATCATTCGTGTTTATCAAAATACGACTTACGAATCACAAGTTTGTATCTAGGACACTTCTCTCCTTCGCCCTCAGAAGGGCCAACTACCTCGATCTTCACATGGGGAAAACTATGCACAATCACATCTATCTCATTGTCATCACTACTATCACTACCAATACATATTGTCATTTTGTTTAACCTCCATTTTCTCACTTTCAACAACAACATCCTCACTCGGTTCACACTCCATTCCACCACTATCATATGTCTCACTTGTTTCATTGGTACAAAGTGCAGCATAATCTCACACTTCTCATAATAACTAACTTCAAATATCTCAACCCATATGCAATCATCGTCAAGCAAATTGAAAAACATAAACTCACCAAGGCTTATGTTATTATCATGTAGGAACTCTTCTTACCCATCGGTCAATCTAACACGATCCGTTGAGGTAATCTCCAACTTCACATTCCACTGAATACCGTACTTGTTCACTAAAGTCAGGCAATCTGGTGGCTTTCCGTTAAAGTCCTTGTTGAACTTAGGCGGAAGATCTTGAGACATATTTAAAATCGGCCTGAACATTGCAAACAGAGATAGAAATTGCTATCTAGAAACTAGGTATCAAAACCATGCTACACGTAGAAAACATATATATCTCATCAACATGCAAGATGTCATGAATTACACTTAACAATTAAATATATAACTATCGTCCCTACATCCTACACTATAAAAAATTTCCCACACTTTTTCAACATAAGTACATAGGACCTAGGAATATAAATCAGATATTAATTTTAAGGTTCATATGTCATGTACCAAAGCAACATACATCTGCATTCGAGATTTGGGAAGATAAACTTTGAAGACCTACGCCGTAAACCACCAGGATCAGAAGAAATGAAGATTTTGTTATACAGGTATGTTGCAATAGGGATTTTACCTTGCTGTGGAGAGGGCAGTTTTTTACATGCATCTTTCGTGAACACAATCACGTGGAAAATACAACCTCTATCAAAATAAAACAAGCACATGTCTTGGTGTTTAATGTTGTTCACATCCCAGAATTCAAGCCGCCCTTCTGTAAGGTAGAGCAAGCCATCTTCATGTTTAATTGTTGTTACACTCTAATGCAAGTTGAAGTCATTGTGAAGTTGCATTGTGGAGCATAAAATGCCCCCATATTTCCTACATAATTTGGGCAAAATTCATTGCATGAATAACTAATATTATTTTCCAATTTTGATGGAACGTACAATGGTATAATGGAAAAAAATACAATTACACAACTACATAATTGCTATCTATAATTTATAAATTAAACAATATAGTTTACCAATCCACTTGGTGAGAAAATGAAGTTCTTATGGAAAAACTTGAAGAACTTTAACAAACTAGCACATTCCATTGTATCTATAGTTTGAATCTCAGAAATATTCAACAACAAATGAAGGTAAGCCTACAAGACAAGAAAAATAGGACGAATGTTCCATACAAATAGCAATTGCATTCAAGCGGTTTCCATGACAAAGAAACATGGAAATTGTAACTGATATATAGGGTTATTTACATTACAGTCGAGTAATAAGTATATTTACAAGGAAGCAATGAATGCTCAGCCTTATTAAAAACAAATACCCCTAAAAATTAAAAAGAACAACCAATTGAGATCTAGGCATGCTAATTTAGCCTTATTTCAGACCATTTTGGTATTCACAGGAATCATAGAAATATATGCATCCCAACCCACATTATTTTCGGTGACATGTTTTACAATTTATTTGATTCATCATTAGTCATCAATCGAACATGTATTTCAGAAGATACGTTTGACATGAAGGAATCAATGCATATGAAATCCGGAAAAACATAGCATATTGGGTGCTATAATCTCAAATCATAAACTAGTATTCCATACGTGACCAAAGAAAAAGCAACTCATATAGCAAAAGTTCAACGCCTCAATGTATCATGAAATTTCAACTTGTAAACACGCACAACAATATATACAAAACTCAACGAAAATATATCAAAAAATCAATAAACAACCTTTAGACCTTCACGTCAGAGAGATGAACGGGAAATCCTCATCGAACCCTTTATCTCCTTATACTGGAACAACGGGTTCATAAAACAAACAAATGATGAGAAAAAAACAAAAAAAACTTTCGTATGTTCCTCCAAAATACAAAATTATTAAATTAAAACAACAAAAAGTAAGAAAAATTGAAGAGGAAAGTTTCAAAGATGGGGAAGAAAAGGACCTTCGAACGGCGGTGTTTAGGGAATGGACTGGTGACGGCGATAGTTTATTTCCACCGACGATGGTTGTTCGCGAAATGGCATCTATTCGTGACACCTGTGAAATGCAAAAATATGTGTCAATAGACGGCAGCAAATGAAGAAGAAGAAAACAGGGGAGAACAACTGAAAGAAATTAGGATTGGAACGATGACGGCCACAGTTACTCGAGCCTGCTTCTCTCAGAAAATATCGCACCTCCCCCGATCACCAAAAAACTAACCCTAGCTCCTCACCAATATGAATTTGAAGGGGCGGAAAGGGGCAAATATGGGATTTCGCAAGCCAAAACGAGAAGGGATAACTTATCCGACCTATTTTGGCCAGATCGCTTATCCGCCACTTTTACATGGGGACCCGTGTCTATCCCGAATCCCAGGATATAACTTACTTTTCAATCTATCAATGTAGACGGATGATAATCCTGGATATTGTATTCAAATCCAGGCTTATCCATCATAGTAAACGGACCCATAGTGGTAGTTCATAGATTACTCAAAATTAATTATATCATTTATTCCATATAAAAAATCCAAATTCAGTAAGAAAATTACGATGGAAAAATGCTATAAATTTTATATATAGAGTTACTTTTATACACACACACACACACATTAGAATCAATAAAAAGTAATAAATACAATTGTGGCAAAGAAATATATGAAGATCATGATTCAAAGAAAATCAAATCTTTTAATATAGAAAGATTATGATTCTAAATTGAAGTTTGGCAAAATTTTTGTATTGTAACCTTCATAATTTATTATTTATAACATTATAATTGTGTTGGCTTCTTTTTTTTTCGAAAATTAGATATTTTCCCGATTTAGAAATCAATTTAGGCGGAAAAAAATTGATGCTCATATATATTTTTTTTTTAAATTAGACATTTTTCTTTCCATAAATGAAATGACAGATTTTTAGGAAATTTGTTGTAATGCTAACCAATGAGCATTCATTTTAACTTTTTTATATTTTATTGGTTAATATTGGTAATCTTACTAATTTTATCAAAATTAATAAAGAAATTCATATATCTTCATAATTACTTGATTTTAACAAATCAATTATAATTTTTTGGCAGATTCAATGTTATATATAATAATAATAAAAAATTCACATTGATATACCAAATTTTATTCATTTTCCTTGATTTCAAAAGAAAATATTAAATATTTGGTAATTTGATGATTGTATTTATAACTAAAATTAATTAATGTTCACATATGATTTATATATAATTTATATCCTTATTATAATCATCATAAATATATAAATTATTGAACATAATTATATATATATATATATATATTTTTAAATATATTAATTCTATGTAATTTTTAAATTTAATAATATTATCCCATAATAATATATTTGTGCATCGCACGGGAGAACATAATGGTATCAAATAAAATAGAGGATTGACGTCCAAATCTCACGATTCAAATCTATAGTTAATATAAAAGAAGGATGTGAGAGTTTTTCTCTTCTCATTATATGTGTCTTTATAATTAATTAATATTTGTGAGTCTCTCATTTTTTCTCTCTCCTATTTTTATTTTTCACTAAAATTTAAGAAAATTCAAATAACTTTTTTTGTTTTAAGTTCGTGTTTAATATATGATATATCAAATTAATCTTCTTTTTGTGATCTTTAATTTGACACCAATATTGTATATGTTGAAATAAATAATTATATTTAAAATTATGAAATATAATTTTTATGGATGAAATATAAAATTGGATACAATGAATTATTAATTTGAAATTTTGAAATATGTAATGAATTTGAATAAATAATATATGAAATTTTTAATGAATTTAACCTGAAAATATAAATATTTTTTTATAAAAATAAAAATATTATAATATTAATTTATTATTTAACTTGAATAGTTTTTAGTAAATTAAAACATTTATACCCACTTACAGGATAATTCAGAATTTACCTCAAAATATTGTATAATTTATTATTTAATAAAATTAACTTAAAAAATGTACAATTTAATATATAAAATTATATTTTAAATTAAATAATATTTATAAAAATATAATTGATATAAATAATATATTATATATATTTTTATAATAGCAACATAATTTTATTATAAATTATTAGTATAATAAATATATTATATATCGCGCGGAGAGACATGTGAGCAAATAAAACTCAACCCGTGCTCTACGAAGAAATCTCGACCCATTTCTCAAGACCCGGCCAACGTTGACCCGAGTTCGGAAGTTGACGGGGGCAGTGGGCTGCTTTGCAAACAAGACGACTAAAACTAGTATCTACTCTCACTGTAGAGAGAGATACCACGGCTTCACAGCAATGGCGGTTATGGTCTTCTCTGTCTTAGTTCTCTTTATATCAGTGCTCATCAATGCATCATCGGCGGCGTCTTCCCTTTCTGGCCTCCAGATCCTGCAGGCTGAGCGCCAAGTGAGTTATTTTTCCCGATCCATTTTCCGTTTGCTGTTCTGTACAAAAGAAAATGGAAAAAATTAGGATTTATTTTTGGAATGGTAACCTCCTGTTGATCTTTTTTTTTTCTTTCATTGTTTATGTGGTTGTTCATTTTGTTTCACACTTGTGCAATTGAATTTGGTGCAGATTGATTTGACTTCGCACATTGTTAGGGTCTACTTGACATTAAAGGTAATCCTTTTTAACTTTCTCAATGGGCCTGAAATTAGATAATTCATCTATTAATGTGAGAGGTGTTTTGCTGATTTATTTATTGATTTTTTTAATGAAATTATTGAGAAGAATAGATTTATGGATTGTAATCGTTTTGAGGAGTGGGAATTGTGGTAGAAATTTATATCTCGATTGTCAGCTCCAAAGTTTGGAGATAATGGGTTATTTTGGGGCAATCAGAAGATTGTTTTGGATGAATTTGGTCCAAAATGAATTAAAAGAATGCAGTTACAACATTGGTAAAATCTCCTTTAAGGAATGCAAGTGAGATTTATAATTTTATTGGTCTTGAGTTTACGTGCGTTTGAAAAGGAATTCAGTGGATGAACAGCTTGTATCTTAATACAAAACTATCTGTAAGGAATGCATGTGAGAAATATAATTGTATTGTTGAATGTTAAAAAGTTAACCATATCTGAAATGGGATCGAGTGGATGAGCAACTGGTATCTTAACCACAAAGTTATCTGTAAGAACTGCAGTTGAGAAATATAATTCGATTGGTTGAAGCTTAAACTGCACCCATGCTTGAAAAGGAATTTAGTGGTTGAGCAACTTGTATCTTAATACAAAGTTGGACTTAAGCATGTCTGTTGAATTGGTTATAGGGCCTAGGCTACAAATGATGCAGCTTCCTAATACTGCCTGCTGCTTGATTTGGGTCTTTTTATTACCATGTGTTACACTGAAGCTGCAGAAACCATTGGAATGTGTGTTTATGGTATCTATTTTCTGAGTGCAGGTGGAAAATGTTGATGATACTCCAGCTAAAGAAGTTCTTCTAGCGTTTCCACCTGCGCAGTTTGACCATCTAGCATTGGTTAAAGCAGCTGTAGCTGTCGGAAAGAAGAGGAAGAAGTCGTATTCAGCTCTTGAAGTCAACCCAAGTGAGCAGCTTGAGGCACCTAATGGCACCAAATACTATGCTATAGCATTACCCAGCCCATTAGCCAAGGGTGGAACTACCACTCTAGAAATACTGTATATCATGACCCACTCTCTTGAACCGTTTCCAGTGGAGATAACCCAGTCCGATTCCCAGTTGGTTTATTTCCACGACAGTGCAGTCATACTTTCACCATATCATATCATCCAACAGGCAACTGTGATTAAAATCCCAAGTAACAAGGTTGAGTCCTTCACCCAAGTTGAGCCCGCTCACCGTAGTGGAACTGAACTGAGATATGGGCCGTATAAGGACCATGGTCCTTACTCATACTCTCCAATCCTCATTCATTTTGAGAATAATAATCCATTTGCTGTTGTGGAGGAGCTTGAGCGCGAAATTGAAATCTCTCACTGGGGGAGTGTCCAAGTCACCGAGCACTACAAGTTAGCTCATGCAGGTGCAAAGCACAAAGGTGTTTTCTCAAGGTTAGGATGCCTGAAAATGTATAGAAGTCTTGGTTCAATCTTCCAATTATTCACTTTGTGACTGTTTGGCTAATTTATATGTGGTTTTGAATATGCTGCTAATCATTCAATTATGTAGATGAAAAATACAGTATTGCAAAAAAAAAAAACACAACTTGTTTCTTAGGCTTTACAACACATTATATGTTTTGCACTGAAATCATCCATCCCCTTTTATGTAACTTACTTATAAAAGCAAGTTTTAGTGTAGAGCTTAAACAATCTGTGTGTTATTTGTTTTTAATTTGATCTCATGCTAACCATCAAGATCATGTATAAAGTTTAGGTACCTCTCTGCCTCTACTCCTTCAATCTTATCAATATTTCTTTCACAGGGTTGAGTATCAATCGAAGCCTACTGCTAGTGGTGTCTCCTCTTTTAAGCATCTCATTGCAGAACTGCCCCCACGAGTTCATTCTGTCTACTACAGGGATGATATAGGAAACATATCATCATCACGTTTACGCACAAACTCCAAGAAGGTAATTCTTCCTCTCCTCCCCCTCTGTGAATACACAAGGTCACAAACATATGAAGAGTGGGAAAATGACTCTATTGGCTTCTGTTGTAGAATGCTTGTTCTCTTTGATGAAGCTAACTCATTTTCTTCTTTCTGAACAAATCTGGTCAGATTCTTGCACATTAGTCTTGGATTGAGTGTTGTACCTTTTTATCCTATTGGAAATGCTTTAGTAAATTAAGAATCGCACAGGGTAGCTGAAACTCCTTACATGAGTATAATGTCTTTTATCTTCTCTTAGAACTGGAGCTTGCTCCTAGGGATTCGTAATTAACCTATTGGATTTATATCCTTTTATTTTTTGCAGTCCGAGCTCTTGATAGAGCCACGCTATCCTTTATTTGGAGGCTGGAAAGCAACCTTTATCATTGGATATGGGGTGCCACTACAGGACTTCCTTTTTGAGTCAGCTACTGGTTCTCGCTATCTGAACTACACTTTTGGCTGCCCTCTTGCTGATACTGTTGTTGAAAAGCTGACAATCAAAGTATGCGCTGTATTAGTACATATTGCAATTTTGATTATATGTTTTTTTGTTACTTTAGTTTCTTGGTTATTTCTTTCTGGAATTAAGAGGAATAATGTGAAACCTATCGTGGTTTTAGGTTGTCCTCCCAGAGGGGTCAAAGGACCCTTCCGTTGAAGTTCCTTTTGCGGTTGAACAAAGTTTGGAGGTATTCTTCTAAAAGTTGACTAAGACCATGTCTTAGTCAATTTATATGCTTCAAAAAATTTCCATGTCTCTTTGAGCAACTTGTATATACTACTGCAACCTGTTTATCAGAGTGTAGCTGTAATGCTTGTAAATTCATATATTTGCAGACAAAGTACTCATACCTTGATGTGGTTGGACGGACCGTAGTGGTCCTAGAAAAGAAAAATGTAGTCCCCGAGCATAATGTTCCTTTCCAGGTAACCTCTCAATTCAGTAAACTTAGTTACATAAATAATTTCTTGTAATCCACTTCCCTACATTATGAGCGAATATATCATCGTCAGAGACCAAAACCAATGATATTCATTATAAGCTCATTCATCCTTATAATTGTAAGGTACTCACTGAAAACAAAGTAATATAATAATTATAAAGAAAAAAATAATGACTTTTAGTGAAACAAAATATAAGATATTTTGGTTTCTACTCATTTGTGCCTTGACTATTGTTTTAAACTTCCATCTTATTTGGTGAAATGTAGCAATGAATTTGTGCACTAAACTGTTATTGATTTGTTCTTAACACCGTTGATATATCATATAGAAAGTGCTGAATATGTGGTTGACCAAATTGTTTGACTTCTAGTATATGTTTCTTTGATTCTTGATATCATTACACTGTTCGAAAGACTTTAGATGACGTTGGTCTAGTGGGTTTTGCTACAATTATTGCGGAATATTCTCCACTTGTATTATCAAATGGAAAAATATACCAGAGAAACTCTCTACACAATGGTTGCGATAAACTGGATTTAAACTGCTAACTAGTGTCATTCCTTTGCTCCTTCTCATTCCAATTCATACATGCAGGTCCATTACAAGTTCAACACAATATATATGCTTGCCGAACCCTTGATGCTAGCTTCAGCGTTTTTCATCTTCTTCGTCACTTGTATCGCATATCTTCACATTGATCTTTCATTGCGGAAATGAATATCCTAATAATGTCTACGAATCTTGCAAGGTACCATTTCTGCACTTATTCATAGCGGTTTATTTCTTCAATTTATTACTACTATCCTTACACGAGTCTGTAAAAGATCAAGATTGAGTCATTCCTGTTACCGTCTTGTGCTTAGGTTGATGCTTGTTCAGCTTTACATATTACTCGAAGCAGCAACAAATGTAGATGACATATTTAAGTTATAGGTGAGAGACTTCGTCTGCAGATTAGCCCAAATGTGGTGCAGCTACAAATATTACACCATTGACAGAATTATATTGACTTCGTATTTTTAGAAAGGAAGGGGTTGGGGGATTTTGGGGTGGCGGGTTTTGAAATCCGTTTAACTTTTGCAACTACTAAACCAGTGAAAACATTTTGGACTTGAATCAGAAATCAGATGGATTATTATCTATTGGGTAAATTTTCATTATATGCTTGTTAGTTTGGCCCGATCAATATATGACCGCTAATGTTACATGTTTTTTATCATAACCGTTAATTTTTTTGTCTCTATCCTATTTTGTTGGAAACTACTAACATGACACTCCTGAAGTAACTTGTCACTTTATCAATTTTCGACAAGTTTTTTTGAAATTCTGGTGAAAATAGATTTTGAACAACAGTTACATGTCATTATAAAAAACGGTTGAAACCGGTTTAACTTTTGCAGCTATTAAACCATTGATAACATTTTTTACTTTACTTAGAACTCAGATGGTGATAATTTCATTTTATGTTTGTTATTTTTGGTTCCATACAATTTTATAATTTTTTGAATAATGATTTATAACTTTTTATTTTAACCAATTTATATACACTGAAAATTGTAGATATGATATTTCTAATTTAACTACGTAACTAATATGGCCATTACGTCAATAATTTTTTGGCAAGTTCATGAAATTATGGTAAAATCGAACATTATTAAAAGTTGGAATTGTTATCAAAAGTTCTGCTAAACTAAATGGATTATATGAACAAAGTCAAAGTTAATAGATGTATATTAATTTCCCCGTGTGTTATTTACTATTGCAGATCTGCTCCAGAAATATGTTTTCAAGTAATTATGCGTACATAGCCTTCGGATGTTCAACAGTCGCTTCATGGCTCAGTGGTAGCACCGTGAGGAGCGAAGACACCGTAGCAGGGATAGTTTGCCTTGGGAGGCTCAATGTTTTTTTTTTCTTAAAAAAATTGTTCAAAATGAAAAGAAGTTGAATTTGAAAAGTTAAAAATTTATTTTCAAGTGAAGTCTCTATAACATTTTTACTTGTTTAAGAATTAAAATATGATTAAACAAATAAATAAATAAATGGAGGGACGTAAAAGATAATTCATGAATCTAAACGAAAATTTGTATTTTTGAATAAGAAGCTCTTTTTTTCTTATGAGCATAGGGAGTTTTCTATAATTAGGAGGTCCCTACTTTTTTTTTTAAGAATAAAATAATAGATGAGATTATATCATTTCATAATTCATACTATATAGTATGCAAAATTAAAAACAAAAAAACAAAAAAATACATAAAGAAATTAGTTGGTGTACATAAAAAGAGAAAAGGTCTTTGTAGAAAAAGTATTTTATCATGCAAGTGTCCTCTACGAATTATCAAGATTGGTATTTCGTGTTATATCTATATAATTATATTTAATTATATAAATATGATTTTTTGTAGAGAAAGTACAAATTAGTGGTTGTAGGATAATTAGAAATGAGGGAGTTTTTGTGCATGTATTGTACCATTAACATCATTTAAAGTATTATTTTTTTAATTAAAAAATATTACTATTATTTTTAAGATAACAAATTAACTGTAATATTTTTTAAATAAATAAATAATATTGTAAATTTAATCTAACCACTAGCGTAATACACAACAAAAAAAAATTGAATTGAATATAGTGGAGTGACACATAGATCACAAAATACTTTATTCCTTAAAATAATGAAATTCAGCAGAGAATCTCGTATAACCGTCAATCTCCATATTCCTTTTTCGGCCAAAGAAAAAACCATAAAATGTGGTGCTTAATAGTACGTGACAACCAATCATTTTGTCATAACCGAAAAGACAAAAAAGGACTGGAAATCGTGTAAGGTATAGGCACCCGGCATCAACAACAAAGGACAAATTTGTAAAATAACATTCCCTCTAAACTAACAACCTGTAAACTTCCTATAAACACCAGAATCTGAGACGAAAACAACAAATACATAAAAGAGAAAAAAAAAACAAAAAACAAAAAGAGAAACAGAAGGAAAAAAAAATTAACAAAACAAACACAAAAACAAAACAGTTTGCAGTTTGTAGGAAGATTAAAAGGTGTTGGAGTTCTAAATTTTGATTCTCTGATTCCCATTTGTGGGATCAGAGGATCATTCATCAATCTCTTTCAATCATCCCAAAAAGGAAAAAGACAAAAAGAAAATTCTCTTTTCTTTCTTTCTTTTTTTTTTTTTTTTTTTTCGGGAGCCTGCAATTTTAGCATATTGATCTCTGTCTAACGTGTGTGTTCTTTGGGGAAGAACAATCCTGAAACATTCCTGAAATGAGTTTCTGAAACAGTCAAATTCAACCCCAAAAAAAAAAAAGATTGGACTTTAATATCTGGGAATCTTGAGAAGGTAAAAATGGCAGCGGCTGAGGGGAAAATGCAGGGGTGGCTTTACTTGATTCGTCACAATCGTTTCGGGCTTCAGTATTCGCGTAAACGGTACTTTGTTCTTGAAGACAACTGCCTCAGGAACTTCAAATCCATTCCCAACTCTGAAACAGCGGTGCACTCTCTCTCTCTCTCTCTCTCTGTTTTGTGTTGTGTTCATATAGAATAAAAGGGCATGAGAATTTATGCAATCTTATATTTTGGATCATTTATCTATGTATGGATATGTTTCTGTTTTGTGCAGCATTCTGTGTTTTCATGCAGACAATGTGGGTTTGTATTGTAATCGAATTTTCGGGCGTCTTTCGAGTTACGAAAGAAATTTCATGTTTTTTTTTTTTTTTTTTTTGTCTGTATGGAAGATTGCCATTTTGTATCATTCTGTTATGGTGATTTTTTTTTAAATAAATTTTCGAGCACAGAATGCAGCATATTTTATCATTGACAGAGAATCATATTTTTCATTCTTGAATTGTTCATAATATTCTTCTGTTTTTCTGTAATTTTTTCACAAATCTTTAACCTTTCTTCGTACAAATAAGGATGTAGAGCGAATACTGATAAAAATTAGGCCAAAGTCGGGAATCGAATGCAGTATTTCTTTTTTTAAGTTGATCATTTCCATATACATTGTCTGTAATCGTTTGCCATATTGGTCCCTTGATGGAAAATATGGAGTATTGTATGGGGATATTTTCGTTCTTTCTTCAGTCCTGCTGAATGAGCACAATCCTTCTTCGTGACACTGCATCCTTCAACTGCATGATCACTAACTAGATTGTCCAATTGATCATCAACTTTACACTAGCTATTGTGTTTCAGTGATGAAATCACACTTCCTTGACTCTCTTAGTGACTCATTAGTTATATCACAATAGATATATACATTGACACATGACCTCTTTGTGCTGATACTGAATGCCAAATTCTGTTTCAGGAGCCCTTGAGAAGTGCGATAATAGACTCCTGCATTCGTGTCGTTGACAATGGAAGAGAGAGCCATCATAGAAAAGTATGTCGTCTACAAATTGCTGATTCGTTTTGAAAAAAATTTACCTTTTTTGTTTATACGTGTATGGTTTTCCTTGTGACGTACAGGTATTCTTCATATTTACTCTTTACAATACTTCTAATCACAAAGATCGGCTGAAGGTAAAATCTAATCTTTTTGCTCGTAAATCATTAAGAAAATATGCTTGTGGTGAGGTTGATGACGATGTTATTTGAAACTTCAAAGCTGGGGGCGACCAGTTCAGAAGAAGCTGCTATGTGGATTCGTTCATTACAGGATGCTGCACTTAATCCCGAGAAAGATTTTACTTCTTTTTCTGAAAGAAAATGGCAGCCATTCAGGTGATCTTATTTTGTTTGCCTATGATCAAGATGTCATGAAAATTTTTAAAAATCAATAATCTTATATATTCTGGAGCGTCTCTTTTCACCAACAGCATGAGTGTTTCAAAGAGAATCGAAAACAAATGGTCTATCGACTGGACTGCTACATCTATGCATGTGAATGCAATGACTTCTGATGTAATCGCTCCTTCACCGTGGAAAATTTTTGGCTGTCAAAATGGTAAGTTTCCGTTCTTCCAAAAGCTCGAAATTGGTCATTTTTCTTTAGAAGTTATGATTAATATCCGTAACTTGTTGCCTCTTTAGGATTGCGTCTCTTCAAAGAAGCAAAGGACAGAGATTCTAATGACAGGGTAGATTCCTTTCGTCTCCCTTGTAGCTAATCTTTCGGTTGTTTAATGCTTGTCTTGATATGTATATGCATTGCTCTCTCTCTCTCTCTCTCTCTCTCTCTCTCTCTCTCTCTCCCTCTCCCTCCAGCACTGGGATGATCACCCAGCCATAATGGCAGTTGGTGTCATTGATGGAACTCCAGAAGCTGTTTTTCGTACCCTTATGTCAATCGGAACCTCTAGGACCGAGTAAGTCTGCTACACCATCTTCAACTAAAACTTATGTCATTGATTGTATTGATCATGCTAAAGTTTGTGCTAATTAATATATATTTTACATAAACGAAAGAATAGAATTTCTATACGGATCTCAACATATAGATGTTGATCAAGTACCGTTTGTGCAGGTGGGATTTCTGTTTCTATAGGGGCAATGTGATCGAGCACCTCGATGGTCATACAGATATAATTCACCTTCAACTGTACAACCATTGGCTACCATGGTTAGAATTTCTAACTCAAGTTACGCATCCATTTTCTATGGTGGTTAGAGTTGTTCGTCACCTTCTTGTTTCTTCAGGGCAATGAAACGAAGAGACTTGTTGCTTAGACGTTATTGGAGAAGAGAAGACGATGGCACATATGGTAATCCTAACCCAAAAAGCTCTGTAATAGAACTAGATAACCTAGAACCTTCTTATCTTATGCATTGTTCTCTTACTTTGGTTGCAGTGGTTCTCTACCACTCGGTTTTCCACCGAAAGTGTCCTCCTCAAGATGGATATGTTCGTGCTTCCCTTAAAAGTAAAGGACACTTGCCTTTGTAGTTGTGATTCGTCTTTATATTCTGTGGCAATTTGGGCCGCCAGCCCGGCCTGAATCAATATGCTTCCTAGATCACAACTGTCTTAAAACCTCCCAACAAAATAGCAAATTATTATGTTTGTTGATTGTCGTTATCTACTTAACAACGCAGGCGGTGGCTATGTGATCTCCCCTATGCCACATGGTAAAGAGTGCATCATAAAGCACATGCTTGCTGTTGATTGGAAATGCTGGAAATCCTATATCAAGAAGGCCTCTGAAAAAACCATTACCATCCGTATGCTCGGGCGAGTCTCAGGTGTAGTTCTTTTCCTGTTTCTCGAAAATGAACCACTTCCGGTTATATTTCTGATTGAATAAATGGGAACATGTCTTTTTGGCAGCTCTGAGGGAGTTGTTCAGAGCAAAAGCAGGAAACGGTAGCCACGAATATCTATCCGGAGATGCAACAAGCGATATTGGGCTCCCAGGAAGCGAAAACGAGGAGATCAAGAATGAAATATCTGTGAAAAGGATGCAGAATGAAACGGACAATGAGGCTCCAAAACAGCCCTCTGGGTCGACTAGTCTCATGGCACTAAGTGAAACGGCCGATGAATTTTTTGATGTTCCTGAACCTTCTGACGACGAGGGAGAGACTCCGGAATCATGTTATGTGGTACGTTCGAATATAGCATTTCATATACATTTGCATGGAGACAACCATTACGATTATCTATGCTTATGAGACATTGAATCCAGGAGTCTTACCAGCCGAAAATGTCTGCTTCCAACTTCGTGAAGAAACTTCAGAATCTTGCAGGTTAGTATATAACGACATCTAAAAGTGATGAATATTTTCTTTAAGACAAGTGAACTGGAATTGACTTGAAAACTCGCAATGGTTTATAGTCCAGAAGAAGGGCTACATGGAGTTGCAGGAGTCTCGAGATGAAGGCGTACTGCACTCGTACGGTTCCACGCTTCCAAAAGATTCGAGCTTTAACTTGCCTTGTAGCTGGTCTACAGCCGATCCTTCCGCTTACTTGATCCGTGGTGATAACTATCTAGTCGACAATCAAAAGGTTGCACGTTCACTTCAACTATTATCCATCACGATCACTTTCATCTGTATCTCTGGATCTTTTGAATTTCTGATAAGGGACTCCTTTGTTTCTTTCAGATCAAGGCCAAAAGCACTTTGTTGCAAATGGTTGCTGCAGATTGGCTACGCTCCAACAAGCGGGAAGATGATCTTGCAGGCCGTTATGGCAGCATTGTTCAGGTTTTTTCGATACATTTATAAGAAAATTTTGGCTTGAACATAACACTCTGCATCCTATAGACATGAAGCATGAGAATATATGAGTGTTGTCTGCATGTGTCCTAACTCAAACAGAGTACAAGGCAGAGGTGGCAATTCCGAATTATCCTTTGTCCCGGTTTTTGGGTAATCGGGCCAGACTGGACAGTCTTGCCACCTCTAACAAGGGGAGAAACGGGTAGAGGTAATTTGAAAATTTTACTTTACTTTTTTTAATCTCCCATACAACTTTTTTTCAGAAATATGCATCCTGCGGGGCACCAGAGTTCTTCTTCGTCATCAACATACAGGTACTGAGTCGCGTCTAGTACACAATTATCTTCCACATACGCGAATTTTAGTGTATTCATGGAGTTTCATGTCGTTGGATCAGATTCCGGGGGCAACAACGTACAGTTTAGGCCTCTATTACATGCTAAAGACTCCCCTAGAAGAATCACCTCTCCTTGAGCGATTTGTCAACGGAGACGATGCTTTTAGGAATTCAAGATTCAAGCTCATACCCTACATCTCAAAGGTTCGCCATATTGTATCAGCATCTCTCTCTCTCTCTCTCCATCTAGCTATGCTTCAAGTCTTGCATTGTTTTCATTGAATATCATCAAAGCTTAAACATTAGATGTGATTGTCACAGGGATCTTGGATTGTAAAGCAAAGTGTTGGAAGGAAATCTTGTTTGTTAGGCCAAGCACTTGAAGTTAATTATTTCCGAGGAAAAAACTACTTGGAGGTACGATGCAAAAATTGCTCTAAAAAACTTATATTCTGCTTCTTGGTATCAATGTCTTAACAACGTTTCATAATTTTTCAGCTCGATATTGACGTTGGCTCGTCGACTGTGGCCCGAGGTGTGGTTAACCTTGTTCTTGGATATCTGAACAATCTTGTTATAGAAATGGCATTCTTGATACAGGTAGAACCAACACTACCTTTCGATCATCGTTGTCTCTCTAAAATGTTGTTTCTAGAGGTGGCATTTCAGGTTAAGCCAAGAACTCGGCCGGGCTTGGGTAACCCAAAGTGTCTGTCAGACCAGTATTTTGCTTCCCAGCCCGGGCCCAGCCCAATCCCATAGTTTTAAGTAATTAATATAATATATAAAATCGACTCTTTAAAGGTCTAATAAGCTTGTTTGTGTCATTTAAGCCCACAAGTAGAAAGCCCAACTCAATCATATTTTTAGGCTGAGTTGAAATTTCCAACTTAGGAAATGTAAGGTTCCCTAAGGAATCATTACGTTCATTTTAGGATATTCGTAAAGTTCATTTTAGAACATGTTCTTGAACATATATGATGGATGTTTTCTCAATGGCTTTGTAGGGCAATACGGAGGAAGAGCTGCCCGAGTTCCTCCTAGGAACTAGTCGTCTTAACCATCTAGACGTGTCTAAGGCCGTTTGTACTGATTCGATCCGAATGAGCTAGAGAAGAGTAATAGAAGACAGTTGAAGGCTGCAGATGGAATTGAGAGAAGCCTTAAAACTGGTTCAAGTTTGTAGGCATTCTTGTTTGTTCCATCCCATCAATGTGCAAGGGATTGAGTATATTTATTTATTTGTATAAATAGTTCTGAGTGCTGAGGATAGAACGGTTCTATTCTTTTTTTGTTTTTTAAGTTTATTAATTTATATTATTTTTTATGATTTTGAAGCGACAATCAGTTATCGTGAAGGAATCAACTATCTTCAGTATTTTACAAGTCTTGATCCAGGCTCTGTTACGTGTTATTTTATGATATATTACTTATGTACCACTCGTAAAATTTGAGAAATGTCAAAAAGAAGTGCAATAAAATAAAAATTATATGTTATAAAAATTAAATTAATAAATATACTAACTTGTTACCAACAATTTTTTATTATATCTTTTAATTATAATTAAATATAATATTAATTTAAATTACAAAATGGAAAAATTATGAGATGTGGTTATAAAACTATGTAATATGATTTATTTATAAGAAGAGGCCCAAACAAATATAGGAGGATTAACGAAATGAAAAACGTGTTTGATTATGATTACATATTTTTCATTATTCATATTAGTTTTTATTATTAATTAAGTCTAGATAAATTAAATGATAAACTTAGCATGTAATGTTGATCATTACTATTAAAAAGGATGAATGTTTTCATATATAATATTAAATTAATTTGTGTTTATATAAATATTGACATGAAAATAAAATTGAGGTGAAATATTTTTATTATATAATAAAATTGTATTTTAAATTTACATTATTTAATACATTTCATGTAGATCGTCCACTTTTCACACGATTTACCATATACAACAAATATAAACCATTTGCATCCAGATAGGAGACGGGCCGATCCACGACTTCCACTTGGGCTGGGACTTGGCCCTAAATGTGGGGGTCAACTCCAAAATTTATTTAATTGACAACAAGGTCCAATAATTAAAATCAAATGTTGAATAATTTTTAAAAAAGGCGTGGATGGAGGCACCTGCCACGTGGGGGGCTCAGACAGGTGAACATAACGTGAGGACAACGTTGTCAATTTAGAAGGTGGTTATGGTACGGATGTTAACGGATTGGAAATCTACTCATTTAAGATTATTTGAATTTGAACCCCATTTTAAAATATATGTTACACATTATTGTGAACCTTTTTCTTTAACTATATTAATTTAAAATTAATTTTCATACATAATTGTTATTTAAATAATATTTTTTATATGACATATTTTTCAAAGATGGTGTGAGTGTTTAATACATTCCCTAAACAAGGAAGTATTTAACAATATTTTTTAAGACCAGAAATATTTATTTTAATTTAAAAAATAAAATAATTTGTAAGTAAAAATAATAATAACTAACTGTAACACCATTCTCAACCAAATTATGAGGGAAGAATATGGTTAAAAATAATAATAATATCAATTTACACCAACAAGAGATGATGGGAATGTGTAGTTTACCAGGGAGTTATGACTTGTACTTTGTGCATAAAGAATGGGAATAAACGGAAAACCGTTGAAGGCACGCAGTCACGAGTCTAATATTACATTTACAGCCACCGACGCCGTTAATTATACCCCCATTAAATGCTTCATGGGATAAAGTGTCCCCGTGAGTTCACCTGCTGTTGCCCGTTCAGATTTGACGTTTCAGGTCTTTGTCACCGGATGCATCCGGTGCTACTGTCGGCACCGACACGCGAGATCTATTACCGGTAAGGCAATTATTGTTTGGCCATTAAATTATGCAAATATATTTAAAAATAAATTAATATAGCAATATTCTCAAAAAATATTATCCCTAATAAATGAAAAGTGTTTCCTATTCTTAGTAGATGGCCCAATTTAATTTTAGTTTAAGTTAATAAGAAAGATTATGATGCATCTTAAAATTCACCGACAATATAGTGCAATCAAGTTGGGAAAATAAGTATAGAATTTTTTTTATTTAAAAAAAAAAAAAAAAAAGCATTTCATGTGCATGGAATTAGCGTCTATACACAAATGCACCTAATAATATCTTCTTGTGCAGGCACTTCCACATTATCATTTCCATATATATATGATAAATGATATTGTGAACTTTTTAAAATGAATATTTTATAAGTACATACTGTATAGTTATAATGTAATATATATATATATATATATATTATAACATTGATATAAAACAAGAAAATAATCAATTTATATTATAAAATTATAAGGAGAACAACTCTTTTTTCTTTCTAAGAATAAAAATATGTATTCCAACTAAAAAACATAAGATTTTATAAGTACAAGAAACTCTAATCATTACAAATACTATTTCAACCAAATCGTGATGGAAGAAGATGGACAAGGGGAAAATAATAATACTATGCAAGCATCATCAAAATAGATGCAGACTAAAGGAAAATTGTGATTTAAGTCCTACACAATATTAAACTTTGCTATACCAATCATTTTTATCTTGAAGATTATGAATAATTGTATAACTAATATAGAACTAGAATAAAACAAATTTAGGAGATCTAGCAAACAACGAAAGGTCGAAGGTCACACAAGGTGTTGAAGGTGTGGAAATCGTTTAAGGTGTGTGTGAGCCTCTTGATGGACTCACATCTTTAAATTGATATGATATTTATACGTTTAATTTGATCCCGCATATAACGTTGTTTGGACTTCTCCAAAATGGCTCGTCCTAGAGGAGATCCATGTCCACTTTATATTCTTGAGACTTCCTTGAACAAGGTTCATCATCTTGTTTTTTTCAAGGCCTTTGTTTGATTTCAGTTGACTACCCCATCTTCAATTTGTTGTTTAGCTCTTTTTATACCATTGTTAGATAGATGGTTATATCCACGGCAATCCCACCTTGGTTATAGAACCTATCCAGTTATTTTTTTTAGACACATCATCTTCAATTTGATGTTAAATATCACCGCCACATTGTTTTGTTTTGAGACCATATCTTTGATACCAGTTGTTTGGCCATGATAGACTACTATCTCCCTATTTATATGAAATTGTTCATCTTAGATCGAGTCTACATAAATTTATTTTTAAACTTCTTTCCAAAACGCATCATACTGATGGAGATCAATGTCTAATTTATATTCTCATTATCATTCCCTTATAAATTCAATATAGAATTTTTTTATTACCTTACAACATGGAGACTACATAAAGCATGTATTGCACCAAAGCGATGAAGTGTCATGTGGGCTACTATAAAAAGAGAAACAAATCAAAAAAAACTAGTAAATATCGAATCAGAAAGCTACTACATCATCCTCATATTATGGGAGAATGAGAGAAGAATGAGAAAAAAAAAAGTGAAGTCCTAGTCAAAAGAGATGAGAAAGGAGCAGTTAGGATTCATTTTCTGCAATTAGTTATTGCTTAAGATTTTCATTTTAATTGAGAACCTATAAACATTAAAAAAAAAAAATTCTCCATAAAATAAGAGTTATATTTTATAATTATACAATTTTTTTGTTATCTATTAAACGAAGGTGTAACCTTTTTAAAATCATGAAGTCTCACTTATACAATTGCATTTATTTGTTGATTAGACTTATTTAGTCATATATAATTATTGTGAAATAATTATTTTTACTAATAAAATCAAATATTAATTTTGAACATAAATACAAAATATATCATAATATATCTCATATTTTATGACAGAAAAGTATAAACTTGAGCTACTTTATCAAACAACTTTAAGTTTTGAACCCTTTGTTGCATGTAAGCTTATTAAGTGATGATAATAACTTTAGGATTAAGGCAAATAATTTGCCTAAGAAAGCACATGTAATATCTTCAATTCTTTCTCATATTAAAGTTTATATTACATACGTTGGTAGAATCTAAATTTTAAATTGTTCGATGATAGCTTCCTTTTCCAAGCTAGATAAAGATAAATATCAATAATAGTGCAACTAATGCACTTGGATATATATTTCGCGATTCCGTTTTCAAAGAAGTAGAGAGTTTCCTAAAAATTGTTTCACAACATATCATTGATGTGACTTTGCTTTTGAAGCCGAACTAGCAAGTGTTCTAACAGCAATTGAAATTGCAGTGGCCAACAATTGGACGCATATTTGGTTGTAACATGACTTCATATACGTTACAATCTTTATTTATTCTTGTATTTAATTAAATATATTAACTTGTTAATATTCCCCTCCTCCTCCAAAAAAATAAAAATAAAAATAATAAAAACATTGTTAATATTCCAGTTTCAATGTTTTCTTTCTTTCTTACTCTCCTTCTTTGCTTGTATTACATTAATAGGGTTATTTATTAAATAAATAGTTAGGTCCCAGAATTTGACTTTTAAAAAGCTTAGGTATGTGCACGTGACATACAACCAAGAAAAGTGATTTTGCACACCAGCATGATCTCGACCCTTCATCCCACTCCCACTCCTCTACGACTACTTCTCACTATTCCCCCTTTTCTTTTTATTTATTTATTTATCCACTTCTTTGATTCCCAAATATTAAATTATTTTTCAAAAATCATACGTTATTTTATACGTTAAAGATTAAAATTAGTTTTTATTTTACAAATACGTTATGCATGATTGATAAAGCAAATAAAAAAATAACAAAAATTGTATAAATGTGAATGTATGACTTTTAAAATTTAATCCATCTAGAATCATATTGTATTCAATCATATACATACATATATATATATTGAATATAGTATTTAATGGATCTATAAATTGAATACATTATAATGTATCTTAGCAATTGCCACTTTATAACACAAAATTAAAGCAAATAATGTATGGTTGGGAGGTTAGGTGTTTAACGGACAAGTAAAAAAGATCAAATAAAAAAAAAGGAGGTCACATGGGTTTGCAATAGGTTTGTACAACACAATGATTATGTGGTTTAAAGAAGTAAATCAACCAATAATTCTCATACTCCCAGAGGAACCTTCCAATTCTCCATTGCAATTCTAATCAAAGTATTTTTAAATATAATGGGTTCCCCTATCCTTACTTTTTTTTTTTTTAATTTTACTTTCCACATATAGTATATTAAGTTAATCATTTTTTATAGCTTGTTAATTTTACTTTCATATTGCATATGTTAAAATCAAATATTAGATGCAAAAAATATAATTATTTTTTATTAATTACTTAGATATAAATTTTAATACCTAGATTAACAATGCTAATAATAGTTTTCATTATATTTTATATTCAAAATGTACCTAGACATCTGAAAGGGGGCGGAAAACTATATTAATGTGAAGGCAAATGTGCAAATTAGTCTTTCAATTTGTACTTCAAATTTAAATTTGACCCTAAATTTTTTGTTCGTATAAATAGGATTTTTAATCTTAAAATAGATCAAATAAACTCTTAAATTTCTCATCATCAAATAAATTGATATTTTAAAAAAAATTAAAATAACAAAATAAATCTATAATAATATTTATAACAAATATATTTAAATAAATCAAGAATATAAAATAAAATAAATACAAATTTTAAAAATAAAATGATTAAATCTAAAATTATTAAATAAATCAAAAGAATATCAAATAACCTTAAATTATTTACATATAATAAAAAATCGAATATCTTAAAAATCATAACACCTCACCAAATTTCAACCACTTTATTAAATTTAAATAGTTTTTAATTTTTAAATTATTATTTTATTTAAATATATATATGATTTAATATGTTAATTTTAGATTTGTTAAAAAAATTTAAAAAGTTATTTAGTTAATGCAATATTTATGAGGGTCTCATTTGTCATATATTAAAAATTCAAGAAGCTTATTTAATCTATTTTAGAAATTCAATGACCTAATTGGTTAATAAAATTAGTTTATTGTCTGACTTGAGCCCATAGTATTAGTTCAAAACTAATTTGCACATTTTCCCTTAATGAGAAAACACAAAGTTTAGCTAAGGCTTATAAATAAATAATGTCCGCATGAACAGCTCAATTGGTTCCTGGGTGGCAGATTGCCCCAAGGACCCAGGATCAAGTCCTGGCAGCGGGCCTTTTGCCCCAAGATCCCCAAGATATAGATAGATAATAATAGATATAGATATTTTGTTAAATTTGAAAATTAATATGTTTGTTTATGTTGTACTTTGCAACAATTTTATTTATCACTCTGAAATATATAACTTTTTATAATATTTTATATATCATTCAACTTATATTATGCATATCTATTTTCAAAAGTCTGAACTCGCTACTAAACCTAAGCGACTTAGTCACCTCCTCTTATATGTGTTAAATTATAACATAAACATCATAACAGTCTTTTCATTTTTTTACAATTTATAGCACGTGATATTTTTATAATTAATTTATTATTATTGTTGTTGTTGTTGTTTGTTGTTCTTGTTCTTGTTCTTGTTCTTGTTATATATTTAAATTGCATTCTAAGACTTATATAAAAGAAATTATGCTTTGTACATTATTTTTAGTATATATGAAATGATGATAAAAATATGTAATAAATTATGCTTCATACAATATATTTTTATTATATATATAATACTAAAAATTCATAACATATTTTTCCTTTCGTTACATAGAATGTCGATGAAGTCATAAATAATTAATTATCTAGTTTGTCTATTAGAATATTTGCAATCAAGATTAGGATTTTATTATAAGATATTAAATTTAGATTTTAGATTTAATTATAATGAATTATGAATGTGATATTAATTTATTTATTAGTTACATGATCTAACATTTAATTAAATCAAAACTATAAACATATATTATCTTATGTGACAAAGATCGTCTGTTTCAACAATACATAGCCTTAAATCTATAAAAAAATATTACATATTTTGAATTGCAAAAAATTAAAAGATAATAAAAAAATTCATAAATAAAATATAAATATATAAAAGGTAATAATCTTTTATACGATTAAACATATATATATATATATATATATATATATTTCTTTTTAATATTTGAAAGTCGTATCATATATATATATATATATATTATTTACTATTATGCCTATTAAATTAAGCATACACTCTCTCATTTCGTACGAATATGATGCAATCGAGCGTTTATTCTAATTTTGAATGTAAAGTTTGTCTTTTCGTGTTAAAAGAATGAAATCCTATGTAAAGTACATCAACTTCTTGCTCGAACATGTTGCCTAATTTGAATTAGAAATGAGATCATTATTATTATTATTATTATTATTATTATTATTATTATTATTATTATTATTATAAATTCTTGAGAAAACATACAAAATATTGGATAAAATATAAGTATTTTATATAATAGAAATGTAGATGTTCCATTTCCAAACGAGAGTGATATAGTCAAATATTACTCTTTACATATTTATGTACTAATTTATAAAATATCATTCCTGTAATGTTCGTGGTATTTATTTTTTAATTTTTAAAATAAATAATATTTATTTGAAATAATGAGAAGACTTAAGTGACTATTAATCATTTTTATTTTATGTTTTATATAAATGATAGGTTTATATAGATGAATTTTTAACAAACTTTTCATTTAAACATGTTTTAAATATACTATAAAAAATTTAATATATTTATATACACACATTTACATAATAAATATTCTTACCAACACAGTATGATATATTTTTTGTAAAATTAATTCTTATTTATTTTTACTTTACGTAAATAATAATGGTGATTCAGTTACCATAACTATTGTGCGTTATACATTGAACATTATTTAAAATATGAAGGAACGTTGTCATTATTACATAAATACAATATTATTTTAATTCATATAGTGACAAGAAAATAAAAAATAACATGTCAAAATATAAAGTTTTTATTGGTGAATAGATTTGAAATTGACCATTTTTTGTTGTTTGACATTTTTTATCTCTTTATTAATAATTAGGGTAGTTTTTTTCATTTCTGTCAAAATTTCTTTGTGTTTAAAAATATGGATGCCTATGACACTTTATGTTTTTTTATAAAATAATTAATTCTTTCTTTTTTAAATTATCTTTTTCAGTAATATAAAAAACAATACATTCCAACAAAAGAGGTTAATCAAACTTAAATTAATAATATTGTATTAATCTAAATTCAATAATAAATCAAATAAATTTTGTTTTTCCTATTCTATAAATATTAATATATAAGAAAAATGCTACATCCTTAAAAATATTATTATTCCGTGGAAATTGATATACAATCATACTCTGCCATTCAAAATGACCAACTCATTACTAATACCAACTATAGTTATTTTTTCCTTTCTTCACATTCTTTACCCAATTAATAATAAAATCCTTAATTTCCATAAAAAATAAATGAAACAGAAATTCGAGAATAAAAAAGTGAGAATAAATGGGCTCAAATCCCAAGATAAGTCACGTGAGTCCTGTCTGCTCTCAGCTCAGTTGCCTAGCTGGCAACAGTAAGCGGTACTTCAGATTTCGCCACGTGTTGTATTCGACGGACCATATTCTTTGAATCTCAACGTGGTGCGGGACCCACATGGACGTGGTTGTGGGGCCACCAGTCCGCCGCAAATGTGATCCTCCCGCATTTGTCGCAGAGGGCATTGCCTTGAGTTGAATGTAATATCATTTGCTCGTAGGGGCAAATTCGTCATTGTGAAGCTCCACGTGAGGTCCTTTTAGGAGCTTCATTCTAATAATTGATATTAAAAATTACACATTTAAATACTAAAGAATATACTGTCCAATCTTGTCTTAAAAACATGTTTGAGCATGCTGTGCATTAAGCTCAATAAATTAAGTCGAAATAATTGCAGAAATATGCTATTTCAGATTTGGAGTATTTCTTGATAATGGAATTAAGGTGCCCATAAACAATCACCGTAATTATGTTTAAGTATGTCCTAAAAGATTGGCTTTAATTATTTTAAATTGTATAATAATGTTGAATAGTGATCGTTGTTGTTTATGTTGAAATTGTATAAAATAAAATTGTATCGTAGATATAAAATTAATGTTAGAAATAAATTATTGTAATATTATTTTGATGAACATATGAGAAAATTAGAAAGAAAGACACAGCATGTGGTAAAATATTGACTAAAGATTCAATAGAAACAAAGTCATATAGGTTTTATAGATTTAAAGAGAGAATAATTTCTGTAATTAAGAAATATTGACTTAGTAACATGTCACGCGCATTTTATAATTCGAATTCAATTTATCACTGGACTGAAATTAGGTAAAAGTTTAAATAAAATTTATGCCAGCCCCATTTTTTAAAAATAATTTGTATAGTTATATATATTATTTGTTTTTTCATAGATATCTTTTAAAATTCAAGTTAGATTATTATTAATAATTTATAATATTTAAAAGTATATTGTATAGATAATTTATTTGGTGTGGAGCTAATTTTAATTTCCTAATAATTAAGGTAGGATCTTTAACCAAACATGTCTCATCTTTTATTTTCTTTTGAGTTATATTTTATATTTTATTTCATTAAGTATACACTATATATTAGAACCGAACAGAAAGCAAAATTTAGATTCCTAATAAAAAGTTGAATTGAATTTTCATGATTCCGATTTCAATCTTTGTCATTCTTAGTTTTCGATTTTGTGTTATTTTACTCTAACATAAATTTATATTTAATAATATTCCTTTATCGATATACCTTTTTTTTTTTTTTCTTGTCTCATCAAATTCTCATTACTTAATATTTTGAGAATATTATGATAAATTGATTATATTGAGTTTCATAGTTTACTTTTTTTATAAATTATCAAAATTATTTCTAGTTTCTCGGATCATCAATTATTAAGAGTAAAAGTTATCAACTATGCAAAAAAGTTATACCATTATTTATTTCACAATTAATTTATAATATTATTTTTAGAATCAATGATATATATAATATTTTATTTTTGTAACTAGTATTAATTGAACCCTACAAAACACACAAGCTCTCCCCCAACACACAATATATCACACCAAACGCAAACATCTCTCTCTCTCTCTCTCACACACACACACTCACACGTATATAATAGCTAGGCAGCTTCTTTTAGCAGATGTGAAGTCACTTTTATTAGCTTAAATTTCTTTGTTAAATTGCATCTTCAGTTTCAACTAATGCCTTCCTACCTATTAATACCTACTACCAAGAAAGACGCTTATAAGCTAAAATTACCAATTTGTTATTATTTAGTTTATTTTTATTGTTATTTGATTATAAAAAATATATTTTATTAAAAAATAAATCTCATTCGTTTGTACTGATATTAATAATTATACGAGAAATATATGTAAAAACGTCAAACAATCTAAAATAAAGTTAATTTAGAGATAAACCTTGATGGTGGTATGGAGCACATATATATTGAAGAGGTATGTATTAATTGAAACAGGTGGAATCAAAACGAATGAATTATTCTGGACATAAAATCTATCTACACACAATCACGTATATATGCATACTTATATAAACATCATTATGAAGCACAAGATGTACCATCTCCTATAATATTTTAATTTTATATTTTATTTTTGCAGTTCACATTATATATTTAAAAAAAACAAAAGACAAAAAACTCATCAATTTGAAATTGTATTAATAATTACATGTAAAATATATGTGAACACGTCTAATATTTCAAGATATTGTTATTCATGAATAAACTTTAATCATCATTTAAGAGCACGTGTACATTAGAAACATGCATGTAGTAATTGAAACCGATAAATCAAAACAATTGAATTATTCACGACATAAAATTCATGTATTATGTATATATACATACTCGTATATATATGGATAAATTATTCGTTATGATGTGCTATCTCATAAAATATTCTGATTTTATATTTTAATTTAAGAATATGCGTTATATATTTATTAAATTGATAAATTATTCCTAAAATGGTGATTTAGTTTATCTCTACGATGGCAATATATCATCAAAACTAAAAATAATTGGAGGATATTAGTATAAAGCTTAAAATAGCATTATATATTATTTGAAAAAAGTTGTAGCATTAAATTTTAAAATTTTGTAATAATTTAGAAATCAAACCCTCAACAGCATTGAATTGTTATTCATAAAAAATGGTTCAGACAAGAATAGCATTAATCATGTTATCCTTCCATTTACATCACCTATACATACATATATTTACAGAATATATTCATCTGTATACGCGTACCATTACAAATCGTAGTGTCTTGTAATAAAAATCGTGTGCGCTGCACCTGTGTGTGAAAAAAACAAGAAAAAGAGGAAAAGAAATCCAGAAAATATAGAGAGAGAGAGAGAGAGAGAGCGGTGGAGGTGGTGTGGGACCCGTGCGCAATCAGAGGTGGGGGTTGGGATGGGGTGGGGTTGGGGGTGGTATTGAAGAAGACTTAAACATCAAGACAGTGAGGGGTGAGTGTAAAAGACAGCTTGCAATGAAGCAAGAAGTTCACCTACCATATTTCCTTTCTTTTTAGCCTCTCTTTCTCTTCTTCACATAATCACTCAACTCTTTCTCTCTCCTCGTATACATAGAACAATGAACTTGTGCCGATATATATATTAGAGAGAAGTAGATAGATGCATATATACTTACACACAGCGCTGTATCAGTTTCACTGAACAGTGACACATACTATAGTGTGTTAATGGAGGAAGAATGAGAACAGTAGTACAGCCATAAGGGAGTGTTTGGCTACACTGTTTTTTTGTCTTCTTCCTTTGTATTTCAGTGTTCTTCTCTCACTGCTCTCTGTTCCAGAGACTGCCTCTTTTTGTCCGTCTTGGAAGTTGTGCCCACAAGAAGAAAAATTCTGCCAATTTCTCTGATAAAGATTGCTTTTTTTAGGCGGGAACTTTTTTTTAAGCACAGGTTTGTCTGCATTTTCCATGCTTGCTCTCTCATCTTTTGCTGCAAAGAAAACTTGTTTTCTCTCAGTTTGAAGCTGGGAATTGCATGATTCTTGGGCCTTCTCTCTCTCTCTCTCTCTCTCTCTCTCTCTCTCTCTCTCTCTCTCTCTCTCTCTCTCTCTCTCTCTCTCTGTAAAGATGAAAAAGTGTGAGTTTTTCTTTTGTTTTCTAGATGGAGCCTGGAAAATGAGATTTTTTTTTATTATATTTTTTAGCTATTTGAGGTCAATTTCTGTATCTGTATCTTCAAATTTAATGGTGGTTTTTATTTTTTTGGCATTCTTGGTGAGTTTCAAATGGAAAAAGTTTCGGCCATGCTCATCATTTTTCAATTTACCCAAAAAAATATAATTTTTGTTCCTATTTGAAGTCACAAATTGTGATTCGTTTATCACATCTTTCCTTTTATGTTTGTTGAAAATAGTGAAACTTCTTGAATTTCTTGAAAAAATTATCTACAATTACTTACCATTTTCCTTCTCTCTCTGCAGGAATAGAGTTCTTACAGAGGAGACTGAATTTTGTGACCCTTTGAAGCTTTCTGCGTTTTGGGTTTCTCAAATTCTTTGCCTAAGAAAGAAAAGACCTTCAAAGGTTTGTTCCATTCTATTTTCTTTGTGTGTGTGAGAGAGAGAGAGAGAGAGAGAGAGAGAGAGAGAGAGATTTGAAATTTCACAAAATTTTACAGAATCTGAGTGAAGCACTTTAGATTATCAGATTCTTGTGCTAACATGCGCAAATGTCCCCAGCTCCATATAAGCTGGCAAGCAATATTGTCATCCTGTTGGGGTGGTCCCTCTTCACCACCTCATGCGCATCTTAGCGTAAACCCTGCTTCAAAACTTAAAAATTCCCACCTTTTTCTTGTTTCTATCTAGTTGTGGGCACTCTTTAAGTATCTATCTGTTTGTTTTCTCAATTTTCATTAAATTTTATCTCATTCTTCCTTTTGGTTTTAATTCAGGAAAATGGGAACAACTTTCATGGATGAGTTTGACTGTGGAACCTTCTTCGACCAAATTGATAACTTGATTGAGTTCCCCCCGGACAACGAATGTGTCGGCGTCGGCATCGGTGGCACCAGTGGCGAAGGTAGTTTTATTATATCTGACGATCCCAAGGACTTTCCGAGCATGTGGAATGATGCATTGCCGGAATCCAACCCGCTTTTCTCCAACGAAAATGCCGCTTCTGACCTGTCTGCTGAGCTCTCTGTTCCGGTGAGCACCACCTACTTTGGTTTTCGCAATACATTTTGCTTGAATTGGATTGGTTTTTTCGAAATTCAAACAGATTTTCATGGAATTGTTTGATCACATGTTGTGGGGCCTAACCGTTTGTTAGTTAAACGATTGGTTTAGACATGTTAGGTGCATTATAATCTCTAAAATGCTGAGATGTCTCAAATCTTTGGAAGTTGGGAGTTGTTAGGTATGACATCAGGTGCGAAACCGGCCAGTTCGACTTGATTAGGAAAGTGTTTACCTTTGAGAAAGTCAGTGGTTATCGTTGTACGCTTGTTGTTCGAACTATAGTATTATATGTTATGTTAGGCCATGTTGGATATGGTTTTATGACGTTTGTCGTAATAGATCATGTTAGGCTGTCTGAATGTCTGTGGGGCTGCCGGCTTTGAAGCTGTTTAGATGGTGCCGTCGGTTATCACTTTTCTGGAATTAACAATTTCAATCATGTAGAAGTTTTTGTTATGTTATGATATTTCGATTGTTGCATCTGGTGGGGACAAGCTTCGGTTTGAGGCTTCACATTGTGCAGTTTGTTTCCAAATTCAAGTTGTTGAAGCTTTACGTGTTCCTATTCTGAGGCGTTAGGATAGAGACGAGGGTGGTATTCTTCTCCTATCCTTGCTGAATTGTTCCAGATTGAAAAAATTAAACGAATTTTGGTTGCATATCTTCAAAATTGAACGATGTTCTTTGAGTGGTTATTAACGTAGGATGAATCCTAAAACTGGAACGGATAAAACTACTGATTGTATTGAGTCTTGGTTTCTTTTGTTACTAATGTACAGTTTGTCTTAGCTCTCTGCTAAATCTTCATTTCATCGTGCTCTTTCTCAGTACGAAGATATTGTGCAACTGGAATGGCTCTCGACGTTCGTGGAGGATTCATTCTCAGGAGGAGGGTTAACCCTTGGAAAAGAAAATGTGTGGGTCAACAAGGAGCCTTCCAACAACCAATTCCAAACCTCAAGCCCAGTTTCTGTCTTAGAGAGCAGCAGCAGCAGCACCAGCTCGTGCTCAGGCGGAAAGGCTATTCCGCTCAACCCGAGCCACCGGGGCACACAACGTGCTCGAAGCAAGCGCCCACGGCCAGCAACCTTCAATCCTCGGCCTGCTATCCAGCTCATTTCACCATCGTCCTCCTTCATTGAGGCTCCCCCAACTTTTGTCCATTCAAAATTCTCTTCAGAACTGGAGAATTTTGCTGAGTCACCGCTTACGAAGAAGAAGAAGGTCAAGATAACTTTACCTGCAAATCAAGAAGAGACCAGTCTGAACCCGAACCCTAACCCTCCAGCACAAGCTGTGCGGAAATGCCTGCATTGTGAGATAACAAGGACTCCTCAATGGAGGGCCGGCCCCATGGGCCCTAAAACGCTGTGCAACGCTTGTGGGGTCCGCTACAAGTCGGGCCGACTCTACCCCGAGTACCGGCCTGCCGCAAGTCCGACCTTCGTTCCATCATTGCACTCGAACTCGCACAAGAAAGTTGTTGAGATGAGAAACAAAGGTGGAGATGGAACAACAGCAACCACTACTCCGATGAAAACAAAACCCGAGCATGTTCCAAATCCTTAGTACGCGATGAAAGAAGATTGGAAGAGAAGGATATGATTGTGGGCTGTACGTCTTACCCTTGTTGCTTTATTACTATCCATTTTCATGCTACTCAGCAGCTATTTTTCAATTTCTTTGTTCATTGGTTCTTTGTACAGTAATGGGGGATGGGGAATAGGAGCGATAGACGACCATGGTAATTTAGCTAGTCGAGATGAGGAAGGGCGAAGAGAGTGTAGGAATTTTAGAGATCGGAGCAAGGAGGTTAGGACTAGGAGCTCGAAAATGGTAGTTTTCGAGTCGAAATGTGTCGTTGTAAGTGCTTCTCCGTCGGCCCTGCATGGGAGATTCTTTTGCAGTTTTAAGGGGTTTTCAGATGGTTAGTGAGGTTATGTACTTATTTCTCTTTGTTGTTTTGAATATTCTTTCTGCCATTTTTTGTTCTGGAATAGCATTATCAGTTGTAAAATTATTCGGTGTTAGCTGTTAGAAAAGATATTTCTGCAACGCTGGAGATGTCTGTGGTGTATACTTTTAGAGAAAAAGTAATCTTTTTTTTTTTTTAATAAAAGTTAATAATTTTTAAAAACTTTATTAATTTTTCATGATGAAAGTATTAATTTTATTTTGACTAATTACAGAAAAATTGGTTAAAACTAAAATATTTTTTCAATTTAACAGATTTTAAAATAATTATTCAGTGAAAAAAATTAAGATCTCTTACCGAATAAGTATTATTTTTAGGCGAAAAAAGTATCAGTTTAAAAACACATGCATATTGTTGAATTTATGCATTTTTAAAAAAAATTTAGTGGAATCATCACTCATTACATACAGCAGGGCAATTTAATTTAAGAGAAAAAAACCAAATATTTTTATGTATAATTTTAGACAATACTTAAAAAATGTCAATTATGAAATTTCATGATATATAGAATATATGAGTGAAATTTGATCCTTTTACCTTTACTTTGATTTGTCAATTGTGAAATATCATATCTACATATTATTTTGTTAAGCTTTTCATATCACAGCCGTACCTAACTATATAAATCGTAGCTTGTAGCTTGTAGCTTAATTGTGACTTCTAAAATTTTAGCTAATACTATACTTGTATGCAAAAATTTGGGTTTCCTTAATAATTAAGCCTAATAGGATGCATGTATATAAGTTTCTGTGTTAGATATAAGATGTATCATAAGATCATTAGGCTTCAATTTCATCATTTAATAGGAGGATCCATTCAAGTATAACTGTATTAGCTCCAAGATTAAGAACTCAGGGCCTAGACGACAGATTGTAAAAATCTTTTAGGCCACTTTTTTCTTTGGGTCGGCCCAGAACACCTTCTGCAGTTCAGAACCGTGACAGTCCAAGCTACCAAGGAATTGATTAGTGCCCTAAAAATCGGCATAAACCGCGCCCGCCCAGGCAGCTGGCATTTCACTTGTTCGACTATTTTAGGCGCCATGCGGAGTTACGCGATCCTGGGCGCTAGTCAAGCCCCGACTAGTGTCTAGCAAATTTTAGAACACTAACTATGATACGACCATACCAAGAATTCTATAATCCTCTTATGTCAATCTAGCTTTCTTCACCAGTAATCCCCACAAGAACAACATCCCTCTTTAAAATGATGAAATCGATTCACATCCCTCACTACGATCTCCCTCTCATATATCTTTGAAATAAATTTGATCGCGGTGTGACAATCTCCACATATCCGAAGATTCTTGGTAACTCGAAGAACCGTTCCTGGACTCGTGTTGAGCAGCCCGAAGGCAATCGCCAGCTTCTCGCTATGCGTCGTTAGAGAGTACTCTTTCTCCTCTTCACTGATATCGTGCAATGCGTAGCTAGTATCTGGTACATAGCCGGCTGCCTTCATCTTCTTTGGAAGTTCCTCAAGAAGTGAATAAATTCGCTCGATTTGAGGATGAGATGCACCTCCTCCAAGAAACAGATGGGCTTTACCATCAATTTCTATCCAACTGCACCCAGGATTCTTTTTCACACACTGTAATTTCTGTAGAGCTCTCAAAGCTTTCACTTCTTCCCACATGCCAGCTTGGGCATACATATTCGAGAGTATGGCGTAGTTACCACTGTTTTCGGGTTCTAAAACGAACAGCTTCTTAGCTGCAAGTTCCGATATCTCAAGATTACGGTGACATCTACCATTAGCCAGTAAAGAACCCCACACGCTTGGCCCCGGTTGCATTGGCATCTCAGAAATAAGTTCATAGGCTTCCACTAATCGCCCAGCTCGACCCAATAGGTCAACTATGCACGCATAATGCTCATGCTTTTTCTCTACAAGATATGCAGAACTCATAGTTTCGAAGTACCTTAATCCAATGTCGATAAGACCAGAATGACTACATCCTGATAACACACCCGTAAAAGTGATTCTATCAGGACAAAGCCCGGCTTGAATCATGGACTCAAATGTCCGTACTGCATCCATACCAAGCCCATGAGAAGCATAAGCCGTGATCATGGAATTCCAAGCAACCAGACTCCTAGCATTTGGTTTGATTCTATCGAAGCACCACTTAGCATCGGATAGACTGCCACATTTGGCATACATCCCAACAAGCGCAGTTTGCACTAAAGGATGAGAGTCCAAACCTTTCTCTCGAGCAAATGAATGAATCCTTCTTCCTCGCTCTAGAGCAGACGATTGTGCACAGGCTGGTAAAACACTTGCAATTGTGAACCTGTTGGGCTTCACCTCTGAGTCTTCTCTTGATATTTCATCGAACAGTTGCAGCGCGTCACCTGCCAGCCCGTTCTGAGTGTATCCAGAGATCATACTTGTCCATGAGATGATATTCTTCACTGGCATTTCATCGAACAACTCTCTGGCTAGGCCAACGGCGCCATCTCTCATATACCCCGATATCAATGCGTTCCAACAGGATACATCCCTAACAGCCATTTCATCGAACAGTTTACGGGCATCACACAGCTCACCACATTTTACATACATATCAATCAACGAAGTCCCAACGTACATATCAAAATCCAACCCATCTTTCATGCTCAACACATGAATACACTTCCCGATATGAACATACTCCAACTCCGCAACAGATTTCAAAACAAACGGGTAGGTGAAATAATCCCCGCGCAAACTCATTGAATGCATTCTAACATAGATCTGCAAAGTCACATCTGAGTATTTGTACAAACTGAAGGCCCGAATAATAGAATTGAACAAAAGCGGAGATGGGTTTTGAACGGAGTCGAAAATCCTGGAGGCGGAGAAGATATCGCCGGAACTGGCGTACATGGCGACCATCTTTGCGGCGAGGAAACCAGCGGGGCGAAGGCCGCGGAGGAACATGTGTGCGTGCAGCTGTTGCCCTTGCTTAAGGAGGCTTTTGCCGGTGAATGCCTGGAATACGGTGGCGTATGATGAGGGTTGAACTGGGGTTGGGGATGAATTGAGGAGGGGTTCTAGAAGGATCGCCATGGCAGGTCTTAGAGAAGGTTGGTGGTTCCATTTCATCGAGACCTTCTAGCGGCAACTGAATATAGAGGGGAGAAATGGTGGCGGCGCCGGCGGTAGAGATGATGGCGGGAAGAGTATCTCCAGTATTGTTCGATTCCATAATGAATATTGATTTACTGTACCCCTTTAATCGACTACCCACACACCACAGTTTCTGTTCCACATTGCTGTTCGAACTATTCGATTTTGATTTCGAATCAGAACTGAAATTGAGATTTCGAATCAAAATCAATAGTTCGAATCGTGGTTGTAACTTATATTTTAAAAAATTAGTTGTTGATCTCCAACGGCTGAGATTAAAAACTGCTAGGAACCAGTGGTTCGAACCGAAAATTGGAACCGCCGGTTCCAATAGTTTTATTATTTCTTATTTTTCTATAAATACCCTTCCCCCGACTCAATTTTTTCACAAAAGTTAATCTGTAACGACCCAAATATTTATTTAGATATATATTAATTTATGACATATTTTTAATAAAAAAATATATTATCAAATAAAAAATAAGTAAATAAATATTAGGAAATTTCGTCCTGATAACTAGGTGTTAAAGAGCATATAAAAGAATTAGAACTCTACTTGATTTATTATAAAATTTAAGTCCTCAATGTAAATCGTATTAAAAATGTGATTAAGTAATCCTACTATCTTAAAATTTATAACAGCGGAAAATATAATTAATTCAAACATAATCAGTTAATTATTTAATTTAGAAAACTCATAGCTTCATATAATCATGAAAGTAGGGTTAAACATTTATTTCCGAAACGACATCGTTTCCTAAGATAAGTGTGAATAATAACATAAAAAACCCTAATAAAATTTCAATTCGTTTATGAATGAAATGTAACCCATAATTCAAAGAAGAATAATAAAAAAAAGCTTCATCTCCCGTCAACTTGACAAACTCTCTATCCTGAAAAGTAGGAAGGTGAAAGGGGGTGAGTTACACCCAGCTCGTGAGGTTTAGGCTTGTCAAAATTAAATATAAGGTTGTAAAAGCACAATTAGAGAGTAACATGAACTTATCAGGTATAACATAATATAACATCCGTATCAAACGTAACATTTTGTATCAAAGCTAGGCCATCATATAATAGTGGATCAAATTAATGATCCCGTATCAACGTATCAAAACATAACCATCAAATCATACTTCAAACAAATAAAATATTTAAAACTGACAAACCGTATAAGAACCCCACCTCTTACGTGACTTCTCGTAATATAAGGAAAATCTTATGCAAGTGAAATGCTTCTAATCCACGTGTAATCTCCTCGCCTAAAATTTTGAAAAACCTGGATCATGAATGTTGAAGGAATACTAGGTTGTATTTATAGGTTTGACATGATTTAAATCTAGATGTGTCTTCTTAGTATCTAATCCTCTAACTAATGGAGAGAAAATATCTTTTTTACTAACAAAATGCTAACCTTCGTAACCATAAGATTCTAAGAAAAATATACTGTATCTTAGCTGAAAGTTCTATCATATATATAGGCTTAGAGAAAAATATCTTAAAGTCTAATAATCCTAATTTAATAAGCCCACGTAAAGTAAAATAAAATAAATCAAGAAAATTAAATATTGCGTGAAAATAATCGGGTATTACATCCTACCCTCATAACTAATTCAAACATAATCAGTTAATTATTTAATTTAGAAAACTCATAGCTTCATATAATCATGAAAGTAGGGTTAAACATTTATTTCCGAAACGACATCGTTTCCTAAGATAAGTGTGAATAATAACATAAAAAACCCTAATAAAATTTCAATTCGTTTATGAATGAAATGTAACCCATAATTCAAAGAAGAATAATAAAAAAAAGCTTCATCTCCCGTCAACTTGACAAACTCTCTATCCTGAAAAGTAGGAAGGTAAA
The DNA here is from genome assembly GCA_028749325.2 of Caryopteris x clandonensis. Lineage (NCBI taxonomy): Eukaryota > Viridiplantae > Streptophyta > Magnoliopsida > Lamiales > Lamiaceae > Caryopteris > Caryopteris x clandonensis. The sequence continues at coordinate 2,255,410 of JAPYKT020000030.1, read as the reverse complement.
AGGGGGTGAGCTACACCCAGCTCGTGAGGTTTAGGCTTGTCAAAATTAAATATAAGGTTGTAAAAGCACAATTAGAGAGTAACATGAACTTATCAGGTATAACATAATATAACATCCGTATCAAACGTAACATTTTGTATCAAAGCTAGGCCATCATATAATAGTGGATCAAATTAATGATCCCGTATCAACGTATCAAAACATAACCATCAAATCATACTTCAAACAAATAAAATATTTAAAACTGACAAACCGTATAAGAACCCCACCTCTTACGTGACTTCTCGTAATATAAGGAAAATCTTATGCAAGTGAAATGCTTCTAATCCACGTGTAATCTCCTCGCCTAAAATTTTGAAAAACCTGGATCATGAATGTTGAAGGAATACTAGGTTGTATTTATAGGTTTGACATGATTTAAATCTAGATGTGTCTTCTTAGTATCTAATCCTCTAACTAATGGAGAGAAAATATCTTTTTTACTAACAAAATGCTAACCTTCGTAACCATAAGATTCTAAGAAAAATATACTGTATCTTAGCTGAAAGTTCTATCATATATATAGGCTTAGAGAAAAATATCTTAAAGTCTAATAATCCTAATTTAATAAGCCCACGTAAAGTAAAATAAAATAAATCAAGAAAATTAAATATTGCGTGAAAATAATCGGGTATTACATCCTACCCTCGTTGAAAATAATTTCATCCTCGAAATTCCATAACATACCGTGAGTATTGAAATAAATAAAGGAAAATGCTCGTAATCTATTTCTACTCACCATTACTAATCACTATAGGCGGTTTTCTTTCTTTTTTTTTTTCCATAGGTTCTTCTTCTAGGCATTCAACGTGCGAGGCCCATCTTATCTATCTAATCCATGCGACTACAACTCAATACACATAATACTAAGGCATAAATCTGTGTGCCATATCTCTCATGCATGCATAACAGGTCTTAGACAGGTGTAACCATATACATATCAGGCTTAACGTGGGTAACATAAATGATAACTCATTGTATACCTTTGGAGTTGTCGTGGTGAACGGAAGAAGACGATGAAGCATATAACTCACACACACACACACACACACATATATATTTATAATTTTTTTTCAAACATTTCATCATAAATCCATAATTTAAACAAGTCTACAGAAACGTAAACCTGCTATGATACCACAATGTAACGACCCAAATATTTATTTAGATATATATATTAATTTATTACATATTTTTAATAAAAAAAAGTATAAGTTACCAAATCAAAAATAAGTAAATAAATATTAAGGAATTTCGTCCTAATAACTAGGTCGTTAAAGAGCATATAAAAGAATTAGGACTCTACTTGATTTACTATAAAATTTAAGTCCTCAATGTAAATCGTATTAAAAATGTGATTAAGTAACCCTACTACCTTAAAATTTATAGCAGCGGAAAATATAATTAATTCAAACATAATCAAATAATTATTCAATTTGAGAAATTCATAGCTTCATATAATCATGAAAGTAGGCTTAAGCATTTATTTCCGAAATGACATCGTTTTCTAAGATAAGTGTGAAGAATAACATAACAAATCCTAATAAAATTTCAATTCGTTTATTAATGAAATGTAACCCAAAATTCAAAGAAGAATAATAAAAATATGCTTCATCTCCCGTCGCCTTGACAAACTCCCTATCCCGAAAAGTAGGAAGGTAAAAGGGGATGATCTACACCCAACTCGTGAGATTTAGGTTTGTCAAAATTAAATATAATGTTGTAAAAGCACAATTAGAGAGTAACATGAACGTATCAGGTATAACATAATATAACATCCGTATCAAACGTAACATTTTGTATTAAAGCTTGGCCAGCATATAATAGTGGATCAAATTAATGATCCCGTATCAACGTATCAAAACATATAACCATCAAATCATACTTTAAACAAACAAAATATTTAAAACTGACAAACCGTATAAGAACCACACCTCTTACATGACTTCTCGTAATATAAGAAAAATCTCATGTAAGTGAAATGCTTCTAATCCACGTGTCTTATCTCCTCGCCTAAAATTCTGAAAAACCCGGATCATGAATGTTGAAGGAATACTAGGTTGTATTTATAGGTTTGGCATGATTTAAATCTAGATGTATCTTCTTAGTATCTAATCCTCTAACTAATTGAGAGAAAATATATCTTTACTAACAAAATGCTAACCTCCGTAACCATAAGATTTTTAGAAAAATATATCATATCTTGGTTGAAAGTTATATCACATATATATATATATATATATATGGGCTTAGAGAAAAATATCTTAAAGTCCAATAATCCTAATTGAGACAATAATAAGCCCACGCAAAGTAAAATAAAATAAAATAAAATAAAATAAAATAAATCAAGAAAATTAAATATTGCGTGAAAATATCGGGTATTACATAATCTCTCTCAATTATCTCGTAATCTCTCTCAAAATGTCGAGTTCGAGTCACAGAGGAGGACGAGGAGGTAGAGGATCATTATCATTTTCATCTCAACAAAACAAAATAAAAAAATAACCTATGCCGATGAGTACGAGTGTCGGATTACCACCACCAATACCTTTGGCTGCAAGATATCTTCATCTTGATTATGAACATATTGAAATTTCGATAGAGTGGTAAGAAGATTTTGAAGCTCAACTAATATATTTTTTTAAATAAATTGAATAGCTCTCCTAAATATTATCACACACACACACACACACACACATATATATATATATATATATATATAGATATATGTTTTTTTTTCCAATATCTTTCTTAATCCTCTATGATTAATAATTTAATATGATTATAATGTAGGTGTAGAAGTACAATACTATGATCCTCAAACTAAATCAATCGGTGAAGAATGTCTTCCAAATCAAGAGAGTTAAGTACATGACAAACTCAAAGTCAAAGTAGACGAGATGAGACACTTAGATCGAATATCTTTGCCGTTCACTTCAAAAGAGATATGCAAAATAGTAAAACAATATGCAACTATTGTGGGTTGGAATAAGTTTTTAAAAAATGAGGAGGTTATGGTACGTTGAAGAAACATTTGCAACGTCACCATTTGAACAAAGTTGTAAACGATCGGCGTCAAACACATATATCTCGTGGAAGATTCACCAATGAATCACAAGGTACGATTTCTTTATTTAAATATTTCAATACAACACTACGAAAATATTTATAAAAAATTGTTTGGGGTATTTCTTTTCCTTTTAATGTTGGTGAACACGAATTATTCAAAAATTTTATTCAACTATCACTAAACCCTTAAGCATCCGGTGTTTCATGTAAAATATTAATTCGCGATATTGAAAATTTTGTGGGTGAATGTAAGTCAGCTTTAAATGAAATACTTAATTATTTACAATAAAAAGTTCATTTGTGCGGGATATATGGAGTGATCATTGGGGAAAACATAATTATTTAGGATTTACTTGTCATTGAATAAATAATTCATGGACAATGCAAAAAAAACAATTACTTACATACAGAGAATTTGATCAAAATCACACGGTCACAACTATTTCTCATAATATTCATACTATTTTGCAAGAATATAATTTAGTTAAAAAATTCAATTTCACTTGACAATGCTAATATTCCTAGTTTGCCATTATTGATTTAAATGTGTCAGCCATCATTTAAGAATATATTTTTTCAAATTAGATTCATGTGTCATGTTTTAAATTTGTGTGTTCAACATGATATGGAACATGTCAAAGAACATATAGTTCCTATAAAAATTAGCAATTGGATATTTAGCTATGCATGCAATTTTAGGCTAAAAAACAGAGAAGATTTTGTAAAACATTTGGTATGAGTGCACCTAAAAAAATCACCAAAGATGTGACTATAACATATAAAATGATGAATGATTCTTATGAGGTTAGAAATGAATTTATGTACATTTTTTCCATAAGAACAATTAGGTATTGTTTTATTTCCAAGTTCATAGGATATATATGTGGAATTAATTTCTCTTTGAAATTTTTTACAGATACAACAGAAGAATTATCCGGTTGTTACTATCATATTTCTCGTTTATCTGTAGATCATTGTGTTAAAATTGCACTTATTTTACAATCATATTATTCACATGAGAATTTACAAAATTACATTGCAAACATGAGAAGTAAATACTTAAAGTATTTTCAAGAAATTCCGATATATTTATAATTGCATATCTATTATATCCTAGAATTAGAGAAGATGGTTTAGAAAAATTACTAAGAATGTATTATGATGTATTATTTCCGGTTAAACACTCCAAAATAATTATGGGTAAAACAAAACAATTAGTTTATAATTTTTTTAAAGAATATAAGATTTATTATAGTGATAGTTTAGATAGTAAAAACGGTCGTGACAATGAAGATATTGGTGGAGATAGTTAGGCTTCGGGTCAACCCGAACATTTTCAAGATTTAAACTTTGAACACCTTAATCAATATTATAAGTTTTATGATATTATAATATTAAAAAAGCCTAGGAGCAATTGTTGTTATCGAGAAGTAGATTATTATTTATCTACCATTTTTGAGGAACTCAGATTCGACAAACATAATGAGCTTTTGAGATGGTGGTCTCGAAGAGCAAATTTTTTTTCTATTTTATCACTAATTGCAAAGAAATTATTTGTGTGCCCAACTTCCAACATCTTGGTTGAACAATCATTTAGCACCGATGGTTACAATTTGGATGTTAGAATATCCAATTTAAAGGTTGAAAATCTAGAAAATCAAGCATTACTTAATGATTGGTTAAATGCCGAGGTAAGAAAATAAGAAGTAAATTTTGATGAAGAGGATGAGAATGAAGATATAAACGAGTATTTGACCACCTGGAGTGATTGAGTCGTGACACTCCTCAAGCCTCGATGTACGTTATAGGGTAAGAGAACTACGTGGACTTTCATTCCTCAACTACAAGGATATGTAGGCAACTTAATTCTAAATTAGAAACTAAAATTTAAGTTCTAATTTAGAATTAAGCTCAATTTTTGTTTTTCTTTCTCTTTTAATTAATTTTTAAAAGGTTATAATTTGTAAACTTGTAATATCTTGTTAAAAGTAGTAAATTTTTATGTAAGTAAATTTTTTGATGTATCTTTTTCATTCTCTATTTTTTTTTATATAAGTTGTAATGTAAAGTTTTTGATTGTTGTAATTATTTATTTGTAAAATTTAACTAAAAGTAATATGATCCGTGGGTTATTGATTTGCAATCATCAAATAATATACAAGTTACCAGTGTAAATATAGGCTATGAATAAGGGTGTTTCGGTAACGCCACGCTATTTTCTACCTAATATTTTATGGATTATTATTATTTGCAAAGTTTCTTATTTAAAAGTTAAAGTTATTATTTATATTTCATGTATTAAGTTGTGGGCTTTTATGACCATAATATGTTTTAAGATAACTCAGTTGGGTGATTTAAGTTCAAGAATGAATTCGAGAGAATTAAGCCTCGAATTAATTTTAAGTTATAAACTCAACTGATGTTATTAAGTCCAATAAGGTATTATGATATGTATAAGTTCAAATGTCTCATATTATTTAGCCCATGTCATGCATCATCACATTCATTTATTTATTTAAGTCAAAGTACAATTTAAGAAATTAAGTCTTGAATTATATGACAAGCCCAGTTAAAGTTATGTTATGATTAATCCCAAGTCTCATTTTTAATTGATAAGCCCATGTCATTGATTTCTAAATCATGCATTTCATAGACCAATTGTATTTTGAGCCCAAATGTTATTTTTTCGGCTCTAACGTTATTGATAAGATTAGATCTTTATGTTTTCTAATTCAATTATGATTGAATGGATAAAATCTTTATTTGACCTAGTCTAGTAAGAGTTGTAATCCAATAATGCAATTCCTAGAAATATGGGATCTCTTTATTGAATTATTCCACACAAAATCATAAGATATTATATTTGTATCATTCTCCACCATATAATTTTATGCACCCTATATAAGGTTTGTCAGTTGAGCCGTCATCGTCATCTCAAGCTCTTTCTCCATTCTTTTCAACACCGGGTACTCTTACTTTGAAAATTCTAAAGCCTTATTTATCCATTTCCAAATTTATGAAACTTTAGTATGTTGTTCATTCGTGATTTCAACTCACATTTAAAATTTCAACTCAATTGGATATTTATACTATTTTATATGAATTTTCTATCCCTTAGCATCAAGAATTACAAATTCTTACGTTTCTGATTTGAAATTTTAGAATATATGATTATAGATATCCAAATCCCTTGAATTTTGAATATATTGTTTATCCCTATGATTTCGAGTCATTTTTAAAATTTCAGCCCAGTCAGATATCTATTTTATTTTATATGAATTTTCTACTACTTCAAATCTAGGTTTCTAAAGTCCCGCATTTTTTATTGGAAAATTCAGAATATAGGTTTATAGTCATCCAAATATCTTGAATTTTAAATATGACATTCCTATACATGTTATTCATCTTCCATAAAAGTTTCAAGTCATTATAGTTTTTAGTTTATGAGATATCATATTCTTCCTACGGTTGTGCGGAGATTTCAGCTTCAGCTATTTCGATTTCAAAAGTCCAAACCCTATAGCAATTCTTTTTAGAATGCTCCGAAAATTTTATATGATGCCTAAATATGAGTCTAATTTCTACATTTAAAATTTCATATTTTTCCTGTGTATATTTTTTGAGTTATAAAATATTCTCTCTCTGTTGTGCAGTGGATGAGAATCATGTTGAAGAATTTCCTGTTCACTTTGAAATTCATCTCCAAATGATTCAAAGATTCCTATCATGTTTTTCACTTTCAAAATATCAGTTTAAATGTCCCAAAGAGAACTTATTTTCTCAATTTTCATTATTAAATAATAAGAAGCATTAATCTCATGGTTGGAGTTACCCAAAGACTGAGAACGATAGGAGGAAACTTGCATATGCATATCATGTCAATTACGTTATGGTGAGGGTTCTTACTTGTCTCTAATGATTATGTTTATTGATTAGTTTACATATTTAACTGTTAATATATGTTATGATATGTGATGTGTGCGAGATTAAGTTGCACCCTTAAGTATGATTGATCAATCCCCTAAATTTTGCATGCTACTTTGCTAAATGCCCATAAGTTGTAAGGTATGTTTCGAAGAAATCTATGCATATGTCTCTAAGTTACAAGGTATGTTTCGGTTCAACCCGTTCATACATTTATAAGTTATGAGGTATGTTTCAATGCAACTCGTTCATACTCCCATAAGTTATAAGTTGTGTAAGTACTTGATGCTTAATCCTAAGTTTTATGACATAAGTTGACCGTTATTACATGTTTTACTATCAATGGTATGATTAGTATTGGCAAGTTGGACTCTCACGAGCTAGATATAGCTCATCCCCATTACATTCCCACATTTCAAGTTAAGTAGAGCGAGTGTTGGAGTCGAGGCGGAGCCATGAGCATATGATAAAATTGAGATCATGATTTCTTATATTTAAGTTTGGTTAATTTAGTTATTATTTTATGAATTATATGTTTATGGCTAGAAGGTCAAGATATGTGCTTATGTATAAGTTGCTTTCTATGTATAATTGATCTTATTTAATAAGTTGTTAAGTAATTGAATATGTTATATTTTATATTGCACATGATAAATATGGTTTCCAATATTTTACATATGCATTTATGATGATTATTATTATTTCAATAAGTTATATTGCTTTAAATATTAATTGTTGGATTCATGAAGTCTTAAGTGTTTTATTTGAATTATGATATTTTCTTTGTGGCTTATGATATTTATATTACGTAATGAAAGTTTACTTTGACAGTAGCATGCCTTGGTGAAATTCTTGGCTTATGGATTTACTTATATTTATTGATGTATATTAATGTGGATAAATTGCCCATTAAATTATGAACATGATTAGTTACCAAAGTGATATGGTCTGACTACTATATACGACATGATATGCGTCATTACTTTCAATATTATATTAAATTGTTGTTACATTATTTGACTTGTGAAATATGCTCATTAATATGTTCATATGCAACTTAATTAATTTATATGAAACATGCTTATATTTGAAAAGTATGATAATTATTCTAGAATGGTCCATTATTCCATGATATTGATTTTGGCATCTAAAGCATTGGAAGGAGAATTTTCTATTAAATGGTATTTGCTAGCTTAAGCATGTTTGGATAAATGCTCATATGTAAGTGGTCGTCTAGAATATGATTTTATTTTGTTCAAGTGGTTATGAAAGTTATTTGAATATTTTCATATTCTTGCTATGATGAATTACATGTGAAATTAAGTAAGAATTTATGTTTATTCTACTGCACATGATTACGAATATTGTTACTAATATTAGTTATTTTAATTAGTGGCTTTCTTAATGATGTAACTAATTTTATGAAATTATCTTGGATTTAATGACATTAATTATCATGATAATAAAATGTATATGTTGGATTAATTGATAATAAAATGTATATGTTGGATTGTTAAGCATGATTAATTGATTACATATTGTCTATATGTTCATTGATTGATGGCGACCGATTTTGTAATATTGTTTCTATAGGTTAGAAATTAATGATCATATGTCATATAAGTTTGGAATTATGAAAGTAAGTTTATTAGTATTCAATTTACATGTTGAATTGATATGTATGTTTATGTGGTCCTCCTTTTTAATGGCTTGATTTTAGGAATATTATGTTTTAATTGCACATGGATTCTATGTCAATATGCTTAGGTGTGGAAAGCCTTATTTAATTCAAATTGTTATTTAATCTAGTTTAACATGTTAAGTCTTTCATTCTTATGATATTAATTGTGATATTATTATGTTTAATTTAAGATATTTATTTGCTAGAAGCATGTGTGAGGGTTAATTTAATTGAAATTGTTTCCTCTGCTATTGTATAAAATCATGTGTGAGGGTTAATTTAATTGAAATTGCATGTTGTGTAATTGAAATTAATTTGAGTTATTTCTTAATTTATGTCGTGTGATATTGATTAATGGAAACAAGGAGTAATTTATGTTTTCTGCTGTATAAGATTAATGTTATATTTAGACTCTTATGACTGATGATTAATTTTATGTGTTCCAATTGTTCCTTATGAAATATGAATTATTCTATGTTTTAACTAGTTCTTTTCACAGTTCGATTCTCGAATAATTTTGATAATTAAAGAAATTGGATTTATTGCTATGATATATATGTTTTAATTGCATTTAAAATAAGTTATGAAAATCGGGCTGTGACAGTTTGTGATACCCCTGATATATGTTAATCCCAACCAAAAGATTATTAACATAAATATACAAATTCTATTACTCCCTTACAGTTGATGCGAGATTTTGGTGTACGCTTAGACTGTCAAGAAAATCTTCAAATAATATCAATGGAAGTTCATTCGCAAAGATATCTGCAATCTGATACATGAAAGCATACGTGTCCGCGGGCTACTTTCTCACGCATGAAGTGAATATTAATCTCTATATTTTTAGTGCATTGATTTTGAACAAGATTCCCAGAGAGATAAAAGCACTAATTATCGCAATAAACCAAAATAGGCTTATTAATGGGACGATGAAGCTCTAGCAGGAGGTTGCGCAACCAACATGTTTCGAAAACCACATTAGCCACGCCTCTATATTGGAGCGAGATAAAGTAATTTGACATTTAGACGACCAAGAGATCAAGTTTTCATCGAGGAACACATAATAGCCTGAAGTAGACTGTCTAGTATCAGGAGATTCACACCAATCTACATCGGTGTAAGAAATGAGAGTCGATGTCAATGAGGAGTAGAGATGTAAGCCATAGTGCAATGTACCCTGAATGTAGCACAATATACGCTTGAGAGCATGCATATGATCCACCATCAGATTATGCATGAATAAACATATTTGTTGTACCGCATATGATATGTCAGGCCTACTAAAGGTGAGATACGAATGTGCTCCTGCAAGACTCCTATCGAGAGATGGGTCCTCATAAGGTGTTCTAGAGGTAGCACTATGTTTTGGTTTAGTGTCAACTGGGGTAGCAGACGGCTTACATAAAGACATTCTGACTCAGTCCAACATTTCTGCAACATAACTTTTTTAGAGAGAAAAAGGCCATTTGCATGACGTGTCACAACTATGCCCAAAACATAACTTAAGGGCCTAAGATCATTCATAGCAAATTTTGAACTGAAGAGTGCATTATAGACTTTCGTAAAGTATCAAATGAGGCAATGAGAATGATGTCATCTACATATAGGAGAATGTAAGCCATATCATTATCTTTGCGGTAAATGAAGAGTGAATTGTCAGATTTACTATGAGAAAATCTAATGGAGGAGACAAAGTCAACAAACCTTTTATATCAGGCTCTGGGAGCTTGCTTGAGCCCATATAATGATTTCTTCAAGAGACACACATGATTAGGGTGGTGTGGATCATTGAACCCCAAGGGCTAATACATGTACACTATGTGTTTGAGGTCTCCATGTAAGAATGCATTTTTAACATCCAATTGATGAATTGGCCAAGATTTTGAGAGAGCAAGAGTGAGCACAATGCGAATGATTGTCGTTTGCTGATCAAACTAAAAGTTTTGCCACAATCTACTCCAACCTATTCACATGCACCATCACCTACAAGACAAGCATTATGCCTCTCAAAAGAACCGTCAGATTTTTCTTTATTCTGAAAATCCACATGGACCAAATCACATTAACATCAGGCGGACGAGGTACAAATATCCACATCCTATTTTTAATTAGAGCATTATATTCATCTTCCATATCCATTTTCCAATTCTGGTCTTTGAGTGTTAACACGAGGTTACAAGGAATGGAAATTTGGAGACCTGAGAAAGCACATTGTGGTGATATTTTTTTATGAGGTTTTAAAATACCATGCTAGCTTCAGGTGACAAGTTTGTGGGCTGAACTCAAAGAAGGTTGGGAAGTAATAGAAGTTTGTTGACGTATGTAATTTGTAGCTGGGCTTATGGGTGTGTGGTCCAATGAGGAGGGGAGAAATAGTTGAGTGTGGGGTGTGGGGTGGACTGGTAAGTTGAGCCAGGTGTATTGTTTGTTTGCAGCAAAGGGCCTGGCTGAATGGTTTGATTTTCTGCATGTTGGGCCGGGGTGGATGGGTGAGCTTGAGTGGAAGAGGAGAGGGCTTGCTGAGTATTTGGATTAGGAGAGATTTCATGTTATTTAAGGTGATTAATCACATAAGGTAAATGACCGTCCTCAAGAAAATCATAATAAGGCAGGGTGGAGTGTGCAACTTTGTAAATGGAAAGTGAGTTTCATAAAGATGACATGCCGACTTATAATGATTTTACGGGAGACTAAATCATAACATTTATAGCTACATTGATTTTTAGGATATCATAAAAACACGCATGGAGTTGATCGAGGTTGAAGCTTATTAATTGTGGTGGATGGAAAGAGAGAGTAATATAAGAATCCAAAAACTAGAAGATGAGAATAAGATGGGTCTTTTGGCAGAGAGTTTTGAGAGGAGAATGGTAGGTGAGGAGTTTGTTTGGTAAAATGTTAAGTAGATAGGTGGCTATGTGTAATGCATAGTGCTAAAAGGAGGTGGGTAAGTGACAAACCAAGTTTATCTAGGGTAGAAATCATGTTTTACTTGAACATTCGTTGTAAATTTTGCTCGTTTCTACTACTTTTACCTTGATTTTGCAATCTTCAAAAAGTGTACGTGAGTGTACCATTTCCACATGTTTTGCAGGAAAATAATAAGAGAAAACAAACTCATGGATCAAACCGGTGAAGTAAGAGAAAGGACGAAAAAGGGAGAACAAGCGAAAAATCGAGAAGATGAAGAAAAGAGAAATTCCACTCGATCAGCTGAGTGGAGTGACAACCGAGTGGACTGACCGAGAGGAGAGATGTATAAGAATTCCAGAATATTTCGCTCACTCATCTGGCTGACCAAGTGAGTCAATCGAGTCCACATCAGAACTCAATCAGCCGAGTGATTGCCAGGCCGAGTGAGTCAGCCCAGTCACAGACACCACTCAGCCAACCGAGTGAGACAACCGAGTGGCGTCATTTTCTCATTTTTTGCGGGTTTTTGGGTCAAACCCAATTTTTACCCATTTTTCTCACTTGCTCCTAGGTCAAAAGTCAATTTTTTTTTTCATTTTTAAAAAGGACACTTCTTAGCTAGCCAATTTTAGACACACACTTACACATAATTGAGTGGGTTTTGGAGGAGAAAGAAGAATTTGAAGAAGGTTGAAGAATTCCTTGAAGATTTTGCCAAGATTCAAGCTCCTATTTCTTCAACCAAGTTCCTTCTTACCTTTATTACTTTTTATTATGTGTATTATGGATGTTTATGGAGAGATAATCATGTTAATTAGTGAGTAGTTTTCCTTTTGATCTTGGGATAATTTCCTCATGTTATTGATGGATTAACATTAGTTGTGGATTCAATATAGGGATGTTTATGTTTTTATCCATTTATTTCATGCTTTATAGGTTGATGTGTGAGAACTTGATCAATTTGTGCATGCCTGTTAGGTGTATAATTAATAGATGTAATAATTGTTGATTCTTCATATGTCTTGAAATAAATAAGATATTTAATTTCATAATTGAAAGATATGTTATTAAATATGATGGGTTATTGAGTCCTAAAATCCTTTTGGAGTTAAGTATGGAAAATGAGGGTGAAAAGTCAATTTGTCCTACCTTAATCTACATGATTAGAGAGATTAGAAATAATTAATCTATTCAACATAAGTGACCCTCATATGAAAATATATGAAACTTGATTATTGAATCCTTCTCTAGATTAATTTCGGATATAACATAAAGACAAATTTCCCAAGGCCACCTTTAAATTAATTAAGAAAATCCAAAAATCAATTCTAATGTTAATTTAGATCATTTGGGCTTTTGATTTATTCATTTAGCAAACTTTAGTTAATTAACCAACCTCTCCGAATTCGATAGTTTAAATAGTAGTTCAAATTAAATTTAAATAGCCATCTAGAATTCCACATAACCTATTCTTCGTGGGATCGATACCCTTACTTGAGCCGGTTGCAATAATAACCGTGCCTATTTTGGGTGAAGCTGGACGTAAACCACTTTCGCTTCAGTAAGGAGGCATGGGCCATCAAAGTTCAGACGATATTATTAATAACTCGAATTTTTCTTCCGGCTTTTACATTTTGAGAGGAAGTATGTGGACAAGAAAAGCGAAATGAAATTCCATTTTCGTTGCACAATTTTAAAAGTGGCCAGTTATTATATTCACTACCATTATCACAGGATAATTTTTATTTATTTATTAAATTGTGTCTTGATATAGGCCCGAAAAGCAAGGAAGGTTGGATAGACTTGGGACTTTTTGGAAATAGGAAATGTCCACAAAAAGTTAGAATAGTCATACAAAATTGTACGTAATAACGGTGACCTGAAGAACTTAAAGTTGGAGATGTCCATAAATCACTGTGGATGATATCAAAAGGCGTAAAACTAGATCTATGAGAAGCATCAAATGGCAATTTTATATGTTTACCAAGCGGACATGAATGAAAAAGAGTAGAGCTACTATTCTTATTACACTATCAATTTATTTTGCCTAAGAGAGTCTAAAATAGGAGCTCCGGGGTGACCTAGTCAGTCATGCCAAAGAGAGGATGAGAAAGCTGCAAAAGTTGATGGAGAAATGACTTCATATGTGGTTGTGGTGGTGGTGATGGGATAAAGCTCAGCCCGGCTATTATATCTCATTAGTGCCATTCTTGTCTGACAGTCCTTTACAGAAAAGCCAAAGGGATCAAATTCTATAGAAATATAATTATCAGTAGTGAATTTGTGGACATAAACAAGTTTTTAATCAATTTTGGGGCATGGAGGATATTTTTTAATATTAACAGTGGGGAGGGGAGGTTAAAGTAGCACTACTAAAACCATGAATGGGAATAAAATGACCATTTCTGATAATTATACCATGTTCATTGTTCAAATTAAAATAGGACGAGAGATAACCTTGTGCGGATGTCATGTGAGATGTGGCTTTGGTATCCATCTACCATAGTGGATCGGGCTGAGAAAGAGGCATAGTGTGAATGACCTGTTCAGTATCAGTTGGAGCATACCCGTCGGACGCTTGCTGGGGGTTGTGCCCAAGAACACCAGCCTGTTGCATTGGGCTTTGTTGCCTGGCCCAAGGGACAGTTGGATTCGGACAGGGAGGTGGGGAGGGGGGGCGTCCACTATGGCATCCAGCCCCATGGAGGATACGACCACTGCTGCTGCTGCTGCTGCTAGGGACTTTGTGCCGCCGGCTGATTCTGCCCATTGCCGCAACCACAGCCGCAACTGCCTTTCCGCCACCGCGTCCACCGCTGCCTCCATTGTTGCGGTTCTTGCCACTATTATTGTGGTTTGGCAGATTTTTCCCACTGCACTTTGGTCTGGAATTTTCAGAGTATGATGAGTTGGAGTCATCCATCTCATTGGATGAAGTAGCAAACATGGCGGTGTCATTTGTTGTGGCTGCCATTTTCGCCAAACTTGCCTCTTCAAGAACAAGCATAGAGAGTTCCTGATTGAATTGTGGGAGAAGATCATTGGTCACCGGTGCACCGATGTTCCGCAACTGATCAGAAAATTCTTTCAGCCGCTGGCAGTAGGAGGAATCATTGGGGAAAACCTCCATCTTGGTGGCAAAAAACTCTTGTTCAAGACTTACAACACGAGAGTGTTCATTATCTTGGAATATGCCATGCAATCGATTCCAAGCATCCATAGCCGTTAAATCTGGTTCAATAATAGTATTTAATAAATCTTTGGAGATGGATGAATATTTCCATTGCAGAACTGTAGCATTTAGCATCGAGCGTGTCCCATAATTCTTTCTCCGCATACCTTCTCTTGGTGGGATAATATGGTGAATTACTTTATGGGAACGAGCGTGGATTTTGAAGAGTTCTGCCCAGTTGGAGTATTGGACGTTCTCCATCTCAAGTATAATGTTGATGTTTGTCTTGATATTGGCCACAGCAATGGCCGGAAGAAGAAAGTAGAGGATGAAAGGGAGAAGGAGCCGGATCTGGCACTGCGGAAGCGATGAAGAGGAAGGTGCCCTGCCCTAGGTCTCTTGATACCATGAAGGTAATATGATCCATCGGTTGTTGATTTGCAATCATCAAATAATATACAAGTTACCAACCTAAATCTAAGCTGTAAATAAGGGTGTTTGTGATACTCCTAATATATGCTAACAATTAGCAATGCAGCTTGCTTTGTTGGAACCAATTAAGATAATGAGAAAGTCAAATATGAAGAAAAAAAGCATATTTATATATAAATGGTATTAAGTTTGAGCTATAAATTGAGCATATTTTAACTTGAGAAAAATTCCCAAATTAGGAAATTTTAAAATTTGGATCTAGTATATTAAAAAAGTGAGGCCCGTAAAATTCTCACAATTTGAAATACACCCCAAATTTTATTTTCTTTTTAAAATTGAGTTTATATTAATGGACAAAATTATCCTCTTCCTAGGAATAGGTTTCTCCTAAAAATAGCTTTTGAAAGAACTCTTCCATCACGCTTGTCTCTAGAAGTGGTGAAGTCATCTCAACTCTTGCCACTCCATGTAACCTCACCACCATTACTCTTTTTTCTTCTTTCTATTAAACATTATTTTCTCTTTTTATTTCAATGTTGACAACTATGATGAAATTCTAACTTCAATTCTAAAAGAATATCGTATTTGAATTGGGTTGAACACAGTTAAATATGGATTGTCCCAGCTAAATCCATGTGTTTGGTTGGCTGCGGGTTGGGATTGGTCCAACCCACAACCACATGCTCTAGCCGACCCCTCTGCCTCCACGTGCCCAGAACCCTGACATTTCCCTCACTTGATCTCTCTCCTCACACTCTTTCTTCTTCCTTCTATTCTTTTCAACCAATTAATATATATATATATATATATATATTTAAAGTTTTCACTCAAAATTTAAATACTTATAACCGTTTTGTCTCAACTTCATATTTTCTAAAAAATATCAAAATAAAATTATTTCACGATCTTCATTTTGATATCCATTTTTCGTATGTAAAATAAAATATTAATTTTTAAATATAAAATAATTTATCAAGTTAATTGTGATTAATTTTTTAGTTAAACATATTTTGATATAAAATAAAAATATTCAGTTATTTGATAAAAATAATATTTAAGATATATGAATTATTTTATTATAAATAAAAAATTGGTAAAAATTATACAAGTTTAAATATATGAATTTGAATAAACATATTTTTATAGAAATTAGTTGCTTTTTTTTTTTTCAGAAATTGCATTTATTTTTCAAATTTTTACCTTTTCAGAATTTACAATAATTTTTTCAATTGTATAATTTTTTTAGAATTACAGACATATTTCATCTTTTCATAAATTAAGATTATTTTTTCAATTATTTTAATTTTTTAGACTATTGCTATTTCTTCAATACTTTTTTACTTTTTTCAGAATTTTTTTCTCCAAACAATAATAAATTTATTATAAATTATTTTGATATTTAATATATATATATATATATGTATATTTCAATAATAATTTTAATGATTAACCAATTATTCAATTAATACACAAATCACTTTTTTCAATATAATAATATTAAAAAAATTTACTAAAATCTACTAATTTGACATCTACACTAACAGCCTAATCTATCACAACTCAAAACAAACACCATTTTTACTATGCATTTAATTATACACAGATAGATAGTACACAACTAATTGTGTTGTAGAAGCCTACAACCTTTTTCAAACTCAATTTTAAAAACTCATACAAAGAGGTGGCCCACTGCAAGTCCAAAGACTAGATTGGACAAATCATTAAAATTGTAAATATAATCTTGTATTATGTTTTTGAAACTTAGACTTGTAGCATAACACAGATAAGGGGGAATTCCTTGATAATGTTGAATCTCTCCTACATAATGATTATGAACCAAAACTTGTTGAAATTGATCAAAATTTTTCGATTCAAAATCTTTTTTATCTGGCATTAACTTGGAACCGCGTGATTCACTCGTGGGATCCGGGCGGTCCGGAATGACACAATCAAAGGAATAATTGGAACAAGGTAAATCAATATGCTGAAATAAAAAATAAGAAAAGGAAAAAAAGGCATGAAATAATTCGATTTTTTTATGAAATAAAATGAATTTCACTCTCTTCCTTTCGGGAAGGGAAATTAGGAGGCGTTGAAAACAAAGAAATTGTTCTTATATATGTTGATTTAAAAATATTTAGAAAATTAAATTTCAGTTTTTGCGCAGTAAATACAAAAAATACACTGATACATTACATGTACACGCACACACATTATGTATATTAAATATGTTTAGACGAAGATATTACAATTGTTCGGTTAGGTTGTTGGGTGGGCCTTCTTTTGGGATGGGCCTAACATGTTTATTTTTTTATTTCCCAATTGTTCTTTTTCCTTATTATTATTATTATTATTATTATTATTATTATTATTATTATTATTATTATTATTATTATTATTATTATTATTATTTCTCGAGGACTATCAATAAGTTTGATGTAAATACTATTTCCTTCATTTCTTCTTAAACGTCGTTTTAAATTCTTTGGTCAATACTAACACTATTAAATGACTAATGCATTCTTAATTAATATACAATATTCCTAATAAGCTAAAATAAAAGAGTCATTGAACAGTTAAAAAATAAGGATAAATTTGGAATAAAGTTGCATAAAACTCTAAAATGAAAATTATTTCAAAATAAACTTAAAATTTAAAATGATACTTATAAAGAAACATAAAGTAAAATAAAAAAAAATCATTATACTTAATAGAATACTAAGTTAGAGGTCAATTGTGGGCCAACTTAGATAATACATATACTTAGGAGTGACCTTCCTATGAAACAGTTGTACGTGTGATATAATTTAAAGTATTATTTGTTTAACTATAAATTATCACTATTTTTAAAAATAATTAATCAGAAGTAATACACTTTAAATAACAAGTGACACTTTATAATTAAATAAATAATACTTTAAATTGTGTCACACGTGCAACCGTCTTACAGAAGTTTTTGCATATATTTAGGTCTAATTAATGGGTGAAGCCCAAGCCAATAATAATTGCAAATATTCAGACTTTAAGATAATATAATATAAGCACGTAATAATAATGCTTGTGAACACACACAACTGAATTTTTTTACATACTAAATAAATCTCGTTAATCAATTTTCAGGGGGAATTCAAATTTAAAATTAAAATGAATTAGTTTTCTTACTTTAATAAATCAATATAGTAGTTGATTAATCCATAGTTTAATAAAACGTGGACTGTTCCTCCTGTGGACCTCAATATGCTCATAAATCAGACAATGTTGGGCTAAATTTATATGAAAGATTTATAAGTCTTTATATATATATATATATATATATATATATATATATATATATATATATATCTTTGTTTTAGACTTTTAATAATGTTTTTTTCTTTTCTTATAATCTTGTTTTAAAATAAATTGTTAAAATGTTCGGATAATTATACAATGAGGCTTATACAATGTTAGAATACCAATTGTGTCATTACAATGATAAAGTTTGAAGGAGTTTATGGAAATAAGATTTTATTTTCAAAATCAGATGAAACTTTCTTGCTTTTTGAAAAACAATTTATAAGCTTCTAATGTTTTATTTGGAATGAAAAAAGATTTTATATTTAAATACATAACACTTTTAAAGAGCTTACAAGTTCTTAAACATCTTATAATCTCGTAAAATATGGTATGAGTTGCTACCTTGAGTTTGGCCTTAATTTTTTCGTAATTAAAAGAAAATAAAAAGAAATATTAGATTAAATTTAAGTTAATTTTTATTTCTATTTTTCTAAAAAAATTTGTCGTGGCCTAATCTTAAGTTCCACATATTGGAAAACGAACCTATCAAATCCAATATTGCTACGCTAAATTTTTATGATGTCTTGAAAAATATTATTGAAACTCAATTAGATTACTGATTAAAATAAAGTGTACTGCCCCAATCCTTTTAAATGTGATTTTAGAAGTTTAGTTTTATTACAATTTAACTTATATTTTCCATTTTTTTAATACTTTTGTTCCAAGTTTATTCCATTCCTATACCTAAAAGAATTTTTAGTTTCCAAATCAATACTTTCTTCGTTTCAGGAAAATAAAGAAAGTAAGATCATATATAATATTAAGAGGGAGAGAGGAGATTAATTATGATTATTATTAGTTAATTACTTTCATAATTCGATAAAACCTTCAAAACAATACGACATTAAAAATAAAAAATAAAGAATAAGAAAATGAAATACCCTAAAACTTGAAAAAACTGAAAACAGAAACCCTCAAAATGCTTAAAGTAAAATAAATTGAAAACTCTAAGACAACTTCTCGAAAGAAAAAAAATGAGAATTGAAAAATAAAAAATGAAAATTTAATCTCCGTCTAACAAAATATATTTTGTGAGACGATGTCGTACAACATTTTTAGAAGTGTTATTAGTTCTTATGGATTATCCACTCCAAAACGATTAAATTATTTAAATAAAATGTAGTTTATTACTCAAGATTACACCTAACATTAGTCTTTGCACTGCTAATTTTGTCTATTATTTAGGTAAAAAAAGAAAAAGAAAATTACATTATCTAAAAGCGACCTTACACCCAATCAAAAACATGGTTTTGTAATACGGCAACCTCCGACCGGCTAATTATTTAGTTTTTGTTTCCTCAAAGATTGGCAGTAATTAGAGTTGTTTCCTCCTCAACTGCCGCTTGGTTTCGGCCTATCTTCTACCCCCATACTAATTGGCCCATTACCTTGTACTTAATCAACCTTGTTTTCTTGCATATTCCAACAATGCTTAATTAAATTCAATTAAATACTCTCCAATCAGTTATTTATCTTATCTTTTTACTTTTATAATTTCATAATTTAATTGTTTAATTTTAGTCAATTTTAGTTGAAGTTTAAAATTCTCGCTACATTAATTACACATGTAAACCGCATTATATTGAAGGTTTTTATTTTTCTAGTGTAGTTAATGACGTGGACATTCCCAAATTGACCATGGGAACTTCAAGTTCATTGAAAAAATGAATTTTTTTGATTTAATAGTTATGTGCGGTATACGTACAGTGAGACTTTCAAATGTTACTAACAAAATGTCCAAATTCCAACAATTCAAAATAAATGACAAAACTATAAGAGTGTAAGAACTAAGTTTTATACTGCATAAGTTACGGAACAAGTTTTGCAATTTCTGTTTGAAAGTTTAGATGCATCCATATCTTGTTTCTATGAATTCCCAGTAATAATACTCTTATAAAAGGGATTATTAGATATATTTTAGTGCAAAATGAAATTGGTACACAATATAAGATAGAACATTTTAATTAAAAAAAAAAAAAAGAGTATTTATAATTGGAGACAATAAAGACAACACAAAGAACTCTTTCCATATTTGAAAACATTTCTCGTGAGGGTTGGTTGCTTAGTCTTTTCTTAATCATATTAGGGAGTACATTTTTTTTAATTTTATTATAAAATCCATGATATTTTTTAAATAAATTGGTAAGTTGTTATCCAATTTGGTGATTACAGTATATTATTAGACTTTTCAATTAGTCTAAAATGCTTTCTTTGAAAAGAAAAAAAACATCTAAATTAGGATTGTAATAAATAGAAGAAGTCAAAGTGTCTATTCTAGCTATTATATGGCTTCAGGATAACTTCGGTAAGTCAAGTGTGTTTTGTTAGAGAACATATATATATATATATATATATATATATATACACCCCATTACTCACTTACAATTAGAGCGCTTATATAATTAACTTGTTCGATTAAGTTGTAAAAATAAACTAGCCTCTTAACCTCTAAAAAGTCGATATAATTTTTTTTTTTTTTACATTGGAAAAAGAAAAAAAAAATAACGTCCACTATCTATAGCAGGCATGTGAGTATTTTCCACTATTTATTTTGTCTTCTATTTTTTATTTCAGTGTTATCACTATAATATACACTAATTATTTCATTTTATTTTATCTACTATCTTTTATTTCATAGATTAATTATTTTATTTTTTGGGCTTGGCAACTTTTTGATATATTTATAAAAATATAATAATAAAATAATTTAAATATAATTTATCGTTCATTTTTTATTTTTAAAAGTGGAGATATTATTGAAAAATAATGAGTTAAATTTTGTATTTTTGAAGAATATTTTTTAATTTATTTAAATACAAATATTTTTTTTATTCTACTACTTAAGTATAATATATTAACTTAATCTTATTTTCACAATCTTTATTTTTACACCCATATCACATATGTGAAAAATAATTATTTTTTGTTAATTATTTGAGTTAAAAGTTATATTTATTATGTATTTGATTATTTATATTGAATTTATATTGCAAATAAATTTTTTAGAATAATTTGTTTTCTATACAGCTAGTAAATTAATTATAGAAACAGTAATATTTTAAAATGAAAGAAAATAATAAAATACTTTAAATATTCACTATTTACCTTTAAATATAAATGATATAAAATGTATATTATAAATATATTTTATAGTTATTACAAATCAGGGTAGCACGAAAAGTTGTAATAACGCAAAAAAGAATTGAGGGTTTAGTGTCCTATTGCAGAATCCTTAACAATAAAAAAATAAATATATTACATGTAAGATTGGACTTATTCTATATCATTTGTCAAAATCAATTCCCTCTGCCACCCTCTGGTCGGCAAACGAAGCCTCAAAACTTCAGGTGTCTCTTCACACTCTCCCTCCTACTGTGTGTTTTGTGTGTCTTTTTGTCTCTTGTCTGTGTCTGTCCCCATTTCCATCACACACTCTTTCTCTCTCTTCCTCACTGCTTAAATCCCCAACTCTCTGCATTTCTCACTCAAAACGAGTCAATTTACAGTTTTCTGCTGTGTGTAAGGCGTACACACCAACCACCACTCCTTTTACCTTCCCTTTTTCTTCAAGTAAAAGGGCATAATTAATTTCTAGCCCTGTTTTCTTGTTTGGTTGATTTGACAAATTTGAAGGGGAAAAGCAAGTTCATCTTTTGAAATTGCCAGAGAGTGAAAAGCCAAAATCTTTATGTAAGTTCGCTTTCACGCCTTCTGTTTTCTGTCTGCTTGTTTGGTCGCTGTTAAAGGTAGAGCAATCAGTTCAATTTCTTTTCTTATGAGTGTATATAATTGATTGCGATGTGGGTTTTTCTTGAAATGATTAATTGAAACCATTGTTGTAAGTTTTAGTTCTTGATTTGGCCTATTGGAAACCTCAATCGGATCTTTTTTAATCTTTGATTGTGTTAATTTATGTCTTTTAGGGTTTTAATCTTTCTTGTTGTTCGTTTCTTTTTCTGCAGAATTTTTTTCCAGAGGGCGAAGATAGGTTATGTTGGTTTGATTTATTAGCATTTTATGTGGTTGGAGCCGTAAAAATTTCGTGATATGATTAATCTTATGCATTCAAAAATGGAAAAATTGTTGGATCCCAATCTATGGCAAGCTTGTGCTAGTGGGATGACTCAAATTCCACCCCTAAACTCCAAGGTTTATTACTTCCCCCAGGGCCATGCTCAACATGCCTCTGAAAATGTCGACTTTCGTCAGTTTCCTAGATATTCTCCCCTTATACCTTGTAGAGTATCATCTATAAAGTACTTAGCTGATGCTGAAAATGATGAGGTTTTTGCGAAAATTAGATTAGATCCATTGGAAGGAAACGAATTTGATGCTGATGATGAGGGCGGATTGATGGGATTCGATAAGAATGAGGAAAAAGAAAAATCAAACTCGTTTGCTAAGACTTTAACACAGTCTGATGCAAACAATGGTGGAGGTTTTTCAGTGCCAAGGTACTGTGCAGAGACCATATTTCCTAGGCTAGATTACTCGGCTGAACCTCCGGTTCAAACAATCTTGGTTAAGGATGTACATGGAGAAGTATGGAAATTTAGGCATATTTATCGAGGGACTCCAAGGAGGCATCTCTTGACCACTGGCTGGAGTAATTTTGTGAATCGGAAAAAACTCACGGCCGGGGATTCAATTGTCTTTTTGAGAGCGGAAAACGGCGATCTTTGTGTGGGAATTCGTAGGGCGAAAATGGGGATTGGTGGTGGGCCTGAGCTGTCGTCAGGATGGAACACACAGGGATTGTATGGTTTCTCGAGTGAAAATGGGATGAGAAACGTTAAGAATGGGAATGGGAATTGTGATTCAGGTCTGAAGGAGAGGGGCAATGTGAGGGCTGCTTCCGTTGTAGAAGCAATGGTTCTTGCTGCTAGTGGCCAGCCATTTGAGGTTGTCTATTATCCGCGTGCAAGTACACCGGAGTTTGTGGTGAGGGCCTCTGCCGTGAGGGCTGCAATGAGGGTCCAGTGGTACGCTGGAATGAAGTTTAAGATGGCTTTTGAAACAGAAGATTCATCTCGGATAAGCTGGTTTATGGGGATTATATCATCTGTTCAGGTTGATGATCCAATTCACTGGCCTAATTCTCCTTGGAGAATTCTTCAGGTAATTTATGTGTTTTCTCTTATTCATCCTATCCGTTTCTGAATACTTCAGTTTCGATTGTTCGATTTATTTTTTGTATTGCATTAGCCTACAATTCAGTTTATGTGCAGCTCATCACAATAGTGTGTAGAGAGTTTTGTTATCTGAAATACTGAAATTTTTTGGACCTCACCATCCAAACACTCTCTCTCTGGTTACTCATTTTTCGCACACTGTGGACTCTGGTGAAAATGCCTCCGAGATATTTTGTTGCTCTTTGCCTCATGAAGTTAATGTTTGCAGTTTACCATCTTTGTCGATATATCTCTTGAATACTTGGTGGGTGATTCTAAAGTATGCCAAAGAACAGGGAGAAAAAAGATTCAGAGGGAAAATGATTTTTCCCCTCCATATAAAATCTGTGCATCGTCTAACCATTTACTACAACCACATTGGACGAGAGTTTGAATCTGATATTCTCCTGAAAAACCATATTTTTGCAGGTAGCATGGGATGAGCCCGATTTAATGCAAAATGTGAAGCGAGTCAACCCATGGTTGGTTGAATTGGTAACCAATATTCCGTCCATTCCTCACTTTCCATACTCTCCGCCGGCCAAGAGGCCACGGGTCCCACAACCTCCGGAATTTCCATTCGGGCAATTTCCAATGCCAACGCTACTTAGCAACAACCCCCTCAGTCCCAGCAGTCCCTTGTATTGTTTTCCCAACAATTACGTTTCTGCAGGCATACAGGGAGCCAGGCATGCTCAATACGCGTTATCTTCATCGAATCTCCACTTCAATCAACTGCAAACGGGACTTCGCCCGTTTGATTTCAAGCCCCTTGATGATTCTTGTCCTCTGAAACTGGAGAGTTCTACACAGTATTCAAAGAAAAATGACGAAGAGAAAGCGCCAGTTTTTATTTTGTTCGGTCAGCCAATCCTCACAGAACAGCAGATTTCTCGAAGCTGCTCAATGGACAACGGGGGGAACAGCTTCTCTGACGGAAATCAAGAAACTATTGGAAATGTTTCTAACGGTTCTGGATCAGCAGTTATTCAGAACAGTCCGCCGGAAGCCTCTTCGGACGAAGAATTTCAACAATAATTCTACCTTGGTAGTATTAGTATCTATCCTTTTTTCCTTCAGATTCTTGTTTTACTAATCATGGGAACTAGCAAAGAATTTAATCTTTGTTGAACTTTAGAATGTTCACTTTATTATCACAAACTGTACGTTTGTTCTTGAATATTTTCTTGCTTCTATGGAAATGTATTGTTAGCCAAAGCCATTAATTAGACTGAAGAGAGATTTTCCTTCATTGAGGGCTTATTTGGGTTGTTGTTTCCCTTCAATAATCCTTGAGATGCCATTCATGTGGCAACCTTCTGAGTCGAGCTAAGGATGGGACGTGTAGGAACACGTTATGATATTATTATTATACACCGACGACTTACAGCTCGCTTGGATTAGCACCCAAGTAGGCTATATATCCTATGCTCAGCTTGACTCAGCTTACAAGCTTTGGGCATAAATTTTCTTCGTTAGTATTTTTTTAATCTGTTTTCTCTAAGCTATTGCTCGTGTAATACTACTTTTGCTGCTAAGAAAATTCTGCAAAATTTCAAGGTACTTGAAGGGGAGTTTAATTTGATCATTATGCTTTGTTTCTTTTGGTTTAAATTAGGATGAAATTTGGACTTTACGATTTTGTTTTTTTTCATGAATTTTTTGTTTGGATTGTTCCGACCCACTTAAACTCCGAAGGAACACTCCTTAATCATCTTATAGATACAGTACAGTAAAATATGCTACTAAAAGATATTATCTATTTAATTGAAAATTATTAATATTTTTTTATGGTAACAAATCATTAATAAATATTTTTTTAAATAATAAATAATATTTTTTAAATAAACAAGTAATATTCTACCGAATACATATAAATTTTTGTAATATATATATATATATATATGTATATATATCAACTGCATACACATTGATATTGACTTGTGTAATTAATGATAAATATAATAGTATTAGATGTATTTTATTGAATGTGAATGTGTGATGTGCAATAAAATTATTAAATGTAGCAGACAATTAATAACAAAAAAGCAGAGAAGTAAATATGCTTACTCAGAGTGACAGCTATGCTCAATGAATGATTTGTTGGTGTACCAAATTAGGATAATAAATCAGTTGTGGTATCATTATTAAATTGGTCCAACCAAATGGGTACATGTGATGATGAATGCAAAATCAAGCATCAAAATTTATTAAATATATAATTATATTTACAATAACATATGTTAATGTGTTCATTTCTTTTTTATTGAGAAAAATAATATTGTGTTATGTCTAATCTATTTAGATTTAATTTATAATATATATGAGTCTGATGACCATTTGTTCATTTTCGAGTGGAGTAGTCATCACTATGACTTGTAGTAAAGTAGGTTATTCTGTTTGAAATTTATATGTATTAATCTAAACATGTCAGCAATCAAATTTTTTTTTTCCTGCAGCAAGCATAAGAATACCATATTTACTTATGTCAGCTGAATTGAACACATAACTTATCCCAAAGATGTTTGAAACTAATGTGGATTAGTATTCACTCGTACTAAATTTACGTTTTAATTTTGTTTTAAGTCCCGTATAATGTAAAATTTATGGGATATTCTCTCAATTTTACAAAGAATGACTATTTGAATTATTTTTAATATTTTAAATAAGGTGATCTTTTAGAGTAATTACTCAAACATCTTTGTAAAGTACTCCTGCACTGATTAATCCATATCATCTCCCCACTACTAATTAACGATTAACTTACAAGAGTTTTAAATAAAATTTATATTTGAACTAACATTTATTAAAAATATATAAATTATTGCATTTATTTTTTAATATGTATATATTATTTAAAACGATACCTATTTTAAATTAAATAATATAATATCAAAAATCATTATCAAGTCAGTGTTCTGGATGAAGTAATGTATTTGAAATTGTAAAAGGAAAGACATATTTTTCTTCGATTTTTAATGTACCACACGTACACGGCAAACATCGTTGTTTTCAGCAGATCTAAATAAATAAATATAAAGGCATCATTAGACTTTTAAATCTCAAATCCCAAACATGAAAAACCTTGTCTAGTGGCGCAAGAAATGGGGAATTAAATCAATTGGGATTTGGGCCAACTTATTTTATTTTATTTTAGGGGAAAATTGTAATTAATTAATTATATATATATATATATATTTTAAGAAAGTAAATTAATAATTACTAGTGTGTGAAATGAAGGATTATGTTGGGTGGGGATTAGGGCCCCATTCCTACACTGTAATGTATGGGTCTCCTCTTTTTTTTTTTTTTTTTTTTAATCGGAGAGGGTGGGTGAGGTGGGGGGTTGTTTGGGGGTTGGTCCAGGTCAAACGTTAGACGGTGACTTCTCTAAAACTGCCAGCGCAACAAATAAAGATTTATTGGATCAGACAAGATCACCGCTCTCCCCACACGCTCTTCGGTCTTTGCGTGTGCTTCACGCTCCAATATTATTACAAAATTAAGTATGTTTTTAAATTTTGAATTATTTTTCAAATATATATATATATATATATATATTCTAAATCACAGCTAACTCAACAAAAACCAAATTTTATTAATGGCAATACTAATATAACTGTATCATATAATCAGCAAATAAAATAGCTATATTCATTAAATCTATATATATATAAAGTGTGCATCTCCAGCCGTGTGCATTACTATAGTGCAAATTCTGCATTACTTTATTGTAAAATTTACATACTCTCTCCAACAGTTTGTACTACTTTCTTCACTAAAAAATAATATTACACAATAATCATTATTTTTTATTTTTAATATTTATTTTTAATACTAAATATTTATTAAAAATATTATATATGTAATTTTATTTAACATTAAATTTTGAGATAATATTTATTTTACTTATATTCTTAAACTATCATATTCAAAAAATATATATGTAAAATTGGATGTCGGGTAATATTATGTAATTCTATTTAAATTTATATATAATATTTAAAATCTCATATACTTATTTAAATTATATTTTTGTTATTATTTAAATTACACATCATATGATTTTTAAAAACTTGATTTAATTTCAGTTTGGATAATTGAGATAAAAAAATTACAATATTAAATATTAAAAAAGATATAATCATATAAAGAAGAAAAGAAAGAAAAAAGTAGCGCAATAAAAAATCTGCGGTAAAAATGGTGCGAAATTTTCAAAACTTCAAAGTGGTGCGGAGAATGAAGTACTGCTGGAGGATGAAAACTGACGTCAAATTTAAAAAGAAAAAAAAAAAAAAAACCTCAACTTTATGGTATAATGTTTGTTGGGTGTGTCTATATAGGTCCAATTATAATGTCCAGATTTGGACATCCTTAATGGTCCAACAGGAAAAGGAAGTCTCAACCTATTATTTATACTGTTTGTAGAGGATATATTAATTTTGTGTCGAATCATTGTTGTTTTAGGATTTATGACATTTTACGATAAGTAATAATATGACATACTTCTAAGTACACTATCAGATCAACAGCTTTGGAATATATTCGGTTAGAAGAGATGCTTATTAAGCAAATTTAGTTTCAAATGATGTGTCTTAGAACTAAGTAACTCCATAAATAACAAAATTGTAAAGTTAAATCCGAACAACACTCAATTGTTTAACTTTTTGAGGAAGAACCTATTCTTTATGTACGGATACATTTTTTTTTAAACATTTTGTTCTCACTAATTATCGTTTGGACTTATTTACTATTAGATTTTACCTTTACCTCACCAACCCAATACCACTCTATTTAACTACTTGTTCAATCACGTGAACTACCAAGTAATTTTGATATCACCTTAAGACTAATACTCCACCAGAGTATTTGAAACAAACTATTGAAACACAACTATTTTTACAAGATAAAAATATTGTATCAGACTGCTAAACAATATAATAAAAAACTTCATATAATGAAAGAAAAATATGGATAATGTATAAACTTAATTTATAAATTGGATTGAATTTTCTTTCTCATCCGAAGTTGTATTGTGAATTGGGCACCTGTATTAGTTAGAAATAAATTTGATTTCCTTCATTTCTTTAAGCTTTCAAGTGAGACGAACTCTTATAAATACAATAGTCAATCTTCCAAATGTTTGTTATTTCTTTATATGATCGAATATTGATAAACATGTTTTCATGCCAGCGAGAACATATTTCTTGACATGAACTTGGTAGATATAACAGAAAAGTTGATAACAAATCTTGAACTAATAGCTCTACCTTGTCAATAAGGATCAAATCACGGATAGTGACAATGTATTATTCTGACAAATATACCCATCTCACAATTTTGTAAATATTTCATTTTATAAATTTAAAAGCAATCAATACCTATCCACTATTCCATTACTATCTTCCTCACTCTCGTCGAATTTTCACCGACATAACTTTAGAGCCCTATCGAACAAGTTCTTATAGACTCAAAACACTGTCGGCACCCTTTTGTTTTTATCAATGAACATCTCAAAGGAACATATTCATAACTATCATATTATCAAATCTAAATTCATACAATAGTTAAAGTAATGTATCACACACACCAATTTAACTATTGATGTTCGAAAAAAAATCAACAATTTATTCAGATTCATTCTCAACCACTATTTCTACATTGTATAATACCAAAATCTGAACTTCCTAAATGCATATAAAAATACTACATTTTGACGGATTTTTGATAAATTCAATTTATATTTCTAACTTATTAAATAAGGAGGGAGTGTTTTGTGCATGGGGTGTACCATGAAACCAATCCACTATATTACTTGTTTAAATAAAATGTATTACATGTTTACTTGAAAAATATTACTATTGTTTTTAAGTAACAAATTAGTAGTAGTAATTTTCAAGTATAATACTTTTTTGTTAAAAAAGTAATACTCTACATCATGTTGCATGATGCACCTAATTAATATATATATATATATATACATATATTTTCGTGTAAATAATATTATCTCTAATTATTTATTGAACCGATCTGCATGAAGATGATTCATATGAATTAATTAGCGTTTTAAAATAAATTTTTTGTATGTAATTAAATGTAGTTGTACAAATATGATTGTTATGGAAGGGAGAGTATTGAAGTTGCGGGGAACATCTGCTTCTTTATTATTGTTGTTATATTTTCAAAGAAAAAGGTGAGGGTCATATGTAGGTGCTGCCCCAAATAGTCAATTAATTAATTAATTAGATTGAGATTGAGTACATTAAACAAGTGAGGTCACGTGAGGAGGCACAGGAACACCGGTTGCGCCGTGTTGATGTTCGGGCCTCTCTGTAACTTGTTTGATTCAATTAATTCCCCTTTTATTAATTTATACAAAGTCAATTATCCCTCTACAACGTTATCTCATTCTTAATTTTTTTTTCTCCCCCCTTCTTAGTGCAAAGATTGTAGAATCAAGTATCCTACGAGCCCGGCCCCAATAGGCTGATAACATCTTCTCAAAATATCATGAATATATGATTTGATAAAAGTCACTATATATATATATATATACACACACACACACACATACACACACCTATCCTACAAATGAGCGAGCATAACAAAAATGTGATGCTATGGTGGGTGAAGTCATTATGGATCTAAGCTCGTTTGGGACTGAAATTTGTTTCTTTGTTGTGGGCCTAATCCATAAACCCAGTTTGAGTTCTTCCTGTAATTATAGTAGTCATGTATAAATTTGTCCAATTTCAGCCCAATACATTTGAAAGGTTCCAACCAATTATTTTCAGTTTTTCGGCCCAACAATTTCATAGCCTAATTTAAAAGACCTATTAGCCACATTTGTGAATCTTGCGATTGCTTATGTTTTCATTGCATTATTTTTAATTTTGTATGGACACTGAACTGATATATAGGCATTATTTTCCTCATACTAGAAGAAGAATGAAGTGTATGAAGTATGTTTCCAGGTTTTTCCATTGACTCTCCCTTGACCCTAGCCCACCAGCCTCTATCTCTCACATGAGATACCCCCTTCCCTGCGTAGCTTTCTCTCTATCTCTCTTGTCCGTCTCCCTCTTGTCTCTTTCTCTTCGAAGAGTCCAATCCTCTTTCCCAAGGCAGTCTTCTCTCTTAATGGCAGATTTAAAACTGCGTGACCATGTGTGGTTTTCCGGCGATGGCTTGCCTATAAGAACGATTTTGTTCATTCTAATGAAAGGCATTGTGGTCGTACATTTCACTCTGACTTTCCTTCCACTTTCTTTTTCGTCTATAATGAGTGTTTGATCTCTTTCGTGAGATATACAGTCTATAGATTCTTAGTGGGTAAGGAGTTAGGAGAGAAGCGTTACCGGGAAAGGGTTCGGTGCTTTGTAGGGACGATAAGTCTAGTGTGACTTCCTGTTCACTGCAGATTGTCTTGTGTGTTTGAAGAGGCGAGCCCAGGCACCCTCTAAGCCCTTGTCTCTCGACTGACGGTAACGCTGATACCCAACAGCGGTATCAGAGCCTACCGTCTCTCTCTACCGCCATCGCCGTCGCTGAGCTCGACTTGGCACCACTGCCCCTTCGTCGCTTGTATGCGACTCGTGTCTCCTCCACCACTGTTTTGCTGTGTTCTGAACCCCCTGTTTGTCGATGGTGGATCTGCCTCTCGGTTATTGAACCGAGGCTAGTGGGCCATCCGCTCTTCAACCCCCGCCACTCGCACCTTTGCTCGACGTGCGCCGTTTCACAGACGGAGGTAAAAAAATTAAGGTTCTTCCAAAAATCTCGCCCTGGTAAAGAAGTTTAATCCTCTCTGTAGTTGCCGGTTGCACCAGATAGGTATGGTTTTGCTTGCTGGAAGATATCGGTCGAACCGAGTAAGATTATTTTCATTTGGTGCTATAATATGGTAGCTTTGAATTTCTGATATTTGATTATATATATTGCTTGATTTTCTGTATATCCTGGTGAATATATATATACCTCTTATATTTGACATGCTGTCTGTAATCTGCTTGAAATATTACTTGCGTGTAATATCCTGTCCATTTGAGCATTTTGAGTAAAAAGGGACCTGAGTGACCCCTTGCGCAACCGATAAATCGGTGTCTGAACTTGAAAATCCTCAGCCTTCCGTATTGTGTGATTTGTGTGAATCAAGTTTGTGCTTTTCTGTGCAACATGTCTTCCATGGGTTCCTATAATCTTGCGCCATTCGATGGTCGCACTAATTTTGGCATTTGGCAACAAAAAATGAAGGGTATTTTGATACAACAATGCGTATTCAAAAGTATTACCCTTGCATTTTCAGATGTCACGTCTGATGAGAAAAAGGAAGAGATGTACGAGATTGCACTCTCATCCATCATCTTGCACCTCTCAGACTCTGTTATCCAAAAAGTTGGAGAACAAAAAAGTGTCAAAGAATTATGGGATAAATTAAAAGAGTTATTCACTGAAACATCACTGCCTTGTAAAATGTTCTTGCTTGAAAGATTTTTCCGGTTTACACTTGAAATGTCTAAAGATATTGATGAAAATATGGACATTTTTCAAAAACTTGTGCAAGACATTAAGAAAACCGGTGATAAATCAATTGATGATAATACTGCTATTGTGCTTTTAAATGCTATGCCTGATTCATTTGGTGATGTTAAATCTGCTATTAAGTATGGTAGAGATCAGGTTAATCTTGACACTGTGATAAATTGTCTTAAGAGTAAAGAAATAGATTTAAAAGCAAACCTGAGTATAAAACATCAAAATCAGGCCGAGACTATGTTGTTAAGGGAAAGAATTTTAAGAAAAAGAAAAAGAATCTTGAAAACAAAACTGACCAAGAAAACCCAAGGATAAAAATGCAAAAGTGAATAATTCTTCAAATGAAAACAAGAAGTGTTTCAATTGTGGAGAACCTGGTCATTTTGTTAATGTTTGTCCTCACCCAAAAAGGCCTAAGGGTAATAATATTTCTGAAAATGAAATGCATGAAGATGTTTTTATGGTGATTGATTTTCTGTGGCAAATTCTGTGAATTCATCTTTCTTATGTGAAAATAAATGACTTATTGATTCTGGCTGCACTTTTCACTTACACCATTTAAAAATCTGTTTTTCTCCTTTAAAGAAACAACTGGTGGTTTTGTATCCATGGAAAACGATAAAAATGTCCTATATTAGGTATAGGTAATATTTCACTTGTGTGTGAATCTGGACATGCTCTTAATCTGAAAAATGTAAGATATGTGCATGCTTTAAGTAGTAATCTCATATCTTGTGCTGCATTAGAAGATGAAGGTTATGAGGGTAAATGGGGAAGGGTGTTGTGTCTATCATGAAGGGGTCTTTTGTGGTCCTTAAAGCTGAAAAACGTAACAATCTTTATTTGTGCTTTACTAAACCTATCTTGCATGCAAATGTGATTAAGGATGATAAAGCTGCACTTTGGTATTGTAGACTAGGACACATGAGTAGTAAAGGTCTTGAGTTATTGCATAAAGTAGGGTCATTTGGTAATAATAAACTTTCATGCATGTCTTTCTGTGAGTCTTGTGTTAAGAGTAAGCAACATAGGATAAGTTTCCCTATTTTCCCTGCCCCTAATCTGTCAAAAAGCACTGGAATACTTGATTACCTGCATGCTGGTGTGTGGGGACCTGCCAGTACCCTTACACATGGAAATAACAGATGGTTTCTGTCAATTATTGATAATTTTTCTCGAAAAGTTTGGGTTCTGTTATTGAAAGATAAATACAAGTTTCCTTGTGACCGGCAACATAGTCTTTCACATCGTTTGACTTCATGAAAGCATCAAATGTGATGTTTTCGAAACTTTTAAAAATTGAAAATCTTTAATTGAGAATCAAGCTGGCAAGAAAATCAAGAAATTAAGAACTGATAATGGATTAGAATTTTGTAATAATTTGCTTGATAATTTGTGTGTTGAGTCTTGCATCCAAAGACACAAAACCCTTCCTTACACACTACATCAAAATGGTGTGGCAGAACGGATGAATAGAACTTTACTTGAGAAAGTAAGAAGTATGTTGGCTGGTTCTAGACTTTCCAAGAAGTTCTGTGGTGAAGCAGTTGTTACTGCTACTTATTTGATTAATAGGTCCCCATCTGCGCCTTTGAATTGGAAATACCCAGAACTTGTGTGGTCTAGTAAAATTGTTGATTTTTGAATTTGAGAATCTTTGGCTGTGCTACTTTTGTGCAAAAAAACTAGACAAATTAGAACCAAGGTCTAAAAAATGTGTTTTCCTTGGTTATCTTGAAGGCGTAAAAGGTTATAGATTATGGTTAAGGAGTGAACCTGGTTTCAGAGTAACTATTAGCAGAGATGTTATTTTCAATGAAACTGATTTTCCTTGCTTACCTATTTCTGTGCCTATTATTGCTCATGACACGACTTTAAGTGAGGTGGAGCATACACCTAATTTGCCTGTTTTGCTTGATTCTGATTCTGATAGCTTGCATGATAATACTGATAATTTAAATGATGCTGAAAATGTTGAAAATGATGATTATCAACTTACTAGGGACAGACCTAGAAGAAACATTAGGCAGCAACCTAGACTTAATGATTATCGCATGGATATGACTGCTTTGAATGTGTATGAATCCCTAACTGAACTTGAACCAAAGTCCTATAAGGAAGCTGTGAACTCTAGAAATTTTGTTGACTAGTTAAATGCTATGAATGATGAAATGAACTCCCTGCATGTTAACCAAACTTGGATTCTAGTACCTAAGCCCGAAAATTGCTCTGTTGTTGCATGTAAATGGTTGTATAAGGTAAAAGAAGAAAGTAACAACATTAGGTTTAAAGCTAGATTTGTAGCGAAAGGTTTTACTCAAAAAGAGGGGATAGATTATATAGAAATCTTTGCTCCTGTTGTTAAGTTTGTCACTGTTCGCATAATACTTGCATTAGTTGCTCATTTTAATTGGGAATTAAAACAACTTGATGTTAAAACTACATTCTCACATAGTGAACTTGACAAATACATATACATGTGTCAACCTGATGATTTTTGTTGATCCTCAAAAACCGAACCATGGATGCTTGCTTAAAAAGACCTTGTATGGTTTAAAACAATCTCCTATACAATGGAACAAAAAATTTGACTCTTGCATGAAAAACTTTAAGCTTAAAAGAAGTGTGCATGATCACTGTCTTTACTTTAAGAATGATGCATATGCTACTTGTGAGTCCCTGAATGAAATCTATCGAATATGTGCAGAAATGCTTAAGTGAGAACTTTGATATGAAATATCTAGGAGATGCTAAACGAATACTACGCATGATATTGTTAGAGATAGAAAAAACCATACCTTGCATTTGAATCAGATTTCTTATGTAAATAAGCTTTTGAGTAAATTTTCTATGTCTAACTCTAAACCAACAAATGTTCCCCTTGCTACTGATTTTGTGCTAAGTAAGGATCAGACTCCCTTAACTGATTCTGAAATTGATGAAATGTCTAAGGTGCCAAATGCTAATGCTATAGGCTCGGTTATGTATCTTATGGTAAGTACTCGACCGGATATTGCATACTCGGTAAGTTGTTTAAGTAGATATATGTCTAACCCTGGTGTGCCTCATTGGGATGCATTAAAATGGCTTTTAAGGTATTTAAAGGGATCTGTTAATACTTGCCTTAGATTTTCTAAATGTGCTCAAGGTGTGAACTTGATTGGATATACCGATTCTAATTATGTCAATGATAGAGATAATAGGAAGTCTTCTACTTCATATGTATTCACTCTATGTGGGTCTCGTATCAGTTGGAAATCCAACTTCAACATGTTGTTGCTTCATCCCACTGAATCTGAATACATTGTTATAACTGATGCTCTAAAAGAAGCTATATGGTTGAAAGGCTTGATATTTGAAATTGGATATTTAGAAAGTGACGTAGTCGTATATTCTGATAGTCAATCTGAAATTTAGCTTTGTAAAAACCCCATCTTCCATGATCGTACTAAGCATATAGATGTTAGGTATCACTTTAGTATGGATATCATTGAAAAAGGGACTGTTAAACTTTAGAAAATACCGTCACAATTTAACCCTGCTGATATGGGAACAAAATGCTTATCTGTTGAGAAAACTAACGATTGCATGAATACTTTGAACTTTGATTCATTGGATTAAAATGTGTATTTTTCATGTAGGACCTAGACTTAGTTTGTCTCACTTATTGTTCCTTGTGTATATGTGCAGGTGTGTGTGTGTGTGTGGTCTATGATCAAATGCATGCGCCCCAGATAACTTGACAATCGATTCTGTGTGGGTTGGTCCAATAAGGTGGAGAATGTTAACATTTGTTGGGTATTGGCCCAACCAATTTTTTGATGGGCTCGTTCTTTGCTGGGCTCAGGCCGAAGGCCAATGGCCCAGCCCATTGACTGTCTCCTTAACCCTAGGCCACCAGCCTCTATCTCCCACGTGAGATACCCCCTTCACTGCACAGTTTTTTCTCTATCTGTCTCGTCCATCTCCCTCTCGTCTCTTCCTCTTCGAAGAGTCCAATCCTTTCCCAAGGCACTCTTCTCTCTTAATGATAGAGTTGAACCCGCATGACCTTGTGTGGTTTTTCGGTGATGGCTTGCCTATAAGAACAATTATGTTTGTTCTAATGAAAGGCATTGCAGTCGTACATTTCATTCTGACTTTCCTTCCACTTCCTTCATCGTATATACTGAGTGTTTGATCTCTTTTGTGAGATATACAGTGTATAGGGTTGTTGATTCTTGAGTGGGTAAGGAGTTAGGAGAGAAGCGTTACAGGGGAAGGGTTCGATGCTTTGTAGGGAAGATAAGTCTTGTGTGACTTCTTGTTTACTGCCAATTGTCTTATGTGTTTGAATCGGGGCAAGCCCAGATACCTTTGAGCCCTTGTCTCTTGACTGACGGCAACGTTAATACCCAACACCAGGTAAAGAATATGTAGAATGGAATAAAAATAGTTTGGGGTTGAATGTTAATAAATGTAATGATTAAGATTGATTTCACATATTTCTTTTGAATCGGAGTGCAATCACATATGTTTTTTTTAAATTATATTTTATTAGAGTTTAGTGTCTTTCATTATATATTTTATATATATATTTTTTAAAATAAGTAAGATGCTGAGGTTATTAATGAACTTTTTATTCAACGATAAATTATAAAGTAGATGGTAAATTGGCGTTATGGTCTTGAATACAATTGCAGTCAGGGTCGGGGATTTGTGTTCGTGATGATCAGGGTGCTTCCATTACTTGGGAGGTCCCATTTTTTGTAATTTATGAATTAAAATTTGGAATTTATTTATGTTTCTTTCAATGAAATGTGAATATAATTAATTTTAAAATCATCAAAAATTGAGAATTTGACTGGAACAAATCATAAGTACCACGATCCAAACCATGTAACCATCCTATATTTTGAAGAGGTAGTAGGTGCATTGCACCTATTTATGAATCATACCGATGTGGAACTAGATGCGAGTTGCATTGACAAACAATTGGATTCAATATATCCACTATTTTGTTCTTAATGGTTTAATGTCAACTTGTGTAAATTGAGTTAAGCTATTTGGTTTTATGATTTGTTTTTACTTTGCAGGTTGATCTTAATGAAAGTTGTAAATGAGCTGGTGAATTCAGAACATCGTGACCAACCAAGTATCAATTTTGACCTACCAATAAATGAAAGGAAAGATTTGAAAAAGATGAGGCTACTGTTGTGATTTGTGCCAAAAAATAAAACAATTTATCCCATATTGCTCTTGAGACAAACTCTTGAAATTTGTGACAAAGGATAAAAGATGGTTGTCCCACATCGCTCTTGAAAGAAACCTTAGAGGCCTCTTGAAGTTATTTAAGGAGCCCATTAATGTAGGTTTTATATACACCAATTAAAAACACACCTTAATCTTTGTATTTAATTCTTCTTAAATTCTTTCTTGTATTCTTTTGTATAGAGTTTAGGAGTTGAGTTGACTCTAATATAGAAAGTTGGGAGAAAGGTGTGAATTAATCAAAGGTTTGTAAGGGTGTTGTGGTTTTGGTGTCGAGAGAGGGAGAGGATATGAGTGATTGTAAGGCTTTTCATACAGTAATATTTTTCTTTCTGTGAGCCGTAGTTTTTCTCTGGGTTTGGAGTTTCTATTTAAATTATTGTGTCATGCTTGTTGTTATTTTTCATCTTATCTTTCAATTATTTATTTACTTTTCCCTATGGTAGAATGTGGGATTTGGGGAGGATTTTATTCCCAACAAAGTGGTATCAGAGCTCGGGTTGGGGTCTCTTAAAATTCTAAGTATGCTCCGTGGTTGCAACATAGTCTGATCTTCCACATCAGAAAAGTTTTTCTTTGAGACAGTTATTCATAGGTAAGGGATGTCAAGTAAGTATGTTAAATTCCTCAAATTAAATGAGATTTACATTTAAGGGGGAGAAATTTGATGGAAGGATCATCTTTAGCTTATGGAAAGTACAAGTCAAAGGTGTGTTGATACAAGCCGGGTTACACAAGTTTATAAAAGGAAGGCTATGACTGATGTTGGATGATTCCAACAAGTTACATGATTCTGGAAGTATGAATGATTGTTCTGCTACGGAGGTTCCACCACTGTTTGTTGTAAGAATGGAGAACTAGGATACAAAGTGGTATTATCTAGGAAAAGGTGGAGCTAATACGACAATAGCTCAGAATATAAGGCTAATATCGCAACTGATGAAGATTTCTTCTGAGGAAGGACGACGTATCTTTATGGCATGTCAATTGTTATCATGAGGAAGGAGGGGCATATCCTTGTGGTATGTCAGTAGTTTTCATGATGAAGGAGCGGTGTATCCTTATGACATGTTAATATTTGTCATGAGGAAGGAGGTGATGATGTTAGCAGGTCTATACAAGACATTAGTTTAGCATGAATGCACGGTGTAGTGAAAATGTTGTCTACACAAGGCATTGGCTTGGCATGAAATGTAGGGTGTAGTGGAAATATTGTCTACACAGGGCATCGACTTGGCATTGATGCAGTGTATACTGGAAATTTTGTCGATGGCTGCATGACTTCCATGGGAGCCAAGAATGGGTGTAGCACCATAAATATTTAGAGGGCTTTTATCAACATGTGCCATGGAAACTCTTAGAATTGGTGATTCTAAGTAGACTACTTATGTGTTGGAGTAGGATTGTTCTCTACCTTGAGAATGATGATTGTTGGTGAAGACAATGGATTTCTTTTATTTTGTCAAGGTGCAGTTTGTTGGGATCTGTGCCAAAAATAAAAGATGGTTTGTCAGTAAAGACAATGGATATTCTTTTATTTTTATCAATGTGGAATTTGTTGTGATTTGTGCCAACAAATAAAAAACAGTTTATCCCACATTGCTCTTGAGGCAAACTCTTGGGATTTGTAACAAATGATAAAAGATGATTTCTCCCACATCGCTCTTGAAAGAAACCTTAGAGGCCTCTTGATGTTATTTAAGGAGCCCATTAATGTAGGTTTTATGTACACCAATTGAATACACCTTAATCTTTGTATTTAATTCTTCTTAAATCCTTTCTTGTATTCTTTTGTATAGAGTTGAGGAGTTACGCTGACTCTAGTATAGAGAGTTGGGAGGAAGGTGTGAATTAATAAGGTTTGTAAGGGTGCAGTGGTTTTGGTGTCGAGAGAGGGAGATGGTTTATGTGATTGTAAGGCTTTTCAAATATTAATATTTTTCTCTCTGTGAGCCATTGTTTTTCTCTGGGTTTGGAGTTTCCTGGTAAATTCTTGTGTTGTGCTTGTAGTTATTTTTCATCTTATGTCACAACCCGATTTTCATAACTTATTTTAAATGCAATTAGAACACATATACCATAGTAATAAATTTAATTTCTTTAATTATAAAACTTATTCAAGAATCGAGATGTGAAAAGAACCACTTAAAACATAGAATAAATAAAATTGCATAAGGAACAATTGAAACACATAAAATTAATCATTAATCATAAGAGTTTAAATCTAACATTAATCTTATGCAGCGGAAAACATAAATTATTTCTTATTTTCCTAAATCAATATCACATGACATAAATTAAGAAATAACTCAAAATAATTTCAATTAGACAACATGCAAAGTTAATACATATTCATAGACATGATTTTATACAATAGCAGCGAAAACAATTTCAATTAAATTAATACTTAAGCATGCTTCTAGAAAATAAATATCTTAAATTAAACATAATGAGATCACAATTAATATCATAAGAATGAAAGACTTAACATGTTAAACTAGATTAAATAACAATTTGAATTAAATAAGACTTTCCACACCTAAACATATTGATATAGAATCCATGTGCAGTTAAAACATAATATTCCTAAAATCAAGCCATTAAAAAGGAGGAACACATAAACATACATATCAATTCAACATATAAATTGAATACTATTAAACTTACTTTCACAATTCTAAACTTATATGACATATGATCATTAATTTCTAACCTACGGAAACAATATTACAAAATCGGTCGCCATCAATCAATGAAGATATAGATAATACGTTATCATTAATCATGCTTAACAATCCAACATATACATTTTATTATCAATTAATCCAACATATACATTTTATTATCATGATAATTAATGTCATTAAATCCAAGATAATTTTATAAAATTAATTACATCATTAAGAAAGCCACTAATTAACATAACTAATATTAGTAACAATATTCATAATCATGGACAGTAGAATAAACATAAATTATTACTTAATTTCACATATAATTCATAGCAGCAAGAATGTGAAAAATATTCAAATAAATTTCACAACCACTTGAATAAAATAAAATCATATTCCAGACGACCGCTGCATATGAGTATTTTTCCAAATATGCTTAAGCTAGCAAATACCATTTAATTCATGGGGATGAATGCAACTAAAATATCATGGAATAATGGACCATTCTAAAATAATTATCATACTTCTCCAATAAAAGCATGTTTCATATAAATTAATTAAATTGCATATGAACATATTAATGAGCATAATTTCACAAGTCAATGTAACAACAATTAAATATAATCTTGAAAGTAATGATGCATATCATGTCATATATAGTAGCCAGAACATATCACTTTGGTAATAAATCATGTTCATAATTTAATGGACAATTTATCCACATTAATATACATCAATAAATATAAGTAAATCCATAAGCCAAGAATTTCACCAAGGCATGCTACTATTAAAGTAAACTTTCATCACATAATATAAATATCATAAGCAACAAATAAACTATCATAATTCAAATAAAACACTTAAGACTTCATAAATCCAACAATTAATATTTAAAGCAATATAACTTATTGAAATAATAGTACTCATCATAAACAATTTAATAAGTTCATAAATGCATAGGTAAAATATTGGAAACCATATTTATTCATGTGCAATGTAAAATATAACACATTCAATTACTTCAACAATAACTTATTAGATAAGATCAATTATTCATAGAAATCAACTTATACATAAACACATATCTTAACCTTCTATCCATAACCATATAATTCATACAATAATATGGAACCAAATTAACCAAACTTAAATATAAGAAAATCATGATCTCAAGTTAATCATATGCTCTTGGCTCCGCCTCGGCTCCAACACTTGCTCTACTTAACCTGAAATGTTGAATGTAATGGGAATGAACTATATCTAGCTCATAAGAGTCCAACTTATCAATACTAATCACACCATTGATAGTAAAATATGTAATAACAGTTAAACGTATGCCATAAAACTTAGGGGTAAGCATCAAGTACTTATATAACTTATAACTTATGGGCGTATGCACGAGTTATGTTGGAACATACCTCATAACTTATGAATGTATGAACAGGTTGAACCAAACATACCTTGTAACTTAGGGACATATGCACAGATTTCTCCGAGACATACCTTACAACTTAAGGGCATGTAGAAAAGTAGCGTGCAAAACTTAGGGGATTGATCAATCATACTTAGGGGTACAAATTAATCTTGCACATATCATAATCATAACATATATATTAATAGTTAAACATGTAAACTAATCAATAAACATAATCAATAGAAACAAGAAGGAACCCTCACATAACGTAATTGACATGATATGCATATGCAAGTTTTCTCCTATCGTCCTCAGTCTTCGCATAACTCCAACCATGAGTTTAATGCTTCTTATTATTTAATAATGGAAATTGAGAACATAAGTTCTTTTTGGGACATTAAAATAGATATTTTGAAAGTGTATAACATGGTGGAAATCTTTGAAACATTTGGAGATGAATTTCAAAGTGAATAGGAAATTCTTCCACGTGATTATTCACTACAAAGTAGTGAAAGAATATTTGATAACTCATAAAATATATGCATGAAAAATATAAAATTTAAACTATAGAAACTAGACTCATATGGAGGCATTATATAAAAGTTTTGGAGCTTTCTAAAAGAACTGCTATAGGGTTTTGGATTTTTGAAATCGAAAAAACAGAAGTTGAAATCTCCGCACAACCGTAGGAAGAATATCATATCTCATAAACAAAAAAATGGAATGACTTGAAACTTTTATGGAAGATGTATAACATGTATAAGAACGACATATTTAAAATTGAAGAGATTTGGATGACTATAAACCTATATTATGAATTTTCCAATAAAAATGTGGGACTTTATAAACCTGGATCTGAAGTATTAGCAAATTCATATAAAATAAAATAGATATCCGATTGGGCTGAAATTTTAAACATGACCCAAACAATCATAGGAATGAACAACATATTTAAAATTCAAGAGATTTGGATATCTATTACCATATATTCTAAATTTTCAAATCAGAAATATAGGAATTTGTAAATATAGATATTGAGGGATATAAAATTCATATAAAATACAATAGATATCCAATTGATCTGAAATTTTAACTGTGTATTTATATCATGTGGGTGAACAACATACTAAAGTTTAAAAAATTTCGGACATGTAGAAGTAGGACTTTTAAATTTTTAAAATAAGAATATCCGATATTGAAAAGAACGGAGAAAGAGGTTGAGATGACAATGATGGCTCAACTGACAAACCCTAGATAGGGTGCACGAGATTATATGGTGGAGAAGGATAAAAATATAATATCTTATGATTTTGTGTGGAATAATTCAATAAAGAGATCCCATATTTCTAGGAATTGGAATGTATCTTCATGGTTGGATTACAACTCTTACTAGACTAGGTCAAATAAAGATTTTATCCAGTTAATCATAATTGAATTATAAAACATAAAGATCTAATATTATCAATAATCTTAAAGCCGAAGAACAACATTTGGGCTCAAAATACAATTGGGCTATAAAATGCATATTTTAGAAATCAATGAATGGGCTTATCAATTAAAAACGAGACTTGAGCTTAATCATAACATAACCTTAACTGGGCTTGTCATATAATTCAAGACTTAATTTCCTGAATTGTACTTTGACTTAAATA
Organism: Caryopteris x clandonensis; assembly: GCA_028749325.2. Lineage (NCBI taxonomy): Eukaryota > Viridiplantae > Streptophyta > Magnoliopsida > Lamiales > Lamiaceae > Caryopteris > Caryopteris x clandonensis. Next base: position 2,212,150 of record JAPYKT020000030.1, on the reverse strand, counting down.
AATAAATGAATGTGATTATGCATGACATGGGCTAAATAAAATGAGACATTTGAGCTTATGCATATCATAATATCTTATTGGACTTAATAACATCAACTGGGCTTATAACTTAAAATTAACTCGAGACTTAATTCTCTTGAATTCATTCTTGAACTTCAATCACCCTATTGAGTTATCTTAAACATATTATGGTCATAAAAGCCCACAACTTAATACATGAAACATATAATAACTTTAACTTTTAAACATAAAAAATTGCAAATAATAATAATACATAAAATATTAGGTAGAAAATAGCGGGGCGTTACATCTTATTTCTCAAGTATTTATTTACTATTCCAAATGGTTGAATGTGGGATCCGGGGAGCATTTTATTCCTAACAGCTACAAGTGTTAATCAAGAGGTAGGGACTGATCCAATCAAGAAAAATGCCGGTAAGAAGCGGAAATCTTTGGAAAATATTATGGATGGATTGTACGGTTTGCTAGGATCATTATGTCAAAATGCTGCGTAGAGGCTTAATGACATTGCCATGCATATCAGGTACGAATATGATGTGGTGTCTAAAAGGAAGAATGTGTATGACAATTGTTTGCTAGGATCATTCTATTCAAGAATCTTGAATACTTAAGATGTTTATCTCGGATGTTTGCGTGAATTAATATAATGATTGTTAGTGTACTAAGTATGGCAATGAGTACTTTACAATTGGAAACTATGGTGAGGGTTAGCATACTTCACTTTTGTGTATGCGTCATTTAAACTAATTTTAGTGCGGGATGCATTCTATGAAACTCATTTTGGGGCCAACAATGACTTAATCAAAACGTTAATTACCAAAAATATCATCATCTTTGCTCCAATATTTATTTGCAATGTCACCTTTTAAACTTATCAATATTTATCATGTTGTTTTAAGTTCCTACAATTAAAACATTGTTGCCTCATTCCTTGAAAGGAATTATGATCCTTAATTATTCTCATTAACATAATGGCTAAACATAAAACTAGACTACTAATTAGGGAATTAATTATTTACATTGACCACTAAATATATATAATATATTTAACACACCCTCATAGTCGAAGCGGGAGGTTTACAAACTCTAATACTGTCCTGAAAATCCTCAAACAATACTAGCAGAAGACCCTTGATGAACATATCCGCAATCTAATATCGTGATGGCACATAAAGAACCCGGACCTGTCTGCGAGGAACCTTCTCTAACAAAATGAATACCCATTTCAATATGTTTAGGATTTCATGCTCTTCTTCTTCTGCTGCAACCTACCACTCGGCCGCCCACTTTCTTCTTCCTTCTTTCTTCCTTCCTCCAGTAGCCCTATCATGTCGGCTTCCAAGAACTTTTTTCACCCTACTCTTGCAGTATCTAACATTAAGAATCATATCTCTATTACCCTTGAAATGCATAATGTTCAATATTCTACATGGGCAAAACTATTTAAGGTTGCCGAACGATCTCTTAAGGTTTTGCACCATATTATTCCATTGGCCAAAGGAAAAGAGAAAACTTCTTCGTCGATCGAGGGTGATACTAAACTATGGTCAACCCTTGATGCAACAGTCCTTTCGTGGATTTATGCCACAATTTCTAATGACCTTTTACACACAATTCTTAAACCTGATGCTATGGCAATGGAGGCTTGGAATCGTTTATATGACATTTTCCAAGACAATAAACATTTTCGAGACATTGCTCTTGAACATGATTTCTCCACTCTTAAAATGGAGAATTTTCATAACGTATTGGCTTATTGTCAGAGACTTAAGTCTCTTGTTGACCAGTTGAGAATGTTGGTGCACCGGTGTTGGATAGTCGGCTTGTTCTCCAATTAGTTTCGGGTCTCACCAATGCCTATAAGGCTGTGGGTATGCTTATTCATCAAAGCGATCCACTACATCCCTTCTACAAACCTCGTTCCATGCTCACCTTGGAAGGTGCCGGAATGGCCAAGGAGGGGGCTACTTCTCACATGACATCCTCACCGCGTAATTTCTAGTCTTATTTTAATTTGAGCAGTCATAATAATGATATTATTGTCGAAAATGGTCATTCAATTCCAATTCATGGTTGTGGTCACTTGTGTTTGCTTTCATCTAATCCACCTTTGTCCTTAAACAATATCCTTCATGCCTCCAAAGTTTATCAAAAATCTCATATCTTTAAGAAAGTTTACTATTGATAATTTTATGACAGTTGAGTTTGATCCTTTTGGGTTTTTGTGAAGAATTTTCATATGGGGATGCTAATAATGAGATATGAGAGCCGAGGTGACCTTTATCCTGTTTATTCTTCTATCAACAATCAAACTACCCATTCCACCTTTGCAGTTATCTCTCCTACACTTTAGCATGATCGACTGGGTCACCCGAGTGTTCCTATTTTAGATACTCTTCGGGTCAATAAAAGTATTGATTTTAATCGACTCTCTAGTTCAAGTATTTTTCATTCTTATGTCTTCAAAAAACATATTAAATTGCCATTTGCGTCTTTGACTTCTAGTACTACTACGCCTTTTGATATTATTCATAGTGATTTTCGGTCATCCCCTATTTTGAGTTCTGCAAGACATAAATACTATATGTTGTTGTTGGATGATTATTCGAATTTTTTATGAACTTTTCCGTCGGCTGGAAAGTCGGATGTGTTTGATAAGTTCTCAATTTCCATGACTCTTATTTTCACCCAATTTGAGCGAAATATAAAAAAATTTCAATGTGACAATGGGAGGGAATTTGACAATGGTCCTTTTTGGGAGTTTTGTAAATCAAATCACATGTATTTCTGTCTTTCTTGCCCTCATACCTCATCTCAAAATGGTAAAGCCGAAAGAAGAATTCGAAGTATAAATAATATCACTCATACTCTTCTTGCTCATGCATATCTTCCTCCTTCTTTTTGGCATCATGCTTTGCAAATGGTCACTTATCTCCTTAATATTCTTTCGAACAAGAAATTAGGTAATTCTTCTCCTCTTCAAATACTTTACCAATTAAATTCCTCTTACTCTCACGTTCAGGTTTTCGGTTGCTTGTGTTATCCCCTTATCCCTTCCACTACCATTAATAAGTTGCAACCTCACTCTACTCCCTGTATCTTTTTGGGATATCCTCCGAATCATCGTGGCTACAAATGTTATGATTTATCTTCCAATAGAACTATCATTTGTCGTCATGTTATTTTTTATGAGCATGTTATTTCGTTTGCTAAATTGCATACACCGTCTTCTCATACTTATGATTCTCTAGATGATGGTGTATCACGATATACTATCCATCATTTACAATCTACATCTCAATCTCCTATCACAAATTCGTCCTCACAGCACATCCCTCCAACTGTGACCATGACTTTGCCACATGCTAGCCCAATTCCAACTAGCCCACAACATGTTCATCATCCTCGTAGCCCTCAAGATCTCGTTAGGCCGCCCACAGCAAGCCCACCAGCTGCTTCTGTTGGCTCTTCTCCTTACAACCCACCTCTCTTACCAAATGTCCATTTTCCTCCTTCGACTTCTCTCTCGCCCACAACCCCAATCACCTCCATTCTCCATTCGTCTCATCCAGCAGTCCCAAATGGTGACCAGAAGCCAAAAATGTATTTTTAAACCCAATAAAAAATACTTTGCAGGCTACGGTTATGAGGTCACCTTTGCCTCGTAATCCGATGGCGGCTCTTCGTGACCCGAATTGAAAATGGCTATGGATGATAAATATAATGCTCTGATACCATGAAAGGAATTATAATATTTGATTATTCTCATAAACACGAAGACTAGACATAAAACTAGGCTACTAAATAGGAAATTAATTATTTACAATGACCACAAAATATATACAATATATTTTTCATTCCAAAACCCAATTGTTGATATATATGCCAGATAAACAACATTGCTTAATCTAAATAATTAACCCAAAATAAAAAAGTTAATTACAAAAAAAATCACGACCTTTACTCCAATTTTTAATTGCAACATGACTTTTGACATGATTTGTTAAATGAACAATGTCGTTTGAATGAACGATATTGTTGGGGTACCTAAATGAAGCGACTCTGTTGTAATTGAAAGAAATTAAAATAATATAACAAATATTGATAAGTTTTAAAAATCAAATTGCAACTAAAAATTTTACCAAAGATCATGATGTTTTGGTAATCATAAAATGAGCAACAAATAATATGAAGCATAAAATGAGCTACAAATAATATGAAGCATTTAGCTTTAAAATATCTTGTACTTATTGGACTTAACTTGAAATAAATTAATTAGACCAACTTAAGATTAAAAAAAATTAAATATACGGAAGCCTTATATTAAATACATAAAATTGAATGAGCATATATAAATACTTTGAATAATCTAAATGATGAAAATATTGTGCGTTACATTATATTTAAAACTTGATTGATCTGCACAATTAATATAATAACTATTTTTGTATGGCCAAATAGCGAATATTAGATTAACTAATCTCCCTCTCTCTCTCTCTCTCTCTCTCTCTATATATATATATATATATATATATATATATATATATATATATATATAATAACATAAATACCACTTTAAATAAAAAGTAACAAACTTTCCCGCCTAAACTACTTTTTAATTATAATATTTATTTTTTTATGTGAATCTATATCAATATATATATATATATATTATGGAATCTATTATTGTATGCAAATCTATATCAATATATATTTATACATATTTGTTTGATTAAACTACCACATTTATTAATTTTCAAGTTATTATCTATCAAAATATATTTATTTGATTTTTTTTATTATTATTCATTTTTCACTAAAAATTTCAAAAGCTTATAACTTTTTTGTTTCAATTTCAATTTCTTAAAAATATATATCAAATTAATTCTCTTTTCACGATCTTTAACTTGACATTCATATTGCACATATATATACACACATACATACATTAAACTTTAATTCTTAAATATAATTTTTTTCTAAATTAATTGTGATATATATATAAATAGATAAAATTTAATTTTTTACTTCCTAAATTATTTTTAACTATGATATCTATTTTTTATACAAATATATATCAATATGTATCTATATATAAGATATAATAAAATAATTTGATAGATAACTTTATGATTTAATGGTTACTAAAAATTGCAATAAAAATAATTATATTATTATTTATATCTAGTTTAGTTATTTTATTATGAGAGTGTATCATAACAAACTTATATTCTATAAATCTAAATTGTAGTTCAATTTAGATCCTATAATTTTGTCAATTTTGGGATATATATAACTAATATATCTGTATATAAAAGTTAGAGTACAATCCGTTTGATCTAAAAAAAAAATAACTACTATTTCCATAGAATAGTAAGATTAATTAATGTAATTTAATTTTCATCAAATTTAATGTTAAAAAAGAACAAAAATTTAATATTTTACTTTAGAAAATTTAAACGACCACAAAAAATTAAAGTTCTTTTTTTACAGGAAAATTTGTCAAAAAAGAATTCTATATGGCACGTCTTTTGGGATATATTTAACATTTATATATTTATATATATATATATATATATATATATATATATAATAGTAAACTGACTTTTTCTATATTTGTTATTATCATTTTTCCGCCCATAATTCTTTCCACAAATGGAAAGGCGAATTTTTAAGAAATGTTATTATCTTGTTAACTAATAAGTATTCATTTTAATTTTCTATATTTTTATTTGTTAATATTGGTAATGTTACTAATTTTATCAAAACTAATAAAAAAATCATATATCTTCATAATTACTTGATTTTAACAAATCAGTTATGAATTTGTGGTAGATTCAATGTTATACATAATAATAAAAAAACATTCACATTGATATACTAGATTTTATTCAATTTTCTTGATTTCAAAAGAAAATCCAATATATTTGGTAATTTGATGATTGTATTTTATAAATAAAATTAATGAATGTTCACATATGGTTTTATATAAAATATTTATATCCTTATTATAATCATGGTAAAGATATAAATTATTGAACATAATTATATATTTTTAAAATTATAATTTTATATATTTTAGAATTTAATAATAATATACTAAAATAATATGTCTGTGTATCGCACGGGATAATATAGTAGTAGTAATATATAATGTGAAGAAATTGATTTAATAATTTTTTAAGTAGTCAGAGAATTGAATTTTTTTCTTCGCATGAGTTGGCCGGTGATTTTTTTTCAAAATTTTAAAGGCGAAAATGGAGTTTTTTAATTCAACATTGTTGAAATATTAACCTAATGTGATTATAATATTAACAGAAAAAATGTGTCAAATGCACAATATAAAGCTCCTCAATTTTATTGTTTAATAAAAAAAAAGTTGTATATATATTCTTATTATTATTTATATAAAAAATTAATTTAATATTATATTTGAAACATTAATTCATAGCAATAATGATCATTCTATTTATGTTAAAGAAAATCATGATTTTTGGTATGTATTCCTTTTTACTTGTAAGATTAACAATTAGTATTTCAAGGCTTAGATAATTATTAAAATTGATGTGAGTAACAAATAATGTAATTTCATATATTTTATTAGTTATTTACATTAAGAAATATGTTAAGGATATTAATTTGCTTCTTACTATTAGAGATTCATATATTCTAATTAACACATATTAATTCAAATATTAAAAGCCTACGAAATATTTACAATAAAATAATTTGATATAACATAAACGGTATGTTGTTTATAAGAAAACTAAAGTCCTATATGTACCTACATTTATATGAGCAAATTAAGTTTACAATATGTTGATATAATTAGAGAGATTGTCGTTAATGAGTTAGTATGCTTATTAATTTAATTATTATAATATAAAAATTAGTTTATTACATTTTTCTAAATCCCATAAATTTCACGAGTTCTATGCTAGTATAGTAATAAATAAATATTCTTTTGAAGAGGTTGTGATTATTAAAAGGATTTACCATAGCATTATTTATAGATTGTATGTCATCAATAATTAATACTCCTTCCATCTCAAAAAAACAGTTAAGATCAAAGATCTAGTTCTATTAGAGATCAAAGTACAAAAAATAATTTTTTTAATTCACAAATAAATTATATGATCAACAAATTAAATAAATCGTATAGATGATAGTTTTAATAAGGATAAATTTTCATCTAGCTGATAGAAGGAAAAAAGAAAAAGTTGTACTCAACAACAAAACTCTAATTTTTTATTTATTTATTATTTTCTTTTTAGGCGGAGGAAGTATTTTCATAAGCTGTTGTTAATGTGTTTTTTTAGTTGCAGATATCTATGGCAAATCTGCATAATACTTATAGTTAATTTTTATTAATTTCACTTAATCCGTGAAGGGATTAATTTGTTGATATTTAACATCAACACATTAAGATATATATATGTATACATGTATATTGTTTAAATAAGGAATTACTTTTACTTTTACTTTGTAGATGAATTAGCCAATGAAGATTTATGAATTTGGATCCATATTCATCTTGGACATTCTTTGAAATTCGACATATCTTTGGAAAATCAATATATATGACCAGCCTTCATTTTGTATGTTGAGATAAAAAATAAAATTAAATAACAAACTTATATATTGATTATATGTAACGAATTGGATCTCATTTAAAAATTGGTAAATATTTGCAAATCATAACCAAACTGACTTAGATCCACACAACTCTTGTTGTGTGCGCACACTAAATTTGGATCTAATACTTTTTTCAGTTAAATAATACTTATTTTTTAGTAAAAGTATATATTTAGATTGTTCAAAAATATTATATTTTCATCAAATTTTTAATACTTTTCATTGAAAAGGGATTATAGCTTCAACTTTTTTTTTTTTTTAATTAATCAAAATAAAAGTTTTACTTTACGGTGAAACTCAATATTGTTATCGCGAAAAATGAACTTATTACAAACAATCTAATTTTTTTTTTATATTTTACTAAAACAATATTATTTTTTGCTAAAAAAATATCATATTCTATACATGTATGAAAAATCTATACGAGGCGGAACCTTAGCCAAAATTCATGAGTTTTGAGATTTGTTAAGTTTAGTTAGCTAGATCTGTATTATTGTGTGACACTAAGAAATAAAGAATTAAAATTTGTTAGTTGGTTAGTCAGCTATTTGTAAAATATTAGAATGATATGTGGTTGTGCAAGTGTAAGAACATAAGTAAATAAAGCAATAAACAAGCGGAAACAAAACACTCGAAATAACTTCATGAAGGAAGTAATCCATTTCCCTTTTGAATCTCTTTCATTAAGACGACATTGTACACTTTTTGGATTGGAATTCTATCCACTCTCTTGTTCCACCACCTTATGCTTGGATCCTCTCCACAGGTTATTCATGAATTCTCTTGTACCCATGTGTGACTATGTCGTCATCTTTCACCGGTGTGTTCCAACACAGAGAACAATTCCAAGTTCAACAAGATACTAAACGAAGTAATAGAATTAACTGATTACATCGACTATGAATAAGATCTATTTATATTTGAACTAGAGGATCAAGAAAGATCTTCACAAATTGATCCCCAAATCGACTGCAATCTTTGACTTCTTTCTCCTGTGATCTTCGGTCTCCACATAGGCATGAATCGACTGAAGATCTCTGTCAATCTTCTATGGAAGACAAATTCTTCCAAATAGGTTTGGGAGACTTCAATTGCCTTTACCTCTTCGCTTGGAGGAGATATTCCTTTAAGTAGTTGATATTTAATGGTTCTAGCTGGATAGATTCTATCTAATCGGATCATTGTTTCATATATGTAGTTTCATAATTTGTTGTTGTAGTGTGCGTGTGTGTGTGTGTGTGTAAACATTAATTTTTATATTTATGCCTATCCAAACAATTTTTTGTGAGCATTCTTAATATCAGCAACACATCTACAATAACAACATTTCAAGCAAACCTTGTCCAATATCTAATTGTATACAACCTATCTCCATGCTATTCCATATTTCACAATTTATATGATAATAGTCAAGCATTTTGTTTACCTAAATACTCAGGACAACTCTTTGGGGAGTTGAGGAGCTTCATCATGAAGTTGAACTGCACGTCGGCCGAAATCCTAGGATGAGGCCAGTTGCTGCCTTCCGGCACCTTAATGCATTTGAAGCCCTGGCTAGCATACAGCTTTGTCGCTCCTGGGTTGTTAAGATCGCAGTGCAGAGCAATGGCTCGACACCCCCACGTTCTTGCTGTGGCTTCTGCTTTAGCTATTAGCCTCTTTGCTATTCCCTTCCTGCGGAACCTCTCTCGGACAGCAACATTTGATATGTATGCAATTCCTGTCCTGCCCACAGTGATAACTTACATATGAAGATAATGAAATCACATTTCAAAATAAGATTAAAGAAAGATAATGCATCAAGAACTTTTCGGTTGCCTTTGGATTGAAGGACTTGGGAACAGACTCTTCCACATATTTGCTAACTAAGAATTCATTATGCCACCTTTATTACTTCTCGATGCAGTTAAAATCTTGTGACTTTTATCTTATCAAGGATATGATGCACCATATGACTGCTCAGACTTCCAATGGTATTTTGGACACTCAGTGATACGCCCTGTTACCAGATTTGACTTCTAATGTATTGAAAAGTAGCCTTACTGAACCCAAACATAATAGGAAAACAAAGTGATGGTACATATTTTCTCATCGCTACAGAGCGATGCAGGTGCAACCCTTTTCAATACAATATCAAAGCAGATTGGTAATGCTGCAACTAAATTCTGCTGTCACAATCATTCAGTTCAACTGCACATATTACTATAACATGAGATTCAAGTCAAGGGTTGAGAGTTTGACCACATGAACGAGTACAAACTGAGAACTTTGGAGGAAGGATACAAGATTATCAGAAGTCATCCAAATGCAACACTTTTATCTGCTAAAAAACAATGCCATGTGAGCCTTTGATGCATACAAGTAGATAAATGTATTTGGATTAAGCTCGAACATGAAATGATGTTCTATGAAATGCTAAGTAGGAAGTGCAATTGGTCTTTCCAATATGGGTTTAGAATTCAGTCTGGCACTGATCTGTAGAGGCATAGCTGATATAGGGCAGTAACAAAATCCACTATTTTGACCTCTTACTATCATGTCAAAAGAGTAGTGACATAATAAGACTTCCCATGTCAAGTTTTCACTAAATGTCTGTAAGGAATTTCATCAATTCTCACATATGATGTCGAATCAAGTTTAGGCAGGAATCTGGACACCCGTAACAACAAAATTTGTTTCTTGGTTGTATAATAAAGACCATTCAACAACTAGTGCTTATGTCTATTTGATCCACAACCACGGAAGTATTTTTTATTTTGGCACATGCGGCACATCTGTGATTTGTAATATAAGATGAAATACCAAATTAGAATAAAGGATTTGAAGTGGGGAGGAACTATTTAATGTAGTTGCAGCTCTTGAAGTGGGCTTTAACATGCACTAACATATATAGTCTCAAATTGCATACCTATGTATAATACGCCCATGACAAACTTCTTCTTCTGTATTTCTCTGGATGTAATTGCTTGATACTAAAGAGGACTCATTACTTTATTTATTTATTTATTTATTTTCTTTGGTTTTGAACGAGCTTTTGTTCGTTCAATTATCTTTTTGGTTTCTTCTGTTGCATTCTTTATTTTATCTCATGTTTCATTTTATCAATCAGACCACGTGTCTAATAATGACTTCAAGACACATGTGGAATACACTAATAAATGAAACATGAGATGAAACACATTTCGCAACAGAGGATCCAACATCCTCATTAGTACGGTTCTACGGATATTCTTGATTGATACAGCCCCTCTTCCTATTTGAGTGACTTGGTGTCTAACAGGGTAAACCATAGAAGCAAAAACACTATGACCAGTACACATTCACTCTTTCCTCCTGCAAGTAACATCAAATCGCATTTCAGTAATCTTTATGCAACGTTTTTGAGCAATCTAACAAAGGTAATGAAAAATTCAATTTCTCAATACTACACAATGTTAGGCATTTGGAGAAGGTTTAACTTGAACATTTGCGACTGAATCAACTCTAATCATGCGAAAATCAGCCAATTTACATGTATTAATAAGGTAACAAGTAATGTAGAAGAACTCCTAAGTACAATTATTATCATCAATTTGAAAATTAGAGGAAAAACGTAAACATGGTATACTCACCTTCTCTGTCGAAAAGGTCCTTTTCTCGGAAGAAAATCAGCGACAGTATCAACAGTCAGAATCCCAGCTACATATCCTTTATTTAAACTAAACTTCCCCTCAAAACCACCAACTTTGAAGTCATCACTCCCTAGAAAGAACGAATCTTCACCAGAACTCCCAATAACAGCAACCAGGCAAGTTCTTTTGCAGCCCTTTGGTATTGAGAACCCAAAGAGCATACCAACAAGCCTGTCAAATCTCAATACAAAATCTAAAGGGAAAGAATATTCAGGAAAGAAGCAACTGCAGTGCGTTTCGGCCACTTCCCAGCAGTCATCTATCCTCGCCTCCCTAACAAAAATCTCCGGAGACGTCGTTGGGAACAATTCAGCTACTTGACTGGCCCTGCAAAGCCCTATAAGAAGAAAACCGTTTTGTCGGACTTTATACAATTCCTGACCAAGAATTAAGGCCACCATGTTCATATCCTAAGCATTGCTATATTGGCAGTCCTCTAAGCGCACACACAAAGGAAAGCCAGCTGCATTTCCGACAAAAACAACAGGGAAACCATGCTTATCGACAAATGCCCCAAATACAAGAATTATCACTGAAGATTATACAGCTCTCTGTGCCAAAGATATTACGTGATTGTCCGCAATATCAACCACATGTTCTACTCTACTGACTTCAAAACATCTAAAGTTGTTCAAGGAAAGTACAAACTATTGGATATATCTCATCATTCTGCTCATAATTTCATTTCAAACTCACCAAATAAAGGAAAAGTTCCCAAAAATTCAGTTACTCCTCCCTCAGAATATGCCTCCATACATCTATAGAGCTGATATGAAACTTTATTCAGTGCAAATATACAACATATAATTAAGCAGCCCCACAAAGGAGAAACAAAATTGACCAAACACAGCCTCAAACATAGTTACTGAGCAAAAGATACAAATCGGGGATGTTTTAATCAGTTCAATTTTCTTCATTTTCAACACCAAAAAGACTGATTTTGACCATACCTGACAGATGAGATGGTGAAGAAGAGAGGGGATTTGGGGGGATTTCATAAGGGGAAATCTTGGAAGGAGAAGAAAAGGGGTGGTGCTTCAGATTCTTGATTTTGTGAGAGAAACTGAGGCTGCCATTCACTACTGTCGTTATTGACGGAATAGTCTGCATTTCTCACCAATTCTTGCAAGTTGCAACCCTCTCTCTCTCTCTCTCTCTCCAGGTGGAGGTGGAGAAAGAAAAGGGATACCCGGAAACACTATCCTGGAAAATATATGGATGTCCCAGATTCTGGGATTTGTCTCAACACTTTTTTGTGATTGCTTGTTGAGGAAAAAGCGGCTTAATTTCTGTAAGGGAATGAAAGACGAAGGAGAGGAAGAACAAACAGAGACAAAGCTAACTGACAGTGACATTTCTTAATGTTCAATGTATTTTCTGGTCTGGTCCAAATTTGAATTTATCATTCTTGAGTAAAATATCTGCACTTATTATATCGTTCTTAGATGAGGCATAGGTTATGGGAGACAATATCACGTTCTTAGATGAGGCATATGTTATCAAAGACAATATCACGTTCTCGTATGTTCTCATTTTGGAATTGTGAGTTCTAATTTCGATGATTTTGAAATTGATAGGGGTGGAATGAAATTTAATGGATGGTTTTTTTGAAATTATTATTTATTTGGTTTTTTTTCAGTTTCGAACTTTTGATTTTTAATTTTTTAATATTTTTTCTTTCATTAAGGATTAAATTTCATGTAGTTCCCGTATCTTGTAACATATTTTGAAGGGTGACTTGGCTCAATTATTTTTTATTGTGAAAAACTTGTTTCAAACTCCATCCTCATCATTTTTAGTATCTTGATATTTGACTAATTATATAGTAATATTTGATTTTTTTAGATTTTCAACATTTAATTTAGATATTCAAGCATAAAAAATGTAACCACTATTACTAAATATTTGTTCAACCGAGATAGCGGAAGTCTTAACAAGCAAATATTTCCTTCACAGTTATTGCTAAAATAGGAAAATATTTTGTTCTTCGAGACCACCCTCAAATTTCAGTAGAATATTGCTCTTACGGTTTTTTTCTTAATATTATAAAATTTATAATATTTGGTCAAGGTGTTGAAAGTTCAAATGTTGAAATTGTTAGGTTGAGTCAAAGCAAAACTACCTCCAATATCTTGATTTCAATCACTATTTACAATATCGAAACTATCATCAAACTAAATATTATATTATTTTAAAAGAAAATAAAATAATTATTTTGTTTGACCTATAATAATATGTGGATTATAAGTGTCATCATCCTTAACAAAAAATAATAAAGCATAATACATTCTTAGTAGTTCTTCTAAAATAGGTTCTTTAATTCAATGTTCTAAAATTCGCTAGGCGCCTAGGCGGGCTCTAGGCGGGCGTATTAAAATCTTGTACAGTATAAATTATACAATTTATAATATATTATTGATATATCAAATTTTACTAATGATAATTCAAATTCCAAACTTTCTAAAACCAAAACATCACAATAAGATAATATGCATAATATCATAATAAGTAAAAAGGTGAAAACATGTCAGTTGTCACCTAGTTAATTAGTCATAATAACAAATTAACAACACCATCAAAGTCGAAATGCAAATCTCACAAGTAACAAGTTCTAGTTTTAAATATAAAAATGACAAAATAAATAAACATATCCAAACGGACCAAAAATTCCAAACGGGTCAAAAAATTGTTATAACTTAAGTCTAAAAAATGAAAAATTTAGAAAAAAAAAAAAGGAAAATCCTGTGCGGCTAGGCGGTTGTGCGCCCTAGATGGCGCCTAGGCGGACCTAGGCAGCGCCTAATAGCCTAGCCGTATTTTTTGGCCAATTTGGGGTATTTCGGTTCGGCCTAAGGGCGCCTAGGCCGATTTTTAGAACCATGCTTTAATTCTAGAATTTAATAGTTTTGCAATAAAGTTTAAATCGGGAATGTCTTGAAAGTATTTTAACCATTCACTTCCCATGCTTGCAATGTAATTTTGTAAATCCTCATTAGAATAATATGATTGTAAAATAAGTATATTTTTAACATAATGATCTATGACTAAAGAAGAAATAGATAGTAATAACTGGATGATTTTTCGGTTGCCTCTTTAAAATCTTTGAAAAGAGAAATTAATTTTACATATGTATCACATGAACTTGAAAATAAAGCAAAACATAGTTGTTCTTGTGAAAAAAATATACATAATTCATTTCTAATCTCAATAAGAATCATTCAGCATGTTAAATGTAAAATTCCAAGTTTTAAACACATCTTTCGAGAGTTTTTTCTATGCACTCATACCAAATATTATACAAAATATTCTCTATTTTTTGCATAGACTTGCATGCCTACCTAAGTGTTCAATTGCTTCTCTAATATGGCCTGTATGATTTTTGAAATATTTCATATCATCTTTAACATACAAATTTAAAGCATAACACATGCATTTGATATAAAAAAATCTACCATTAAATGATGATTGACAAATTTTAATGAGTAATGACAAATTGACATTATTATTTATTACCACTAGCATTGTCAAATGAATTAAAAATTACTTTGTAACTAAATTATATTCTTGTAAAATAGTATGAATCTTATGAGAAATATTTTTGACCTCATGCTCTTGATCAAATTCTATATATGAAAGTAATATTTTTGCATTGTCCACCAATCATCTATATAATGACAAGTCAGTCTTAAACAATGTTATTTCCAATTATCACTCCATATATTCGCTCAAATTAAAAATAAAAATAAAAATTGTTGCAAAGAATTAAATATTTCAATAAAAGTTAACTTACATTCACCTTCAATTTTTTCAATATTACGAACTAGTGTTCTACGTGAAACATCAGCTGCTTGATGGTTTAGTCTTAGTTGAACTATTTTTTTTTATACAAATCATGTTCACCTAAACTAAACGTAACACAAACAATTCTTGATATGTCTGTCGCTCCTTTTCTTTCCCCATCTTCTCCATACTTCATTTTCTCCTTCTATCACATGTGCTCCCATTATCTCTAACTCTTGTTTTTCCTTTCATTTGTGCCTCCACTTCTCCCTTTCACTTGTGCCTCCATTTTCTCCTACATACATTTCTCCCTCATATTCACTCGCCATAACTTCCTTTTTTTGTATTTCTTTAAAAATATTATGCTTATCTTTCTTTTCCGACGTCAACAAGTACAACAAAATGTAAGTTTTCTTCCTTCACAATAGGTGTTCGACATACCAGTCTTAAACATTATAATGTATTTTGATACACCAATGTTGAACATCAAATGATTTCGACATCCTTAGCTGAACAGGCCACAAAGTGTCCAACCTCCTTAATGGAATAACTTCATGTGCATATTTTTTCCCCATTACATTAGGAAAAATTAAGCTAATAAATTTAGAATTTATAGAATAAGAAAAAAGAAAAAAAAAAGTGAGAAGCAAGGGTTTATAGAAGGTGGAGGTGGGTTGAGCACATGGAATAAACTAGGAAGGATTATAAACGTTCTCTATAAATTTTATTTTTATGTAGATATTTTTTAAACTCCCCATCCTTTTGGAATATGATGCAAAAGTTAGCATTCGGAGAACACAAGTGATTATTGAGTATCTCATTGGGCAGAAAAATGCAATTTGGTTGGGCCCAAACTCATTTGCAAACGAAAGGCCCTAAACAGATGTTAAATATTGGAATTTGGCCAAAAACAATTGGGCCAAGTTAGGTTACCCAATTAGCCACTTCATTGATCTCAAAAAGAGCATCGTATGGATATATTGTAGTCCCTATATCTCAAATCGAGCCAAAATTTACGTGCATTTGAAGGGCGAAGTCTTCTAGAAGAGTCATTCTCATAAGAATAAGAGACTTAACCGTTCATTTCATATCAGGTGCGATCATACCAACACTAATGCACTGAATCCCATCAAAACTTTTAATTTAAGCGTGTCTGGGCGAGAGTAGTACTAGGATGAGTGACCCCCTGAGAAGTCCTTGTGTTGCACACTTTTTTAACGAAATTCCCTCTCAAAAAATTATTTTTATCTGATATTATTTAAATTCCCCACCCTTTTAGAACATGATGTGAAATTTAGCCTTCAGAGCACATAAGCAGTTATTAAGTATATTGTTGGGCCAAAAAACACAATTATGTCAGGCCTGAACCCATTTGCGAACGAACATGACCAAATCGGATGCTAAATATCAAAATTCGACCTCAAAGGTTGGGCCCAATCATGTCTCCCAATTGCACATGTCGTGAATATTGGAAAGAGCTTCACGTGGATATATTATAGTTCCTTTAATTTCAACCGAGCCAAAAGTTACATGCATTTGAAGGGTTGACTCTTCTAGAAGAGTTCTTCGCATTAGTATAAAAAACTT
Organism: Caryopteris x clandonensis; assembly: GCA_028749325.2. NCBI lineage: Eukaryota > Viridiplantae > Streptophyta > Magnoliopsida > Lamiales > Lamiaceae > Caryopteris > Caryopteris x clandonensis. The sequence continues at coordinate 2,195,456 of JAPYKT020000030.1, read as the reverse complement.
AAGTGCTTTGTCCATGTCAAGTGTGATCATACCAACACTAATGTATCGGATCCCATAAGAACTTAGAAGTTAAGCATGTTTGGGCGAGAGTAATACTAGGATTGGAAACTCTTGGGAAGTCCTCGTGTTGCACCTTTTTTTACAATGTTCACCCTTGAAATGTTATTTTTATCTTAGATTTTTTAAATTCCTTGCCCTTTTGTAATACAATGAAAAAGTCAGCCTTTAGAGCACACAAGTAATTATTGAGTATCTCGTTTGGGTGTAAAACACAATTGGGCCAGGCCAGAACCCATTTGCAGAAAAAAAAGACCAAAGTGGTTGCTAAACATAAGAATTTAGCCTCGAAAATTGGGCCCAATAGGGTCTTCCATTGCCCACATCCTCGTTCTCTGAAAGATCTTTGCATAGATATACTGTAGTCTCCATAACTCCAACTGAATCGAAAGTTACGCTCATTTGTAGGGAGGAGTCTTCTAGAAGAGTCATTCACATCAGTATAAGAGATTTAAGAGCTCCCTCCATTTCGGGTGCGATCATACCAGAACTAATGCACCATATCCTATCAAAACTTCAGAGTTAGGTATGCTTGGGTGATAATAGTAGTAGGATGGGCGACCCCCGAAAAGTCTTCGCATTGCACCCTTTTTTGACAACATCACCCCTAACAAATTTATGCTTATCTAGATACCTTTTAAACTCCTCGCCCTTTTGGAATACAATGTGAAAGTTAGCCTTCATGGCACACAAGATTATATTGAGTATCTCGTTGTGCTTGAAAATGTAATTGGATTAGGTCCAAACCCATATGCGGACGTAAAGGACCAAAATAGATGCTAAAAATCATAATTCCCCTCGAACATCAGACCCAATTGGGTCTCCCAATTACATATGTCAATAGAATTTGTCTAGACGTTTTAAACTCCTATCCTATTGGAACATGTTGCAAAAGCTAGCCTTCAGAGCACACAAGCAATTATTGAGTATCTCGATGGGCTAAAAACACAATTGGGCTGAGCCTGAACCCATTTGCGGTAGAAAATGACCAAAACTGTCCTAAAAAATTAGCACCAATCAGGTTACCGAATATCACCTGTTGATAGTCTCGGAAAGAGCTTTACATTGATATATTATAGTCTATATAATTCAAACCAAGCCAAAAGTTGCGTGCGTCTTAAGGGAGGAGTCTTTCAGAAGTATCATTTGCATCAGTATAAGAGATTTAAGCGCTCCATCCATGTCGGTGCGATCATACCAATACTAATGCACCAGATCCCATCAAAACTCTGAACTCAAGCATGCTTGGCAAAAGTAATACTAGGTGGGTGACCCCTTTGGAAGTCCTCGTGTTGCGCACCTTTTTTATGACGTTCCTCTTAAAAATTTTCTTTTTATCTACATATTTTTTAATTCCTCACCCTTTCAGAACACGATGCAAAACCTAACCTTCAGAGCACACAAATAATTATTGAGTATCTCGTTTGTCTAGAAAACACAATTGTGTCGAGCCTCAACCCTTTTTCGGATGAAAATGACCAAAACAGATCCTAAACATCATAATTTGGCCTCACATATCGGGCCCAATAGTGTCCCTCTTTTGCCCACATTTTCAGACTTGGAAAGAGCTTCACATAGATATATTTAGTCCCCATAATTTCAACTGAGTTGAAAGTTACTCGCGATAGAAGGCCCGAACCCATTTTGTAACGAAAAGAACCTAAACATTAGAATTCGGCCTTGAAATTTGGGCCAAATCAGGTCTATCAAATACCCATGTCATTTGGTCTTGGAAAGTGCTTCATGTGTATATATTATATTCCTTGTAATTTCAATCAAGCTGAAAGATACGTGCGTTAGAAGGATAAAGTCTTCCAAAAGAGTCATTTGCATCAATATATAAGACTTCAATGCTCCCTGCATGCCGGGTGCGATCATACCATCCATCACTAATGTTCTAGATCCCATTAGAACTCAGAAGTTAAGCGTGCTTTGGCGAAAGTCATACTAGGATTGGTGACCCCTATGGAAGTCCTCGTCTTGCACCATTTTTTATGATGTTCTCCCTCAATTTTTGATCTAGACATTGTTTAAACTCCCCACCCTTTTGGAACACGATCCAATTCTTACGTTCGAAGCACACAAACGATTATTGAGTATCTCGTTAGTTAGTAAATGAAATTAGGCCTGGCTAGGTCCCATTTGCGAATTAAAAAACTTAAATAGATGTTAATTAACTTAATTTGGCCTCGAAAATTGAGCCCAATTGGATATCCCAATTTCCTACATCATTGGTGTTGGAAAGAGCTTCGGGTGGATATATTGTAGTCCCCATAATTCAAACCCGAGTCGAAAGTTAAGCGCATTTGAAGGGTGGAGTCATCTAGAATTTGAAGGGTGAAGCCATCTAGAAGAGTCATTTGCATTAATATAAGAGACTTAAGAGTACCGCCATGTTGGGTGTCATCATACCAGCACTAATGCACCGGATCCCATCAGAACTCCAAAGTTAATCGTTCTTGGGCGAGAATAGTATGAGGATGGGTGACCCCATGGAACTTCACGTATTGCACTCTTTTTATGACATTTTCCCTTAAAATTTTCAATTTATCTAGATATTTTTGAACTCCGTACTCTTTTGGAACACTTTCTAAAGCTAGCTTTTGTAGCACACAAATGATTATTGAGTATCTCATTGGGCCAAAAAATTCAATTGTGTCGTGTCCGAATCCATTTGAAAATGAAAAAAACCAAAATGAATGCTAAACATAAGAATTTGGCCTTGAAAATTGGGCCTAATTAGATCTCTCAATTGCCCTCATCATCTGTTATGGAATGAGCTTCACATGAATACATTGTAGTCTTCGTAATTCCAACTGACCCAAAAGTTACACGTTGGAAGGGGAAGTCTTCCAAAAGAGTCATTTGCATCAATATAAGAGATTTAAGTGCTCCCTCTATGTCGGGTACGATCATACCAGCACAATGGATTGATTCCCATAAAAACTCCAAAGTTAAGCATGCTTGGGCGAGAATAGTATTAGGATGGGTGACCCTCTTTGAAGTCCTCATGTTACACCCCTTTTTTTACAATGTTCTTAATAAATATATGATTTACATGTAATTCGGGGGTTATTATGTATAGTTTTTAGGAAATTGCATGTACCTAAAGTTTTGACAGAAAAATCGACATTTGAGGTTGTACAAACTGTGCGTGAGATCAACATTTGTGCCTATTCTCACATACCAAAGGAGATTTTTGAGGATCACAATTTGTACTTATTTTCTTATTCCAAAGAAGATTCTCAGGGATCACGATTTATACTTATCTTTTGGGTCTAAAAGAGATTCTCGGGGGATTGAAACCCTAAACAACCCTTATAAAAGGAGTAACGTGGGAATGAAGAAGATTATCAATCATCATAGTTGATCATCATATTTGAGAGCTAGAAACAAATATACAAAGGAGGGATCAACCAACCAAGTTATTAGAGGGAGAGAGAAACGAAGATAGTTTGGCTTCAATAGTCTTCTTTTCTTTTGTTCTTATATGTTAGCTATGAGTATCAATATATTTCCCGTGGATTATTTATTGAAAACATCTAGTGATTCTAGGGCTTACATGATTATGGATTCATCTATTTTTCTTTAATTATATTATTTCCTTTCCTATATTTGTTTATGCTTCCTTGATTTGATTGTCGTATTAAATTATGTGGCGAATAATTGCATTTAATTCATTATTGCCCGGGAGGGAGTAATTGATCCTTGATTTAATTGTTGTATTAAATTATGTGGTGAATAATTGCATACGTGTAGTTAACCCATTATTGTCCGGGAGGGAGTAATTGATTAACAGATTAGGAATGCATAACATGAACTTGCTAGGTCGAGAGATTGGTAAGTATTGTGATGAGAATAAATCCTAGGCACAAGTGGGAGTTAGATAACACTGTGAGATCGGGAGATGATGAGCGGAGTCTGATATACTTTTGGATCTTGCTCGAGAGAAAAGATCCAAATATATTAGTGATTCTCCTACAAATATAGGAATTAAAGATGGTTTGATGCATTAAAGGAACTCATATGAAATATATGAATGCATGTCTCTGGAATCCATATAATTTCTGAATTTCTTTAGTTGTTTGAATTTGATTTGATATATTTTTACTCTTTATTTGTTTCATTTTATTTTATAAAACCAATCACAATTATTTTATTCTTTAGATAAAGGATAATATTATAAACTAATACTTAGCTGATTTACAGTTCATGTGGATACGATGCTTGTTCTTACCATAGTTTTACTATAAATTACCTCATGCACTTGCGAGTCGTATTTTAACTAAAATAAAATAGCAAACAAGTTTATGGCGCAGTTGCCGGGGACTGGCATAATTTATGGTTGAGATTCGTTTTAATTATTAGACTTTAATCTAAAGTGTATATTAACTTTGTTTATAGTTTATATTGTCTTATTTTAATATATTTCTTATTCACTAGTGTTTTGTTTTGGCAAATAGGTGCAATAAATCTGATACCTATTGATTTGGAGATTGAAGCAACTGCCAGAGAATATCAAATTCTATCAAGCTAGAGACATTAAACCAAGTGCTGACTGGGAGACAACCCAAATGTTAAAAAAAAAAAAAAAAAAAGTTGTCGCAACCATCACCTCATTAAAGGCAGAGATAGAGAATTATCGACACCCAATCTATCTTACTAAACTTACTCTTCTATTGGAGGGTGGATGGACGTGCCCTATAAATCTCTTACTCTGTCCCAAAGCAATATTTTCTATTTTTCCTTTTCTTTTTCTTTTATTATTTTTTCCAAGTTCCTTGTGTAAAATTTGTAATATAAGCCTAACAACGAATTCGTCTCTTTATTTTTTATGATTTTGGTATTGATTGATGCTAATGATGATAATACTTTATTTGATAATGATTATTGATGGATTGAACATGTTGTGGAAAAATGATATTTGTGTATGCAATGAATGACTTGAATATCTTGAATCATGATTAACATATGAGATTTTGAACTTCTTGATTCTTTCTTGTGTGTTTAATTAGATAAATGTTAGAATATCTAGAATTTGCCTCCTATTTACTCAAGTTCAACAAAATAATGTGGATTTTGGAAGTGATTTTAGGTCATATTTGGTAGCCTTGTTATCTTTTCAATTTTGACCATTTACACAAAATTATCCTAGTTAGCCTTATTGAGCCTTGAGCTTTGAGTTTTTCTTTGATAATCAAGTTACACTACTCGTGCATAAAAGTAATATATGTAGAGTGCACTGGTCGAATAGGAAAAGAATATTGCATGTTAGAATGCCTTGGTGAATATGAAGGAATAAATTAAGAGAATGTGGGAAATGGTTATGAATTGGTAGATAAGTTACTTCCTAAAAAAATTAATTTTAGAAAAATAGCAACAAAAGTTGTTGAAAATCGAAAGTGACTCCCCATAGCTAATAAAATCATTGATAAAAAATTTGGAGTTGATTGAATATTGAAAATGAGTTGATGAATGAGGAATAAAGCTTAACAAGAATCGAGTTATGTTTGTTGGCCATAAGTTGAATGTGAAAGGTCGTAAGGACCAACCAATTTGATGAGTTCAATGTTGATTAAGTCACTTAGCCATACACTCCCTACCTTGACCAAAAGTCTACATTACAACCAAATTGGGTAAAATGTGTCAAACCTCTCTATGGCTTCATAATTCGACACGATACCCTTCTATAGTTATGAAATTGTGTCAGAGCCCTACATGGTCTCGTTCATCCTGTTCGAAACCCTCAAATATGTCATTTTTGATGAATTTGAGATGCACACGTGTTTGTTGCATTTTGTCATGTTCTTCTTCATTTTTACCTACTAAATGGACAATTTTACCCTTTATTTCTTGTATAAATAATGCTCCGAAAGTAAAAACCTTTCTTTGAAGAAGCAACAACACTTAAAAACTTCTTCTCCCAATTCTGCGAAGATAGGCATTTTTTTCTTTATCTTGTCTTTATTCATTTGTTAATAGGTATGTATGTATTTATTTTTATTATAGAAAAATATCTGCTTCATCTCGAAAGCCGGCACCAAAGAAGAATGACATATTGACCTATAGTACAAAACAAAATGTGGGTGTAATCAAAATGTAGCAATTCGAGTTGTTAGCGATGAATCCAAAGATACAGGGAAGATTGTTTTACAATTGTCGGACAAAGCAATGTGATTATTTTAAGTGGCTTCACCCCATTTTAGATTCTTGGAAAAATTATGAAGATGAAATGCAAATGCTAGATTTTGAGAAGGTTGATTCATGTGGTGGAAATGTTGCTGAGTCATTAACCATGTACAAGAAATTAGCTGTGAGTGTTGGAAAATTAGAGAAAAATCAAGGGGTCATTAAGGTTGTTGTTGTTTTTTTTTTATTTTACTAATTATTCAAATGTTGAAGTTGTCAAAAGGATTCATATAATGCCTACTATGTATCAGTTTTTGCATATTAATGAATTTAAGTTTATTTATGTTTTCCTCCTCAAAGTAACTCCAAAACATCCATAATATGTCAATATATTGCTCAATATTTCAAATCTTACACAAAATTCTAAGACCATAATATATATATATATATATACTCAATCCAACATAAAATAAGTCCATAATGAATTTCATTAAAACAAGATCCAAGTAAGTGAGTTTTAGATATTCCACAAAATGAAAAAATAACTATTTTTTATTGTTTTTATTAGGGGGAGATCATTCAAATTATTACACAATGCAAAAAGCATCTATCCTGCACTAAGTTAAAGTTTTGAGCTCTGAATCAATTGTTGTGACAAACACCTTAATAAATTTCCTCGTTGCAAGCATATTGATCCTACAAAAGAAAATTAAAGTAAATTAGTAAATAAATAACTAGCATTGCAACAAATACTCATTCTAGCACAAAAACATAATGATTCTAGCAGTTGTCTTAAATAACATCCTGTCACTCAAACATCAACAAAAAATAGTATACAAGTTAATAAAACATTCTAGCATTTGTCCAATTTTAAAGACATCCTAAATCAAGTCACTCAAACATCATCATACTCATTCTAGCACAAAAAACAATATAATAGTTAATAAAATATTCTAGCATTTGTCCAAATCTAATTACATCATAAATCAAGTCACTAAATTACATCCTAATTTATATTCTGAATTTAATAATAATAACAACAGACCTGGAGTATCAAATCTTCCAAATACGATTGGTAGATTTTGATTTTTTTCACAGGTGCTTTTCTTTAGGTTGTTGCTAGTTTTTCGATGGTTGATGCTCACTTGAAATTTGGCTTGATTGCTGCACCTAAATAAATAATAATTAAAAAAAAACTATTTATAAGATGTGTATAATAATTTAGACCTTAAGTAGAGCAAAATATTTAATCACCTGAATTTGTGAAATATTAAATGAAATTCAACGTCAGCACTTGTTCTAACACTTGAGCCAGTAACACTACCTTAGGTGGCTTGAGGGGGCACCTAATTCCAATTACATATAATTAAAATGTTATCAACTATTTCAATAAGAAAAATCCTATAAAATGTAATAATCACCTCAGACTGTGAAATTTGATCAATTGTACCACTTGCTTCTACACTTTCACCAACAATATTACTTTGTGTGTCTTGAAGGGGTGCCTACAATACATAAAATATATATCATGATATAATTTGAAACAAAAAAATATAAAAAAATAGTTGTATTCAAATTCAGATATATATTGACCTGTGATGGTTGAGTACAACTTCTTATGTTGTGCCATGTGCCCTTACACCTGCTGCATGTGGTAGTCAAACTTTTCCTTGATGCTACATTTGGATCATTTGTATCATTTTTGTCCCTCCTTCTCATTTTCTTAGATCTGCCTCTTCTTAATTTGACATCTAGAGGGGCTATTGGACCAAGTGTTGAACCTCAAAGTCATGCATACCAGATACTGGTTTCACCATATGAGAATACACCTTTATATACATCTCCTTTTTGAAGAACTCAGAAACATAACTTTCTACATTCAACCTATGAAATGATATACATGGCATAGCATGGCAACAAGGATACCCACATAACTGGAACAATTCACAAGGGCACTGCTATTTATCTAAATACACTATGTGATTCTCAAGATAATGTGCAACTTCAAATGTGTCCTCCCCTGCCCAACTAGGAAAGCAATTCCTACTATCTTTCTTCTGCTTCTCCATCTTCCTAATGATGTCAGGAAAAATATTTTCTGCATATCTCTCCATCCCAACCCTTTTGAATTGAATTATTGTCATTATCTTTCTCCTAATACACTCAAACATATCAATGATGAGTAAATCCCTTACTTTCATTAATTGTCAGAAATTCTATATTAACAGCTCATAATCTTCCTAATTAATCATATATGTGCAAAAGCCAAGTTCATACTCAGAAGGAGAAGATATGAAAAATTGGATATGCCACAGCCAGATATGCAAGACATTTTTTGTGCTTCAGAAAGTTCAGAAAGTAAAAACACAGCTGAAGAATGCACAACATATAATCATGCCTACATGAATTCCAAGGGTTTGTACAACCCGTATTATGGCAACAACAATAGGTAAACCTTTAAATTGAAAAACCCCCAATCATGCCCACAATTGATTCATGTTGAAACTAGATAATTTAAATTGTGTACCTGTATATTTTGATCAAAAACCCTTCTCCTTCATTTGGGAAACTCCTTCTCTTTGCTTAAAAAAACTTTTTCCTTCCGTTACAAACTCTTTCTCTTTGCTTTAGAAACTCTTTGTTTCAAAAATCCTTTCTCTTTGTTTTTTTATATATTCTATTATGTGTTTCAATCACTTCGTTTCTCTCAATTGTTTCTCTTTATTTCTTTGTCATCTCTATCTTTCTCTCTCTAAAATGAAAATGGATTAAAGGAAAAATGATGTCACTGACTAGGGTGATAGAAGGGCATAATGGGAAAATATCTTAAAGAATAACGTTGTTAGGATTTAGTTTATGAAAATGGAGTGTGTGCAGGATTAATGAGATCACGTAGGGGTTTGACAAAATTTCGTAACCATAGGGCAGTCTCGCACCGAATTATGAAACCACAGGGGGGTCTAGTACATTTTACCCCAACCAAATTAAAAGTCCTTTCTGATCCTTAATCCACATTTACTGTATGTAAAGGCAAGATGAAATATGGGCAACTATATGGTTAATTCTACATTTATGTTAACTTTGAGTGTCCCCTCAAAAGAAATTTTTATGTAGATATTTTTTAAACTATGAGGCCTTTTGGAAAACGATGCAAAAGTATATATTATAGTCCTCGTAATTCCTATTGGCTTAAATTTACGCATGTTTGAATGGTAGAGTTTTACAGAAGAGTCAGTCACATCAATATAAGAGACTTAGGCACTTCCTCCATGTCGGGTGCGATCATACGAGCACCAATGCATTGGATCCTATTAGAACTTCGAATTTAAGTATGCTCGCACAAGAATAGTACTAGGGTGGGTGATCCCCTGGGAAGACCTCGTGTTGAACCCCTCTTTTAAAGATGTTCCCTCTAAAAATTTTCTATTATCTAGATGTCGAGCTCGAGCCAAAGTAGACGAAGAGGTAAGGATCACCTTCTTCATCTTGACAAGCAAAAGAAAAATCACCTGTGCCGATGACTACAAGTGCCGGAGCCGAATTACACCATCATGACCTTTGCTTCCAAGATATCTTCATCTTGATGATGAAGATTTTGAAATTCCGATCAAGTGGCAAGAAAATTTTCAATCTCAATTAGGTTTGTATTTATTTTATAAAATATCTCTCTTAAATATTATTATATATATATCTCTCTCTCAAATATATATATATATATATATATGTATATATATTTTTATTTTAAATATATCTCTCAATCATCTATGATTAATATTTATTATGATTATCAATGTAGGTGCACAAGGACAAGCACAACACTATAATCCTCAAACCGAATCAACCGATGAAGAACGTCTTCCAACTCAAGAGAGTCAAAGTCAAAGTACACAACAAACTCAAAATATGAGGCACTTAGATCGGATATCTTTGTCGTTCTCTTCAAAAGGGATTTGCAAAATAGTAAACCAATTTGCAACTATTGCGGGATAGAATATGTTTTTAAAAAAGGAGGTTATGGCTCGTTGAAGAAACATTTGCAACGTCACCATCCGGACAAAGTAGGAGACAATCGGCGTCAAACAAAATACCTCGTGGATGATTCACCGATGAATCACAAGGTACAACTTCTTATTTGACTATTTCGATCCAACAATGAGGAAATATTTATCAAAAATGATTTATCGCATGTTTTTTTCTTTTAATACTGCTAAAAATGATTTGTTTAAAAATTATATTCAATTATCACTAAACTGTCAAGCATCCGGTGTTTCACGTAAAACATTAGTTCGTGATATTGAGAAAATTGTAGGTGAATTTAAGTTATCTGTAATTGATATATTTAATTCTTTACAACAAAAAGTTTCAATTTGTGCGAATATATGGAGCGATCATTGGAGAGAACATAGTTTCTTAGGACTTACTTGTCATTGGATAGATAATTCATGGACAATGCAAAAACGATTACTTACATATAGAGAATTTGATCAAATGCACACGGCCACAAATATTTCTTATAAAATTCATACTATTTTGCAAGAATATAATTTAGTTACAAAAAAATTTCAATTTCATTTGACAATACTAGTGTTAATACTGCTAGTTTGCCATTATTAATTCAAATTTGTCAACTATCATTTAAGGTTAGATTTTTTCATATTAGATGCATGTGCTATGTTTTAAATCTGTGTGTACAAGATGGCATGGAACATTTCAAAAAACATACAGGCCATATTAGATTAGCAATTGGACATTTAGATAGGCATGCAACTTTATGCAAAAAATGGTGAAGATTTTGTAAAACATTTGGTATGAGTGCATCTAAAAAAATAACTAAAGATGTGTCTAATCGTTGGAATTCAATATATAAAATGTTGAATGATTCTTATGAGGTTATAAATGAATTATGTACATTTTTTTAACAAGAACAATTAGGCATTCCTTTATTTCCAAATTCATGGGATACACGTATTGAATTAATTTCTCTTTTGAAAGTTTTTAAAGATACAACGGAAGAATTATCCGGTTGTTACTATCTCACTTCTCCTTTAGTTATAGATCATTGTATTAAAATTACACTTATTTTACAATCATATTATTTGCATGATACTTTACAAAATTGCATTGCAAGCATGAGAAGTAAATGGTTAAAGTATTATCAAGAAATTCCCGATTTATTTTTAATTGCAAAACTTTTAGATCCTAGAATTAGAGAAGATGGTTTAGAAGAATGACTAAGAATGTATTATGATGCATTATTTTAGGTTAAGGATGAGGGCACTCCTAATCCACATATAATTGTAGGTAAAACAAAACAATTACTTTATGATTTTTTTTAAGAATATAAAATTTTGTTATGGTGATAATTTAAATAATGAAAACGGTCATGGTAATGAAGATATTGGTGGAGGTAGTTCAGTTTCGGGTCAACCCAAACATTATCAAGATCCGATCTTTCAACACCTTAATCAATATTATAAGTTTTAATGATATTAGAAAATTAAAAAAGCCTAGGAGCAATAGTCTTTATAAAGAATTAGATAATTATCTATCTACTACTTTTGAGGAACTTGGGATTGACACACCCAACGAACTTTTGAGATGGTGGTCCCATATCACTAATTACAAAGGAAATATTTACGTGTCTGACTTCCACTGTCTCGGTTGAATAAGCATTTAGCACCGGCAGTTACATTTTGGATTTTCGAAGATCCAATTTCAAGGTGAAAATTCTAGAAAATCAAGCATTACTTAATGATTGATCAAATGCCGAGGTAAGCAAGAAAGAACTAAATTTTGATGAAGAGGATGAGGATGAAGATGAAAATGAGTATTCGACCACGTCCGAGAGTGATTGAGTCACACCATTTCTCAAGCATCAAGGTATGTTACAAAGTAAGAAAACTGCATCAACTTTGATTCCTCAACTATGAGGATACGTAGCCAACTTAATTCTAAATTAGAAATTAAATTTTAATTTCTAATTTATAGTTAAGTTCAATCTTTTTTTTGTTCTTTCTCTTCTATTTTTTTCTTAATAAATTGTAATTGAAAACTTGTAAAGTTGTAATCTCTCGTTAAAAGAAGTAAATGTTTTTAGGTAAGTTAATTTTTTGTTGTAACTTTTTTTTTCGTAATTTTTTTATAAGTTGTAAAGTTAAGTTTCGATTGTTGTAATTACTTTTTTGTAAAATATAATTGTTTTAGTCAAGTTAACTATATTCAATTTAATCTTTTGTCATAATCAATTTGAAAAGACCAAGAGTTATTTTTGGAAATTGTTAATTAAAAAAAATAGAATTGGGGAACCAGAACCAAAACCGGGGAACCGCCAGTTTCGGAACCGAAACCAAAACCATATATATGGCGGTTTGGTTTTGGTTCCCCTCTCTGCGGCTCCAAGAACCGCCGGTTCTAGAACCAACGAATCGTGCCCATTTCTACATGTCGGGTACGATCATACCAGTACTAATGCAGAGGATCCCATCAAAACTCCAAAGTTAAGCATGATTGGACCAGAGTAGTACTAAGAACGAGATCCCATCTCTTATGTTCAGGCTGAGTCTTGCGCAAGATCTTCACTGGATATGATGAGTGTACAAAATATAGAGAAAAATTCCAGCAGATTTCTCCGTGGGCCAGTGAAGTTTTTCTTGTAAGATCAGTGCTTTGGTAGGACAGCGCTGACTTGCACAGTAATCTGTTGGGATTATTTCTCTATGTTTCTACAATTTTCGTATCCAATTAAGACCTTGTACAAAACACACGACTAGAACATGAGAGATGGGATCTCGTTATGGGTCAACAGATCGATAGAGTCTGTGAGGATTATTACAATTATTAATGTTAATAATAAGTCTATATTAAATGACCAAACCTTAGACATTAATTGTAAAATTGAGCAAAGATATTGTATCGCATGGTAACTACGGATGAAAGGTTCACGTCGAATTCATTTTTTACCTATAAGTCCTTCGAGTAGTGTTTGGTGGACATGAACAAAATGATGTCCTGAGCTCCTAAGGATTGAGATATTCAAAGGTGATTGATTAATTAATTAATCTTGCCATTGGATTGCTTACTCTTGACCTAGGTGAAGTGAAAAACCTAAGAGGTCACACGCATGAGTAGATTTTGGTGCGTTAGAACGAAGATAAATAATTAATTAATTATGGATGAATTAATTATTGAGCTAAATAACATTTTTTGTACAAATTAATTATTTGAGTCCAAATAATTGATTAATAAAGGAGAAATTAATTGTTAGGCTAATTTTATTTGTTGGACAAATAATTAATTAGGCCCAAATAATAAAAAGTTAAGTAATTAATTGGAGTAGGTTTTTTTGGGTTAGAAATTAGTCAAGGCCACAAAGACCACTTAAGGTCTAGTCTTAGAGATAGGCGCAACACATAAGGAGTAGGATTCTTAAGTCAATAAGGGGGAGACTCTTACGGCCATGAGGAGTGTTTAGGGGTTCAATATTAATTGATCACCAATGTGAGAATGGGAGACTGATGAAGAACGACATTCACAAAGAGAACCGGTCTCCTCTTCTTCGTTCTCTCTCTCTCTCTCTCTCTCTCTCTCTCTCTCTTCTTTCTTCTCTCTTCTCTCATGTGTTGAGATTCACAGTTATATTTTAGTTCTAGGTTATTAATCTTGTTCTATACAGGTATACGGGAATCAAGTTATATTGTGTATCTATTCAGTTCCAGCCCCTATTGACATAGAAAATTAAGGAATAATTTAGACAAATAATCCATATAAACTACAAAATAAAAAAAATGAAAAAGATGTAATTCGACTATATGATACTAAAGTTTGCTAAATTCATCAATATCCCTACATAAATTTAAATTCAAAGGTACAAAAAATAACTCTATTACATAGAGTTATCAATCACACATTCACATGGGCTTGGATTTTTTTCTCAAGTTGTAGCTCATTGGCAGTTCATTATTCAGATATTAGGTGTTGTGCATGTCAGTTATGCAATGCTTCTAATGAAATGAATGTAACATTATCATGTTGAAAACACAAAGTTTTTACTTGATCCCTTTTATAAAACGCATAGAACTAAAAAGATCGCCCTAGCAATTTATACAATACGACGTACTTATCAGGAATGCAATTCTTATTGCTCAATGTATTCTTCCTTAGTATGATGTCGAATAGCCATTTCCATTGCATTGGTTGTAATATAATCACGATGAAGATGGATTGAACTATATACAACAAGCCAGGTACTAAATTTTTAAATAATAGTTTAGTTAATTTGTTATGGAAGAGTTAATTTAGTAAGAACATGAATTATTTTAATATAATTATCATAAAAAGAATGGGAATAATTATATTTCGGTTCCTTACTGATACATAAAAAATGATAGGCCACTCTTTGAGTGAAGGCAAACTCCAGAATTTTATAGATGAGAACAGAATTACAGAATTTTAAGAACACAATCCTAGAGAAAGTTTAGAATAGAGAGAAGAAAATAATCAAAATATCCCACACTCTATGAATGTGCAAAAAGAGAAACTTATATCATTCCAGCCCTTCTCACATAATAACCAACTAAATTCATGCTTTTCATCCCATGACATAATCACGTTGCCAAATAGGTGCTCTCCATTTTTTTATTGGGCTTCTTTCTGATGGGTCTTGATTATGGACTGGTTGTTGGGCTTTGACGTTCTCTCAAGCTATATCATTATCCTCCTCTTGGAAAACAACCTTGTCCTCAAGGTTGATGTGAGGACACACCCCTTTTATATCTTCCCAATCCTCCCAGGTAGAATTTTCATGACTCATACCTTCCCACTATATCAGTTTTTGTGTGATTATTTACCCTTTGTGAAGTATATCTTGTTGTCCACAAACAGCAAGTGGTTGAAACAATAGTTGACCCTTAAAAGTTTGCCTGGGTAGAGTTGTATGTGTTACTTGCTCATTGCCTTTAAATGGTTTTAATAATAGCACATAGAAAACAAGATGAATGCAACTCCCCTTCAGTAGTTCCAACTTGTAGGCCACTTGGCCAATTTTCTCGACAATCATAAATGGGCCAAAATAGTGCTTAGACAATTTTTGTTAGGGACAATTTTCAACGGAAGTTTGTCGATAAGGATGGAGCTTTACTAACACCAACTCACCGTTGTTGAACTGTAACTCACATCTATACAAATCAACCTTTTGTTTTATGCAATTTTGTACCTGTTTTAAGTTGGCTCGTATGAGTTTTAAAAGCTCGTCTCTTTAAATCAAAAGCTCTTCGACCGCCTTCACTGATGTGGTCCCCCTCTCATATGGATAATGGTTGGTGGTTTTCTCCATATAAAGCTTGATAGGGAGTTATCTGAAGCTCGCTATAATAGGTTAAGTTATAGTAGAACTCAGCCCATGGTAGAAACTTGACCCATTCTGTCGGTTTTTCATGTGTGAATGCTCGAAGGTATTGTTCTAATCCTCTATTCACCACTTCGGTTTAGCCACTGTTTGCGGGTGGTAAGCCGTACTATGTTTCAATGTAGTCTCACTCAACTCGAATAAATGTTTCCAGAATGCACTCAGGAAAATTGGATCTCTATCTGCTATGGTAGAGTTGGGGAACCCATGTAACTTAATAACAATTTCTACTAAGAGCTTGGCCACTTTCTGAGTAGTAAAATTCGTAGATAGTGCCCCAAAGTGGGCAAAGTGGGCTGATTTGGTCAACTTGTTGACCACAACTAGCACAACTAATACCCCATGAGATTTTGGCAAACTAGTGATGAAGTTCGTCGTTACTCCGGCATGTGGTTTGGTTGTGTTCTTTTTTTGTTGGAAAATAATGCACGTGGACACAAATCCTTCATCATCCTTTCAATTTTTTAGCAAATAGAAATTCGTCATCAATCGAGCCAGAGTCCTCTTAACTCCAACATGTCCAACCATTGGTGTTGAGTGGAACTCTATCAACAATTTTTCCTTCAATTGCGACCCCGCCCCAAGCAAAATTCTTTTTTGAAAAGAATGATTCCTTGAATAGAATAATCAATTTTCCTGAATTAGATAAGGGTCCCTCTAATTCTTATCCCAAATGGTGGCCAACAAACTCATATTTAGGGTAACTCTCCAAAGTATTATAAATAATGGAAGTGGAACTAGGTGAATCTTCATGAATTCTTGATAAGGTATCTCCAGCCAAATTCTTCTTGCCTGGCTTATACTCAATGGACAAATTGTAGCCAAGCAGCTTATGTATGTAAACTTGTTCTAGGGTATATACCACTTGTTGCTGCAACTCTTCTATACTTTGATGATCGATTCTTATTATGAAATACCGGCCCAAGAGATATTGCCTCCACTTCTTCACGGCCTCTGTGATGGTTGTTAGCTCCTTCACATACGTAGAAGTTTCTTGTGCTTGCGGTCTAAGCCTCTTGTTGAAATTAGAAATAGGGTTTCTTTCTTACATCAGAACTACCCCAATCCCCACACTTGAAGCATCCATCTCAATTACGAATCCTTTAATAAAATCTAGAAGTGTTAGTATGGGAGCCTCGACTAAAGCTTTCTTCAGTTGCTAAAAAGAATCAGTTGTGCTATCAGTCAACAAGAAGGCATATTTTATAAAATCCTCTAAGTTGCTTTACTGTTTTCAGCATTGGCCATATGGTTATGGCCACAATTTTGTATGGATCGACCTTTACAACCCCTTTCGTAACAACGTGACCCAAGTATTCCACGGTGGTTTAACAAAAGGTACACTTAGGAAGCTTGATATAAAAGTGTTGCACTCTTAAGCATTCCAACACTTTACCAAGATGAATTGCATGTTATTATATTGTCGAGCTATAGACCAAAATGTCGTCGAAGAATACTATTACAAACTGGCAAAGATAAGGTGTAAATAAGTGATTCATCGTTGCTTGGAACGTCGAAGGGGCATTACTGAGCCCAAAAGGCATCACTATAAATTCAAAGTGACCATCCATGGCTCAAAAAGTGGTTTTAGCAATATCTTTCGGGTTCATCCTTATTTAATGAAGTCCCAAGCAAATATACAATTTAGTGAAATATTAGGCTTTAGTCAATTCATCCAAGAGCTCATCTATAGTTGGAATCGAGAACTTATCTTGTATGGTTAAGGAATTCAATACACGGTAGTCCACATAGAATCGATATGATCCACCTTTCTTATTAACTAATAAAACTGTGGGTGAAAAAGGACTTTGGTTAGGCCTGACGATCCTTTGCTCCAACATTTCTTTTACCAATTGCTGAATTTTCTCCTTCTGAAAATGGGGATAGCGATATAGTTTACATTCACCAGTGTGTTTACTGGTAGAAGGCAAATCCTATTATCAATAATTCTATAAGGAGGTAACCCTTGTGGTTTTGCAAAGAGATGTTGATATTCCGTCAACACTATCGATATCATATCTAGTAAACCAGCAGGAAATTCAACCAATCCAGCTAAAGCCTTACTCAAAGGATGCTCTCCGTCCAATTTATGAAAATAGACTTTCATATAAACTATGGATTTCTTCTCCAGCAATGAAAGCTTATAATCAATTGAATGTTACCTGATCGGGTACGGAGTGAGTGTCCCTTGAAGTTCTATTGGACCCATTTTCCAATCAAATTCCATTGTTAATTGAGCACAATCATGGCAAATATTTCCAAGGCTCTGTAACCACTGAACTCCTAACACAATTTATGACCCTTCAATCGGCAAGACAAACAAGTCAATGGGACATATGTGTTGTTGTAGACTAAGTTCAACCCCAGGACACTTATATTTTCACACCAAATGATCACCATTACCAACATATACTCGAAAACTATTAATCGGACAAGTGTGTAGTCCCAACTTTTCAACTACTGTTGGTTTGATAAAATTATGTGTTGATCCACTATCAATTAACAGTTGCACGATTTGCCCTTTGATTTTTCCTTTAAGTCGTCAGGTGCGAGAGCTCGAATGACTCGCCAAAGCATTAAGACTTGATATGTATGCAGTTATGGATTCGGCGATTTCACCTGGGTCTGGTTCCAATGCACATTTTTTTCTTCCTCATCAGTTCCCAAAAATAGTAGGTACCGGCTTTGGCAACGCTAATTCAAACCAAACTTTTGGTCACAATTATAGCACAAACTTTTGTCTCTTTGTTATTTTAATTCTAAGGGTGCTAGGTGTTTATTAGGTAGATCGGGCGTGGGTAATAAGGGTGGTTGGGGGTTTAATTTCTGTGGAAAAGTTTGGGGAATGGTGGCGGTGAATAGAGTTTTAGGTTCCTAATAGTTGGAAGGATTGTGCTGATTAGAATAATTATTGTTTTTTTGGGTTGGAAGTAGATTTGGGTTGGGTTGCATTTAGCGTCCTCAGCCCGGGCCTCATAAGCCTTTACAACAGAAAAAGCTTCCATCAAGTTGGTCAATTTTGTGAATAAGAGTTGTCGCCAAATTTCTGGTCGCGAACTTGTGATAAAGAAGCTTATAAGCAGTGGTTCAGCAATTCATGTTCCTTTGTTCATCATCTCATCAAATTGTCACTGGAACTCAGCTATTGAAGATGTTTGTGTAAGTTTGAACAGATTTTTGGCATGGTCCCTCAAACCTTGAATTGCTGAATTTGTGTCGAACACTAGTAAAAAATCCATTCCAATCTGTTAGCAGATGATTCGCCTTCATCCACCAAAACCAAGCCACCACTATCACCTCCATATGGAATAAAGCAATCTGGAGGCAAAGTTCCTCTCGTGTGTTCAAGAAACCAAAACATTTCCTCTATCCGAAAAAACCCATACATCTGGATATTTCGATAGGATGGTCCAGAATTAGCTACAGAATTTCCAAAGCCTCCATTGATTTGTGAACGAAGGTCTTCAATTTGGGATTCTACCGTCATGATGCATTGTTGGACAGTTTTATGCAAAAAGGTTGATTGATTTTCTAGATGCAGTTGCAAAGCCTTCACTACGGCAGCTATTAACTCTGAACATTTAAAACCTCTCAACAAAAGCACCAATTGATACACGAAAAATGATAGGCCACTCTTTGAGTGAGGGCAAATTCCAGAATTTTATAGATGAGAAGAGAGTTACAAAAATTTAAGAACATAATCCCTGAGAAAATTCAAAAAAAAAAAAAGAGAAGAAAACCATACAAAATATCCCACACTCAATCAACGTGCAAAAAGAGAAACGTTTATTCTTCCCACCTTCTGACTAGAGTTGTCAAATGAGCCGAATCAACCCAGCCCAGCTTGACATGAACCGGCATAGGACCAGCTCGTGAATAGTGAGGTCTCGTTGTCCAAATTATGTGGGCTAAATGGATCATGGTGGACTAGAAAAAGAATCCAACCTAACCCAGCTCAGGCCCACCAAAAGCCCAAGCCCACTACAAGCCCAGTGTCACGAAATTGGGCTCTTGGGCCATATTTGCACTTAGGCTTGAGAGGTTTGCACCTTCCCAAGCCCAATTCTTAAGCCCGATCTTCAAGCCCAAGCACTTAGCCCACATCCACAACCCTTTGTACATAGAATTCTCTAGAAATGTATAGTAGGGTAGGGAGAATTCTAGAGAGTGTGTAGAACTCTCTAAGTGTGTAGGAAGTTGTAGAGAATTCTGGAGACTTAATCTCCACCGTAGGATCAAATAGATCACCACCGTCCGTTGAGGAGGTGGAGTAGTATAAATAGGGCCATTCCTTTCATTTGTAACCATCAAGTTCCAAATCAAGTTGTGAGTTTGAGTGAATAAAGAGCTTTCCTCCAAATACTTGCATACTTTCTTGCCAACACTTTTGCACACACTTCACATTCGAGAGAGGCTGACTTAGCTATCGCAAGGGGCGAAAATAAGCTAAGGCTGCACGGTTCGTTGTTAAGGGAACAAGTTTCGTGACAAGTGGTATCAGAGCCAAGTTTGAGCTAGTAATTGTGCACAAGCGAAGTAATGGCAGGAAACGAATCCAACGTGTCCGAGGAACGAGGCCGAGAGACCGTTCAAGTCCAACCCAAGAAGAAGCGCGACCAAAGCAAGGCTCGTGAGGGTTCCTCATGGGAGCCTGTTGCTGCCGAACTTGGGGAAAAACTTGAGAAGGTCCAAATTGATTTCAAGACCTTGGAGGATCATGTCCTAGAGGAACTTGACACGTTCAAGGGGGACGTGGAAGAAATCAATAATGATATGGAGGCTCGCTTTGTCAACCTTGAGGATGCCATCCAAGCCCTCCGTAAGAGCATCGAGGGGATGCGAGAGGACTTGGCTTTATGCAAGAGGGCCGCAGCTAGCGGGGAGGCTAGCACATCCGTTGCCACGCCAAGAGTGGAATGCCCCAAGCCGACTGGGTTCAATGGAGCTAGGGACGCCAAGGAAGTTGAGAACTACCTATGGCGTATGGAGCAATATTTCGAGGGGCTCAACCTTACAGACAAAGCATCAAAGGTAAGAACTGCTTCCTTATATCTTTCCGATACTGCCATGCTGTGGTGGCGCAGGAAACATGCCGACATGGAACGGGGTTCATGCCGGATTGACACTTGGGACGATTTCAAGAGGGAACTTAAGCGCCACTTCTACCCTGAGAATGTGGTCTACGAAGCTCGGAGAAAGCTAAGGGAATTGAAGCAAAGGGGCACAATCAGAGAATATGTGAAAGAGTTCACAACCCTTATGCTTCAAATCCCCGGCTTAACAGATGATGACCTCCTCTTCTACTTCATCGATGGGTTACAAAGTTGGGCCAAGCAGGAGGTACATCGACGGGGTGTTAAATCTGTAGACGAGGCCATTGCCGTCGTTGAATCCATATCCGACTTCCAACCACATTCGCGCACTGATGCTTCCCCAAGGAAAGAGAAGTACCAAGCCAAAGGTGGGGGAGAAAGGCGAGATGGGAAAGATAGGGACGATCGGGGCCAGGACAATCGAAGGCACAACTTCAGAGGTCGGGACAAGCAACCAACCCGATCCAACTACGAGGAGAGGAAGAAAGCCTTCGTCCCCAAAGATGGATGCTTTGTATGTAAAGGGCCCCATGCTATGAAGGATTGCCCAAAGCTTGGGTCCTTGTCAGCGATGGTGGAAAGGCACGAGACGGAGAGTCGCCCGGAAGAGGAGTCGAGTCACATGGGCTCACTCCAAATTCTCAATGCATTAAAGGCAAAGCCAATGCCCACGACATCTAGCAAGGGGCTGATGTACGTGGAGGCACATATCAACGGGGTGCCAACTAAAGCCTTAGTAGACACAGGGGCTACCCACAATTTCATAACCGAAGATGAAGCTAAGAGATTAAAGCTTCAATGGACAAAGGGCGAAGGTTGGCTGAAGACTGTGAATGCCAAAGCTCAACCGCTCAATGGAGTAGCTCGAGGCGTAGAGCTACAGTTAGGCACTTGGAAGGGCCAAGTGAACCTTACAGTGGCACCCATGGACGACTTTAAAGTCGTGCTTGGCATGGATTTCTTACGACAGGTAACTGCTATCCCCATGCCATCTTTTAATACTGTGTGCATCCTTGAAAAAGGATCACCTTGTATGATCCCCACCCTCAAGTCACTTAACGGCCAAACTCGGGAGGACAAGCAATTATCAGCCATGCAATTCACCAAGGGGGTGAAAAGAGGGGAACCAACATACTTGGCCGTGGCTAAAGAGGAGCATCAACCCGCCGACAAGATGGAAGAAGTACCATCCATCATTCAAAAAGTCCTTGAGGAGAACAAGGACGTTATGCCGTCATCCCTGCCCAACAAACTCCCACCGAGGCGAGAGGTGGACCATAAAATCGAGTTGGAGCCAGGTGCTAAACCGCCTTCTATGGCTCCTTATCGGATGGCTCCACCCGAATTGGAAGAACTTCGAAGGCAACTCAAAGAATTATTGGACACAGGGAAGATTAGACCTTCGAAGGCACCATACGGCGCTCCGGTACTCTTCCAAAAGAAGCACGATGGGTCATTGAGGATGTGCATGGACTACCGGGCACTGAACAAGGTAACTATTAAAAACCGTTACCCCATCCCATTAATTGCCGATTTGTTCGACAGACTTGGAGGAGCCAAGGTTTACACCAAGATGGATTTACAAAAAGGCTACTACCAAGTCCGAATAGCAGAAGGGGATGAGCCCAAGACAGCATGCATCACACGATACGGGCATTTGAATGGTTAGTCATGCCCTTTGGACTAACCAATGCCCCAGCAACCTTCTGCACACTAATGAACAAGATCTTCCACCCATATTTGGACCGGTTTGTGGTGGTCTATTTGGACGACATTGTCATCTATAGTAATTCTCTTGAGGAGCACGTCGACCACCTACGAGCTATCTTCCAAGTATTGAGGGAGAACGAGCTTTATGTTAAGAGGGAGAAATGCACCTTCGCCACCCAGGAAGTGCAATTTCTCGGACATGTTATCGGCCATGGGAAAATACAAATGGATGGATCCAAGGTGCGAGCCATCATGGAGTGGGAGGCCCCGACCAAGGTAACAGAACTTAGATCTTTCCTTGGTCTTGTTAATTATTACCGGCGTTTTATATAGGGATACTCGGCGCGAGCTGCTCCCTTAACGGACCTACTCAAGAAAGGCAGGACATGGGAGTGGTCCGAAGAATGTGAGGAAGCCTTCAAAGGGTTGAAGGCCGCTGTTAGCCAAGAACCTGTCTTGGCCTTACCCGACTTCACAAAGGAGTTCGAAGTACACACCGATGCTTCCGACTTTGCTATCGGAGGAGTGTTAATGCAGGAGGGACACCCGATAGCCTTTGAGAGCCGCAAACTCAATGATACTGAGCGGCGTTATACGGTGCAAGAAAAGGAGATGACCGCGGTGGTCCATTGCTTGCGAGTGTGGCGACATTACTTGTTGGGAGCACATTTCACTATCAAGACGGACAACGTCGCCACAAGCTACTTTCAAACTCAAAAGAAGCTCTCGCCTAAGCAAGCTCGATGGCAAGATTTCCTTGCTGAATTTGACTACACATTGGAATACAAGCCGGGAAAAGCCAATGTGGTAGCCGATGCCCTCAGCCGAAAAGCGGAATTCGCAGCCATCAGCCTAGCCAAAGGGGACGTTATTGATCGCATCAAGGAGGGACTTGAGCATGACCCCATGGCTAAGGAACTTAAGAAGCTGGCCAAGGAAGGCAAGACGCAGCGCTTCTGGGTAGAGGATGGCCTACTCTACACAAAGGGCAGGCGGCTATTTGTTCCGAAGTGGGACAATTTGAGGCGAGACCTTATCAAGGAATGCCATGACACGAAGTGGGCGGGACATCCGGGCCAAAGGCGCACGATGGCACTATTGGAGACAACATACTTTTGGCCTCAAATGAAGGATAGTGTCGAGCTTTATGTAAGGACTTGTCTTGTGTGTCAACAAGACAAAGTGGAGAATAGGCAACCCGCGGGACTGCTCGAGCCACTACCTATTCCTGAAAGACCATGGCATTCCATTAGCCTGGACTTTATAAGCGCCCTACCAAAGTCAGAAGGCTATGGGTCTATCATGGTGGTGATAGACCGATTCTCCAAGTATGGTACATTCATCCCATGTACCAAGGATTGCACCGCCGAGGAAGCAGCAAGAGGATTTTTCAAGTACGTTGTGAAGTACTGGGGGTTGCCAAGGAACATTGTGAGTGATCGAGACCCCCGCTTTACGGGACGTTTATGGACGGAATTGTTCAAGCTCCTTGGCACCGAGCTTAACTTCTCCACAAGCTTTCACCCGCAAACAGATGGGCAGACTGAGCGGGCAAATGCTTTGTTGGAGTGTTATTTGAGGCACTTTGTGAGTGCCAATCAACGAGATTGGGCCAAATTACTTGATATTGCCCAATTCTCGTATAACTTGCAAAGAAGTGAAGCCACAGGGAGGAGTCCATTCGAATTGGCCACGGGACAACAACCCCTGACTCCCCACACGCTGGCAACACCCCTCGTTGATGGGAAAAGCCCGGGGGCAACTAAAATGGCAAAATCGTGGGAGGAACAAGCCGACATCGCCCGAGCATGCCTAGAGAAAGCCCGCAAGCGTATGAAGAAGTGGGCAGATTCACTGAAAAGAGGCCTTACGGACCCCGGGAGTTCAATCACTGCTAAGGTAGGCAAGGTATCTTATCGTGCTGACCTACCTAGCACTTTGAAAATTCACCCGGTCTTCCATGTGAGTATGTTGAAGCCGTACAATGAAGACATGGAAGACCAAAGCCGTGGGCATTCTCAACGAGCACCTCCTGTGGTGACTAAGTCATTTGACAAGGAGATTCAAGAGGTGTTATCGAAGAGAGTTATTCGAAGAAGAGGCGTTTCACCCCGCACCGAATACTTAATCAAATGGAAGGGACTGCCAGAATCTGAGGCAACGTGGGAACCCGAAGATGACTTGTGGCAGTTCAAGCATCAACTTCAACAATACGAGGCGACGAGGACGCCGCCGGAATAGGTGGGGGAGAATGTCACGAAATTGGGCTCTTGGGCCATATTTGCACTTAGGCTTGAGAGGTTTGCACCTTCCCAAGCCCAATTCTTAAGCCCGATCTTCAAGCCCAAGCACTTAGCCCACATCCACAACCCTTTGTACATAGAATTCTCTAGAAATGTATAGTAGGGTAGGGAGAATTCTAGAGAGTGTGTAGAACTCTCTAAGTGTGTAGGAAGTTGTAGAGAATTCTGGAGACTTAATCTCCACTGTAGGATCAAATAGATCACCACCGTCCGTTGAGGAGGTGGAGTAGTATAAATAGGGCCATTCCTTTCATTTGTAACCATCAAGTTCCAAATCAAGTTGTGAGTTTGAGTGAATAAAGAGCTTTCCTCCAAATACTTGCATACTTTCTTGCCAACACTTTTGCACACACTTCACATTCGAGAGAGGCTGACTTAGCTATCGCAAGGGGCGAAAATAAGCTAAGGCCGCACGGTTCGTTGTTAAGGGAACAAGTTTCGTGACACCAGGCCCGTGACCGACCCTACCCGGGTCCATCTTATATATATGCGTGTGTGTGTGTGTGTATATATATATATATATATATGTTAATGTATTAAAAAATTATAGATATCCAGTATGACCATAAGACTATTTAACCCCATTGTTTTTTTTCATAATTTTATGTTTCAACGGTTGAGTTTTTAAAATTTTTATTTATGAAATTTTAATATGTTACTAAAGTAAAATTAATTATGTTATAAACTTAAAGCTTAACATACTAAAATAGTAGTATAAGAGCCCATGAATCAGTTAGCAAGCCCATTTAGCCCGAACCCAACTCGGGACCAACCCACAACCCATTAATTAGCCCGCAAGCTAAGTTCATAAGCCCAGCCTGTCTAACTCGAACCCAGCTCAGGACCAGCCCACTACACATAGTTCATGTGTCGAACTGGATCTATATATTCTTTATAAAACCCATCCTAGTCCAGCCCACTTCTAAGACAAACCTGGGCCAATTTGGCCCAAACCATTTTACAACTCTACTTTTTGACATAATAACCAACTCAATATTCCCTTCATGCTTTTCATCTCATGATATAATCTAGTTGCCAACCAGGTGCTCTCCTATTTCTCATTGGGTCTCTTTCTTATGGGTTTTGATTATGGATCTTGATTATGGATCGGTTGTTGGGCTTTGACGTTCTCTCGAGCTATATCACTTACTTTATCTTTAGTTTTTAAATTTAGTCCTCGTATTTGTATTTTTAAACATTAAATCCTTATATATTTATGTACTTTAATTTATAAAATTGAGTTCTTATACATTTAATTTGTTTTGAACTATGTACATAATTCCAAATTTGAACACAAGAAAATGTATTACAAAATTTAATAAATAATAAAACAAATTAATTTAAACAAAATTGAATGCATACGGACAATTTAAAATAAAAAAACAAAATAAATAGAGAGAACCAGTATTTATAAAAGTAATTAAATAAAAGTTCACGAAACCCAAATATACATTTTTTAATTTTTCTGTTAATAAAAGAAAAGTTCTGTGTAGCTTAGATGGATGCCGATTGGGATCCCTGGATGGAAAAAGCGCGTAACAGATAAAAACGCGTCACATCAGAAAGTAGACAAAATTTCATGAGAAAATTTTGCATCTTCTTCCTCAGATCACTGTCACACTCTCCAACACTGATAACTAACCACTCCCCCCCCCCCCCCCCGGCCGAATCATCACCTGGAAACCATCCTTCTTGAATAACCTGAGAAACCCAGTTAACTCGGCAATTTCCGAGATTCGAATCGATGGGTCGCAACTCATTATCTGCCGGAGAATCAGCTCCCGACGACACCCCCGCCGCAACATTCCGCTCGATCCGCGACCGTTTCCCCTTCAA
Organism: Caryopteris x clandonensis; assembly: GCA_028749325.2. Classification (NCBI taxonomy): domain Eukaryota; kingdom Viridiplantae; phylum Streptophyta; class Magnoliopsida; order Lamiales; family Lamiaceae; genus Caryopteris; species Caryopteris x clandonensis. Next base: position 2,168,925 of record JAPYKT020000030.1, on the reverse strand, counting down.
GCGAAATAACAACTCTAGCAGCACACCCGACCTTCCGCGTTCTTCCAAAACGACGCCGACCTCGCACAAAACCTCCCGATCTCATTTCCAGCACAAGCGGAAGCTTTCGCTGTACCCCTTTAAAGGGAAATCGCGGCTGTACTTGTGCATTTTCATGGTGATTTTCACGTTTCCCTTGGCCTCGATGGTGTTGCAGAGCTCGATCATGGCGGTTTTCCGGCATGGAGTTGGTGGCGATAGAATGAGGTGGAAGTGGTCACTTAAGGAGGGGTTGGAGTTGGGCAGCTCATTGGAGTTTATATCCCAGCGGCGGCTTGAGTTGAATGGAAGCCGGCTTGATTGGCTCAGAAATCAGCCGAGGATAGGTGTTCGGCCTCCGAGGATTGGTTTAGTAAGTGATTGACCAATTCCTTTTTCTTGCATGTTTGTAATAAATTGTGCAAATTGAACAGGAGTTTTAGATTGTGAAGTTTATGTTATTGTACATGCTGCCGTAATGGTTCACTTATATTAAGAAGTTTTTTTTGAGTTCTTGTGCCTAATGATTTGAGAATGTGCAAATAGAAATACCTGGAGTCAATGTCTTTGTCAAGCGAAGAATATTTGAAACTGTGCAATTGCAATGCTTATAAGCCTTTCTTGATATTCATTTCGAGGGATTTGCATGGTTAGGAAAAATGATGTCCTGAGGAAGCTGTTAGATTTGTATCTCCACTATTTTGGTTATTATTTATTTTAAAATAATGGGGTGGAGTTATATTTTGGCTGTGTCATAAGTCTTAGCTCTGGCCAAGGCTTTTAATGGGATTCCAAGAAGATCTTGAAGATTCAAATGATGGACGTGAAAGTTGGCATGACCATATTTTATTTCGTGATTGTGCAATTTATAGTGGTTTCGTGATTTTTTGATAGTCTGAATGTTATAAGGCAATCCATGTATGATTTGGTTCTTCTGTCTGCAACATTAGTTTACCCTGCAGATTGTATACATATATGCTTCTTGTCAACTCTAAGGACCAAATACATGATAAGTGCAATGATGCCATGAAATTTTACATTAGATAACTCAAAGTTAATACCTACTTGAAGGAAAATATTGACAAATGGAAGACATGATTATGCGAGAAAACAGTAAAGGTATTAATGTAGAACCGATTGGATGGTGTAACATTGTTCCAAATCTACAAATTAGTGAAATTCTAGTTAGGGCTGTTAAGAGTTGGTGTTTACATGTTTTAAACATGTCGCTAATTAGAGAGCAATGTAAGAGTGGAACCTCTCCCTCCTTAGCAAGCCACCTTGTTTGGTATTGATTAGATCAAATGGGGAACTGATTCACACATTATTAAATATTCAATGTGGATATCTAAATTTGTGATATTTGGCGCAGTTCTTTTGTTTGCTTCAAAAGTTTGTTCTGTAGAAGGAAGCAGCATTTGTTTGGACATGCTGTAAGTAAATTTTCAGTTCAACCTTTGTAATTAATTATTTGTTCACTTTATGAATGTAAGATCTTAGGAAACATGAAGAAAGATCCTTCAGCATTGTTGCTATATTCTGTGATGAAGAATTTGAAAGGTCTCGGCTATCTGCTTAAGGTATTTTAATCCAAACAAATGTTTATTTGATGCTACTGTTCTGTTATTCCTATTCATGATTACAAGTATATTTAACATCATAAAAGCCAACCACTATTTCTTTTGCTGATTTCTCACCTTCTCCCTCCTTCATTTCCTCTATGAAACTAAAGAAAAAAAGGCTGTGAAGTTGAAATATGTTCTGGAGAAAATAAAGTGTATTCAGTGCTTTTGATGTAATTCTGAAAGTAAAGAAATCTGATAGTAAAGAAAGAATGAATGCCAGACGTGGATAGAATAGGACATGTAACCAAATGATAAGAATAGTATCAAATCTTGAAAGCTCGAAAAATTGATATAGGTGGCTGTGGCAGTCTCTCTGGATATTCCACATCTAGTCATTTCTATGCATATGGGGTCTCAGTTCGGGAATATACTTGCACATAATGATCTTTTTGAATGTGGGTACGGCTGTGGAAAGTTAACAGCTGTTAATCTGGGAAAATGTGGGTACTCCCCTATTAATCAACTTATGTGTGCTCTGAGTGTTAACCTCATCAACACCTAAGCTCTTGTAACTAATACATTGAATATAGATATGTAATTTATGCCTGTGACAAAGAATCACACATGTCTCAGTTCTGATATAGATCTTCATAAATTAATTATAAGGGAAAAATCTGCCCTCTAATAATAGTTTTTTGTAGGAGCTAGCACTAAATACCAATATAAGCTGGTAATTAAAACTTGTTATTTTGACTTATTACTGAAAATGTATGTCTTCCTAATTTAACATATAAGCTTTTTACGTTTACTTTTATCTTGTTTAGTTTTATGCCCTTGAAGATGGCAGAGCTCGTTCAGTTTGGAGAGAGCTAGGAGGTCCAGTATCAATCTTAAGCCCCGAAAGATATGGTTCTATTGATTGGTCAATGTATGTTGTTTTTTCCATTTTTTCATGCTACCCTAGAAGATATAGCTAACTGTCTGTTAATAGCATATATTTTTAATTATTTTTCTCCATGTGTTACAGTTGAGTGATCCCTTTTCTTGCTCGCAGTTTTGAAGGTGTTGTTGTGGACTCTCTTGAAGCAAAACATGCCATTTCCAGGTACTATTTCTTAAAAAGATTGCTGCGGCATTTCAGTTACATGTTCTATATTTCATTTATTTATTTATATATATATATATATATATATTTCACAAATGATGCAAGTACATATTGAGACGTTGGAGAGCAACCGAGCATGGAGTTAATTTTTGTTATTTCGGTAATTTCACTGGAAAACTTTAACTCTGAGAGATAATGTCTCTCAAAATTCATTTTGGTTTTTAGTTGCATCCTTTATGCTGCCAACCTAGATTTATTTTACAATTGATGCCAACAAATATTTTGGCCTTCCTTATTCACAAAGCCTATTTAATATTGTGCTCTAAACAACCCACTCCCTCCAGCCCACATTTTTTACTGAACTTATCAATTTTTGTATTTTCGTTGATGAGCCTCTCATATAGTAGGTCTGAGAAGTGACCTGATCGCATATGCATATTGCTTTAATATACCACTAAGAGAGAATCTTTAACAATTATGACTAAAGCTCCATATGGTGATTGGTAATCAAAATTCTCTGCAAGAAATCCATATATAAATTTCACTACTTGAGCAAAAGTTGTCAGGAACAAGTTTTATTAAATAGTTGGCTGCCAAATAAGTCTGGTTTGACAGCCTTTCAACTAGGTTTCTGTTATAACCATCATAGTGTTGGAAAGTCAATCATACATCTTTATGATCCAAAACATTCCTTCCCTACATATCCATGAGTGATGCTGCACTCGTTGTCAAGAAGGTGAGTTTTAGAGAGACCGCAAGATGCAACTCCAAATACAAGGCCTAACATATGGAACATTTTATGAAAACTTCTATACAAAGTCTTCCTAATGTCATTCAGCATGTTACTTAACATTTTCAGACTCAACAACAGTATCATATGAAGACTTATTTGCACCCATTATACGAAAAATGATGTTAGGATAAGATGAGGACTTATTTGATGTAAGGTACAGATAATAACTATTGTGTTGTCTTAGGACTCATCTAAATATATATAAAAAAAAAAAAAAAATCTATGAAATAAAAATATATATACAAGCACTCACATAGACATGCATATATGACAATTTTTAGAACTACTATACTTGTATTGTCCATATCATACTACTATGTGCCATGCTGTGTCTTTTGATATGCTGTGATGTGTCAATTTGATATCCATGCAGCCTTATGCAGGAGCCTTTCTGCTCTGTGCCACTCATATGGATTATCCAAGAGGATACTCTTGCCAATCGCCTACAACTGTATGAGAACATGGGTTGGGACCACCTCATTTCTGATTGGAGAATTGCATTTAGTAGGGCTGATGCCGTGGTGTTTCCAGGATTTTCTTTCCCGGTAAATTCTCTCGTATGTGGTTTTATTTTATGCTTATGATGTGATTTGTATAAGGATTATCTTAGGCATCTTCTGGGTTATTTATTTTACCTTTTGATGTGTCAGATGTTATATAGTGTGCTTGACACTGGAAACTTCTTTGTGATTCCTGGATCTCCAATAGATGTTTGGGCTGCTGAAAGCTATAGTGAGACCCATTCCAAATCTCAGCTGAGGAAGGAAAATGGTTTTGACAACGATGATCTGCTGGTTCTCATTGTTGGGAGTTCATTCTTCTACTATGACCTAGCCTGGGAGTATGCTGTGTCAATGCATGATCTAGAACCTCTGCTCATAAAATATGCAGGTTCTAATAATGTCGGATTTACATCAAAGTTCATTTTCCTTTGTGGAAACTCCAGCAAAGACTACAATGATGCTTTACAGGTGTGTATTAACAAACTAATAGCTGAAATACATTTTTTTTTTTTTACTGCATTGCGCATCTGGGCATCTTGAAATAAGATACCAGTAATAGAGTGCATCTCTCATATTTGGTTTCAGTTGGGAGTTGAGGACTAGTATTCTTGTAAGATTCTTAGTTGGTAATACTTGTAATGCCATATAATATAATGAGCGTCAACTTGTTATAGATCTTATGTACAGTTTCCTTGTTTCTTGGTATTCCCAGTATATTTTTTCTTTTTTTATGCTATATGGGTTTATTTTAATTTCTAGTTTGTTTTATCCAAGCCTAACAGAAAAAAAAAATGGTCGTGCTTTGATATTATTATTTGTAACTGAGTTTTTCAGCTGTGCCTCCTGAATAATATATTGACTATTCCTTGTAGGATGTTGCGAGTCGTCTGAAACTAAATCAAGGATCATTGAAGCATTATGGCATAAACAGTGATGTGGATGGTATAATACTGATGGCGGATATTGTTCTCTATGGCTCCTCCCAATATGAGCAGGGTTTTCCTCCCTTGCTGACTAGAGCCATGTCATTCGGAATTCCTGTACTTGCTCCAGATTATCCTGTCATAAGGAAATATGTATGTATTTGTTGTTTCTTTTGAAGTGATCTTTTAGCTATTATGGAAGCTAATCTTTTCCGTGGATTGATGTTTTGAACTGGTAGATTGTTGATGGAGTTCATGGGATAATTTTTCTGAAAAATGATCCTGAAGCATTAAGAAATGCCTTTTCGCTTCTCATATCTGAGGGAAAATTATCAAGATTTGCACGTTCTGTTGCTTCATCTGGAAGGATGCGCGCCAAAAACATGTTTGCTGAAGAATGCATCACTGGTCACGCAAAGCTAGTGGAAGATATCTTTCACTTTCCATCAGATGTCTTGCTCCCAAGCCTTGCTTCTCAAATGAATAATGCTATATGGGAGTGGAGTCTCTTCAGAAAGGAATTTGATCAAATATCTAGCGACACGGAAAATCTGTATCTAGAAGATTATTCGAGGATGAATACAAGTATTGTTTACGACCTTGAGGAAGATATGATTAGTTATGTTGCTTTAGGAAATGTAACCCTGGGTCATACTGAAGGTTTGGAAGAGGACATCCCTACAATTTCAGACTGGGATATTTTGAGTGAAATAGAAAGCTCTGAGGAAGTTGAGAGGCTAGAAGGAGAGGAGGTATGATCATTCTTCAGTTATGTGTGGAAGTCTTTACCACCATTTACTCCACCACCAACAAAAAAAAAATAAATAAATAAAAATAAAGATAGTAAAAGTATCCCTTATTCCCCTCTTTTAGCTGAAGATTTAATGTTTTTCTGTGTAGATTGAAGAAAGAATGGGGAAACATATTGGTGAATGGGATGAGATTTATCGTAATGCTCGAAAGTCAGAAAAGCTTAGATTTGAAACAAACGAGAGGGATGAAGGTGAGCTAGAGAGAACAGGGCAGCCAATATGCATTTATGAGATCTACAATGGTGCTGGAGGTTGGCCATTTCTGCACCATGGTTCATTATACCGTGGATTAAGTCTTGTAAGTTCCTCACAACTCGGTTGGTGAATTTCAAGTTGATACAATTTGGCTAAGCATTTTATTTGATAATTTTTCTCTTGTTTGTCCATTAAATTGTTGTTTAAATATCGCTTTTCTTCTTTTGGTTTGCTGTATCAGTCTTCTAAAGCTCGGAGATTGAGTTCAGATGACGTAGATGCAGTTGGTCGGCTTCCCATCTTGAATGATACTTATTATCGTGATATCCTTTGTGAGATTGGTGGAATGTTTGCTATTGCTAATGGAATCGATGACATTCACAAGGGTCCCTGGATTGGATTTCAGTCATGGCGTGCTTCTGGCAGGAAGGTGTGTATTTCGACTACCATGTGTCACCATATCTGTAGGCCAGTTCTTTCAAATCAATATTATGTAAAAAAAAACTAATAATTGAGACTACATGTTTTTACTGCCTTAGTTCAGTATCTGAAGGATATAACTCATAACATTTTACAACCTTGCTCCATCTTGCCAGGTGTCTTTATCTAAAAAAGCAGAAGATGTTTTAGAGAAGACAATACAAGAAAACTCTAAAGGAGACACTATTTACTTTTGGGCTTCGTTGGATATGGACGGTGGCGTTGTAGGAAACAATGATCATCTTACTTTTTGGTCCACATGTGACATCATGAATGCGGGAAGGTGCAGGTGAGTTTCCCAGAAAAGTTGCATGTAGTTAGATATTCAATACCATGGTCTTCTCATTTTCCTTAGATATGTGCCCATTAGTAATTTTATATAAATAAAGTTGTAAGTAGGAGTGTGAAAGGCACAACAGGTCCTGGAGCCTAGGCACAAGACGCACGCACATGCCTGACAAACACAAGACACAATATATATATATATATATATATATATATATATATAGAGAGAGAGAGAGAGGGAGAGAGATAGAGATAGAAAGAACTTATAATTATGAGAATTATCACAACTATAAATGAAGGATTCAAATCTCAAACACATACGTTCCTAAATTTAGCAATACTATATATCAGCAGTTACAGCACAGATAGTTATTGAAGTACAATTAATCATATACAGTGAAGCTCAATGTAGTCTTTTTCATTATTGTCGTCTCCATCATCAGGTTGATAATTTCCAATTTCTTCTCCATCTCAAAGTTTTAGAAGAGAGTTGCCTCTCATATGAGAAGATGGCTTTGCCTTTTCCATTTGTTGAGGCCCAACACTTGAAATGGAAGCTCATGAGATGACTTTGCCCTTTCATCTTATATTCTATCTTTTATTCACATAACTAGGTGTTCTTAAGTCAACCATAAGTTATCTTCATTTCTAATTCAGTGGTTCTGATTTAAAGCCACTTTATTTATAAAAATAATTACAAATACAAATAATTAAAATAGTTACAAAGGCATGCCCGCCTCCAAGGCACCTTGCCAAAGGCTCCAGTGCCGCCTTCAACAACTATGGGAATCGGGGACGATCAATGCACTAAGTCGGAAGAACCTATACTAAATAACTTGTGCATAATCCGTCAAATATAATACTTGAAGATAACTTGTGTTTTCTTAGTTCTCTCTCAGAGATGCAGCTAGTATCAATGTTTACTTGACAAATGGGGTGTTACAAGATTATAGAATGGTGATGCCTTTCCTCTTATGTTTTCAAACCTACAGAACAGCTTTTGAAGATGCATTTCGAAGAATGTATGGATTGCCACTAAATGTAGAAGCTCTTCCACCCATGCCTCAAGGTGGTGGGCATTGGCTGGCACTGCATAGCTGGGCGATGCCAACCCCTTCCTTTCTTGAGTTCATAATGTTCTCAAGGTACCTTTATACCTGCAGCATCATTATTTAGAATAAACTACAAAAACTACCTTGAGGTTTCACCTATTAACAAAATAAACCCATTATATCTTGAAATTACAAACACCCCTTGGAATATTGTATTTTTTGTTACAAGTACCCAACAGTGCAGGTTGCAAAATAGAAGCAAATGTCAAGGAAGATTGTAATTACCTACTTTATTGTGATTTCTTTAAATAAGAAACCTCAAGGGTGGTTCTGAAAATATCTGTTTTATCTGTTCATACATATAAATCGGCTTTCCAAGAGTGTTTATTGTTAATGCTCTAACTGCAAAGTTATGATGGACACAGGATTTTTGTTGATTCTCTTCATAGTCTACATGTGGATTCAAACAAGACCTCTGATTGTTTTCTAGGCTTTTCAGCACCTGAGGTATGGACCTAAAGCCCAACACTAACTTCTTGGCCCTTCAAAAAAACAAGGATAAAGAGGAAATACTGTTTCTACTCATGCTCTATTTTATATTTTCTGTATGCAGAAGAAGCATTGTTACTGTAGAATTGCAGAACTCTTGGTAAATGTGTGGGCCTATCATAGCGCACGTAAAATGATCTACATTGATCCTCATTCGGGCTTGTTGAAAGAACAACACCCCATCGATCAGCGTAAAGGTTTTATGTGGACAAAGTACTTCAACATAACCTTATTAAAAAGTATGGATGAAGACCTAGCGGAGGCTGCAGATGACAATGACCATCCATACAGGATGTGGCTATGGCCATTAACAGGGGAAGTCTTCTGGCAAGGAGTTTATGAACGGGAGAGAGAAGAACGGTATAGGGTGAAGATGGACAAGAAGAGAAAAACTAAGGAGAAATTGCTTGACAGGTTAAAGCATGGATATAGACAGAAAACACTAGGAGGATAGGTCCATGATGGTGATGGACTCTGACTCGCGACTGCAGCTGATTGAACAGTCACCGTTCTCAGCTTGGAATCGGAACAAGATACGATCGCTTACCACGACTTTAATCTTTCTCACAGATCAGAGTATTTTCTGCTGACAAAAAGAAACTTCTAACATAACACATGCATAGAGCACCAAAGAGGGGTGCAAAAAGATACGATGGCATGCTTGAAGCCTTTCTAAATCTGAACTGGCTCCAAGTTTTTGAGGCGTACCGGTTTTCCATTGTGATTCTTTTTAGTTAAGATGATGCACTAGTAACTTGTAATTCATTTTTTGTTTAGATTGTAAATACCATTCATAATAACGGTAGAAAAATACCGAGTATTCCTATTCTGCCCTCAGGGTATAGGGCGTGGAGGGAGAGGAAGGTAATTCTGTCACATTTTTCTTGCTTTAATTTAATTTATTGAAATTCAGTAGGTAGGAGAAGTTCCCTTGGACATGACTATCCCCTGGTATTTCAATTTTTGTTCGATTTTAATTTTGTATTTTATTTTGTTATACACAATTATGTATTTAATGGATAGATCTTTTCATAACTTCTGTCTACTCTACACACTTACCATGTATAATGACCACATAACAGATGCTTATAATAAGTGTGTATATTTTCGTATCTCTCACTGTATATAATTATAATTATATACATAATTAAAATGTAATGTATTAAAACATAAACTAATTGAAAGGATATAGAAGTCCTTGCTTTTGATTATGTTATACCATATTACATGCTTTTAATTTAGGGCATGCCTATTTTCACCCTCAATTCCTCTAAATACATATATATTTATTTAAAATTAATTTTTTATTTTTTTACTAAATACATTCCATTTATAATAATTATATCTTTTTACTTAAAAAAACCAAACAATAATAAATAAAAAAGAATAAGAAGAAAACAACAACAAGAAGAACAATTCAACAAGCTTGTCATCTAAAATAATCAAATATCTTCAAAAATTCGTATTTTACAATCGAACACTATATTTTATAAGTGTTTTAGATATACATATATATATATATAAAGAATTTGGTTTAGAACATTTGTATTTTGTTTGTTTCTCCGGTGTTTTGTTTTGAACAAGTCGCACACCTACTCGTGTGTGTTCAGTGATCGAACCTGATCTGTCGAATACATCTGTTCATGTTTGATAGAATAAGGTTAAACACATTTATTTGTGTTCGAACCTTATATGTCAAACAAGGACGAGCATTTGGCCTAAGGCTCGTTCAAAACATCCTGTCGAATAACTAAAGTAATGTTCGATAAAATATGTCGAACGCTACTTCACCTGTTCGGCTGGACATTCCGAACAAACCTTTGGCAGATTGGACAATCATTTTTTCGTTCAACACATACATTCGAACATTAGCTGAAATGTTTGAATTATATCGTCAAATATAATCAAATATAATTAGGACATTCACACACACACACACACACACACACACACATATATATATATATATATATATATAAAGGTATTTTAGATATTTTAATATTGTCTAATTTTGTCAAAAAAAATTAGGGTATATTTAAGGATTCAAGGGTGCAAATAGCCGTCATTGATGCAAAAGTCGAGCTAGGCGCCGGTGCCCCGACCTGATTTTCATAAAATCAGTTTGCAGTTTTGTTTTTTTTTTCAGTAGAGGCCGCTAGGCCGTCTAAGCGCCACCTAGTCAGGCTAGGCGTTGCCTAGGCGGTAAAATATTTTTTTTAAAATAAATTAATAATTAAAATAATTAATATATTTTAGTGTCTTTACTCTTCACTTCAAACTTTAGATGAACTTAACTATGTGTGTAGCTTCAATTAAATGTCTATAAATTTTATAGTTGGAACTCGTAAATTATAACTTATGTTACTTAAATTTTGTTGCCATTTGAATTTTTTTTTTTAGATTAATAATTATGTCATCCTCATATTTTATATTGAAGTTTAAATTGAAAAAAAATAAAAATTATGTTATATTATTAATTTATCATATATTAACTTTATGGGTTTGATAGATAAATGGGTGCGCCTAGGCGCTAGTCGGTCGGAAAGCGCCCGCCACCGATTCCCGACTTCTACACCATTGATAGGCGCACCCTTTAATTTATTATTACATTTATGTAATTATAATTTCAGTGAAACATATAATTATAATCTATATATATATATATATATATGATAATAGAAGTACCCCAATAAATAGAAAATATAAAAAAACTTCACCCAAACTACTTTCTAATTATGATATTATATTATGATATCTATTTTTCTATGCAAATTTATAGCAATATCAGTCTATATATATTTGATTAACAAAGCTATGACACTTATTCATTTTCAAGTTATTATCTATTGAAATATGTTAATTTGATTATTTTTTATTTTCATTAAAATTTTCAAAAAAACTTATAACTTTTTTGTTTCATCTTCAATTTAAAAAAAATATATTTAACTAATTATCTTTTCACGATCTTTAATTTAACATCCATATTGCACATATATTACATACATACACTAAATTTAATCATTAACTATCAAATATTTTTTCTTAAGTTAATTGTGATATATATATAAAGAGAAGTATAATCATAAATAAAAAAATCAAAATTTTCTCCTAAATTACTTTTAATTATGATACTTTTTATACAAATCTATAACAATAGCTATCTATATATAAAAGATATAATAAAATAATTTTTGATTGATAGAACCACGATTTAATGGTAACTAAAAATCGTAATAAAAATTATAATATTATTGTTAATTTTAATTCTAATTATTTTACTATCATTAATTTTAATTCTAATTATTTTATTATGATAGTATATCAAATCGATTTTCTGAATATTCTATAGAGATAAATTGTAGTTCAATTTAAATCCTATAATTTCACAAATTTTGGGATATAGATAACAAATATGTCTAATAAATTAGATTACAATAAATCGATTTGATATAAAAATAAAAATAATTAAAATTTACATAATATAGTAAGATTAATATGTATAATTTCATTTTCATCAAATTTCATGTTAAGAAAAGAACAAATATATAATATTTTATTTTTTAAATTTTAAACGACCGCAAAAGTAAAAATTATTTTTTGATAGAAAATTTTTCATAGAAAGAAGAAAATATTCTATATTATAGGTCGTTTGGGATAGATTTAATATATATATATATATATATATATATAAAGAACAAATATATAATATTTTATTTTTTAAATTTTAAACGACCGCAAGAATTAAAATTATTTTTTGATAGAAAAATTGTCATCTTCTAGAGCACCCGCCTAGGCTTTCGATAAGGTTAGAAAGAAGAAAATATTCTATATTATAGGTCGTATGGGATAGATTTAACATATATATATATATATATATATATATATATATATATATATATATTGATAGATAGATAGATAGATAGATAGATAGATAGATAGATAGATAGATAGATAGATAGATAGATAGATAGATAAAGAGATGTACCATAAAATTTTAGAAGCTAACAAATTTTTCCGCTCAAAGTAGCTTTCTAAATTTGAATACATCTTTTTTTTAAAGCATATATAATATCTTTTTTTATTACAAAAAATACTAATAATATTATTAGTAGTAATAAATAACTGCTCCACCGTGTGATTTTGAGATTATGAAGCTAATTAACATAAATTTTGGGATTATATAAGTGATTAACATAAATTTAGGAAAATGAAATTGATTAACATTATTTCTAGAATATATCAAAAGCTAATGTCTCAAGTATTATGATTTTTTTATTTTCTCCAAAAATAAGATATTATAATAATATATAAAAAAAACTTCACACCAGTCTCGACTTCGGTTACAATAAGATGATAAGAAAAAATTAAGTAGATTAGCACAAATTTTGGTAAATCTAATTTCTTCTTTACCTTCATCATTTTCTCTAAACTTAAAATTTATTATTCCTATATATATATATATATATATATATATATATATAATATTTTTTGATATCTACTATAATATTGTAAATATAGAATTTCTTTGACCGGATCTTAAGCTGACGTTAGATATCTCTAATCTTTTTTTTTTATTTCTCCATAACATATTTATAATAAAAATTATTTTTAAAATAATACATAAATGTATCCTAAAATTAAGGAGATATCGTGCTTGGTCAACACTTAATAATTAACACGTCACCAATTATGTTGTGGAGTATCACATTTGATAGAAAATATAACATTAATCTAGAACTTGATTTTGTTATTAATCCCAAAAACTCATCCAATAATCTTTCCCACTGATGCAAAATTTTCCAATTTAACATTATTAAATAATATAGATTAATTAGGATAAAAAAGGTAAATTATGAGAATCATATTATATTAGAAAATAACACTAGAAAACATTTGTTGTTCAATCAATAATATAATAGTAGGCCTTAACATTCTCTTTTGCCATTAAATATTTATTTGACTGATATTTATATGTAGAATTTATGTGGTATGTTTTATGAGGTTAGTGTTTATAGTTTTTTGCATTATACATACATATATATATATATATATAATTTATGACTTATAACAATTTTCTTTAATAATTCATTACGAATCACTATAAATAATTATAATTTGTTTAAGTTAGATATAAGTTATATTGTAACTCCTAAATTCTTTTTCATCTTTGTTCGATTAGAATTACATTCACTTAAAAAAAAGGAATAAAATAAATACTAGCAAAATCAAGAAAAAATTAACAAACAAGTTCGATAAAATAGTAATGTTCAGAAAAAATTAACAAACAAATTCAATAAAATAGTAATGTTCAAATATCCCTCATATTTTCATAATTTGTTTAATATGTTAGTGGTTTTTATTTTTATTTTTTTATAAGTCATATCATATATATTATTGGGCGCATCATTAGTTAATATGTAAAAGCAAAATATGTTTTTAAAACAAAGTTCTGTTTTTTCAACAAATTTAGCATTTCATAATTTTTTAAAATATAATTTCTCAACTTAACTCATAAAGAAATATTTGGATTGAAATCAACACTGTCAATTTGAAACTCTTAGGGCCTGCTTGGTTAGTGAGTTTATAACTAAGGAATGGGAAAGGAATAAAAAATAAATGATTGGTACCAAGGTTTCATTCCATGAACAGTAAATTGATTCCTCAAAACAAGGGAATGACCCATTCCTCACCATTTTGGGGTATTTGATGATATATGGTGATTTTCAAAAAAAATTAATAAAATATAGTGTTGGAGAAGGTTTTAAAAAAATAAGTAAACTCGCCTCCCGGATAGGCGACAACAAGGATGCATACACAGTTTTTTATTTTTTATTTTTTTAATTAACGTCGCCTATTGTATATAGGGGTGTAAATGAGTCGGGTCGAGTCGATCATACCATTGTTCATGATTGTTTGAAATGTTATTGAGTTTTTAATATTTTGTTTGAGATTGGTTTGATTGTTAATCGAGTCGAGCTTGAACATGGTTTAATCGAGTCGAACACAAGTCGAGCTAGAGTAATTTGATATTTTACACTTGTTTTAAAAAATTTTGCGTGACAAACTCGAGCTCAAGTCGAGCTTTAGATTTTATAAAAAGTAAAAGTGTGTTCAATTTTGTTTAATATTATTATCAAACCGAGTCAAATGAGTTTTTAACGAACGAGCTCGAATCGAGTATCGAATAGCTTGGTTTGATTTTCAGCCCAAATTGTATGGGTAACTTTATTTTTTTTCAATTGATTTTTTTTCAATTGATGTCACCTATTGTATGAACAACTTTTTTTTTAATACTTGTCGCATATTGTATTGGCGACAAGTGTGTGTGTGATGTGTGTGTTTGTGTGTGTGATGTGCGTACCTTGGTTGAATAATAATAATTATTATTATTAAATTAATAATCATCATTACAATGATAATAAATAATACTAAAATTAATAACCATTATCATCACAGTAGCAGTAGTAGTAATAATAATAATAATAATAATAATAAAAATAATAATAATAATAATAATAATAATTATTATTATTATTATTATTATTATTATTACTACTACTGCTACTCTGATGATAATGGTTATTAATTTTATTATTATTTATTATCATTGTGATGATGTTTATAATAATAATGATAATGATAATAATAGTAGTAGTAGTAGTAGTAGTAGTAGTAGTAATAATAATAATAATAATAATAAGAAATACTTGAAATCAAGTAATTTGTTTCATTACAGAGAGAACAATTAATAATCATAATGTGATCCAGTAAAACAACGACTCCTAATTTTTTTCTTTTGCCTCTACCTCGATCTTCTTGTATATCAGGTTCACCATCTGATTCAGTATCATCTGTCGTAATATTCAAACTAAAGGTTGGACGACCTGATGATGATGATGATGATATAGGCTTCGAAGTTACATTATCATGTATTATGCTTCAAGTGGTGCTAGATTGAGGAAATGAAATTGGGGATGAATTGAATTTTGGTCGATAACTTTCATAAGTGCATGATATGGGAGGCAGGGATGTATACTGCCCGACTCTAAAAGGGAAGTGAACGACTGGCCATATGCCATAAAATTCTAATTAGGAGTGGTGAAATTTTGTTGAACTTCTTGTGGAGGCACAAGAGTAAGTTTGCATGTCCATACCATGACGACTTGAAAATTCGGATGTCGATGGACCTATCGTATCGCATATAGTAGAGACAAATTGATATGGGCTATTATACGATGTAGGTTGTGGTTCAGGATCATGTTGTGATTGATGTCGATGGAATGATGGTCGACAATCATGGAAGTGAGCTCTAGCCTGTGCGTATATGTCTTCTACGGATCGTTTAAAGGGCTCCCTGAGATATGGTTACTCATCAATGACGAGTTGATACAAATTTTTCCATAATCCTTTAGGTTGTTAATTGACAATATAAATCATATGATTAAATAAATAAATGCATAATAGAAACGTAAATAACAAAATACAGACACATACCAAAGTTTATATGGAAGCATTTGCTTGCGGTTGGCACCCACATGAATATTTAACCCTGGAGTTATTATACGTCGTGTTATTCTTTCATACTAACTTATATATCCATGATCGACTTCTGACTCTTTCCAACCAATAACAGGAGCTGAAACAATATGACTACCTCTATTGAGCCACCATTCTATAAATGAAGCATGAGTTCCAGCCCAATTTGTAGTGATGCGCCCTCTACAACATATATTATGCAATGTATCATGCACATCAGGAATCGCCTGTGGAATTCATTATCTCATGCCAAATTGTCTCAATACTCGATTTGAGTAATATAACTCAACAATGGAATAATGAATCATAAGACATTTTGACATTCACATATTGGTGACTGTGATAATTTCAAGGTAAATATATGCTCGCATAGCAATTGGGTATGGGTCATAAGGTTGTCAATTAAACTGCATAAATAATAAGTTAATTAAAATTTAAGAAAAATAACAAAATTTTAATAATTAGTTATCACACCTCTTGTGCAGTTTGTCTGTCTAAACTCTCCCGTATAGTCATTAGGTTGTTTGTTAAACTATTTGTAAAGTTGTGGTATTGCAACCACTCAGCATCATATGGTGCAATAGAAAGAACTCCATCCATACCAACAATTGCCACGATATTAAGGCATTTACGTCCCGATAATTGTGGCGTGAGAAAAGTAATTCTCGACCAAGCCCATACAAATTATGGAAAAACAATATAAGATGATGTTTCTCATTGATTAATATAACAAATTGAGATTGTGCAATAAAGAGACAAATTTACCTGCAATAGTTGCATTGGCCCGCCATGAAATAATAAATAAATATAATTAGTAGCAACAAATTTACGATAACAACAATTCTCAAAACACCTATATGAAATAATAAGAAAATAAAATTATTAAATTATATTGATTAAAACAAACATACTTCACCTTTGATGATTTAATTGGTACTAGTCAAGGTGGAGAAATTTGAGTGGACATCATCCTAGTTCTTAATATGCTTCGATAATAATATAACTCCCTCTTTTGAAGCCCGAGAAATTCTTGAACATCCAGTAGCTTCTGCAACACAAAGTAGTATTCATCAATTTCTAATATCCAAACCTAATAATAATTAAGGTTGCAGAAGTTAACAATTCTTAGTTGTGCACGTTTTAGGACTAGTTTGATCAAATTTGTACAAGTTACCAATCGATAGAATTTAGGACATCTAAGCCGCCTAATGTTATTTATTTTACTACGTTTTTTGCATTTATTGTTTAAGATTTTTAAAATATTGTATTGTTTAATATATAATTTAACATTTTACTAGATATAAATATTAAAGTGAAACAAAATGTATAACAATTTATATATATAATAGCAGAAAATTTAACAAATAATAACTTAATTAATATACTATGGAGCATTTTAAAAAATGACTCTATTTCGATCAAACGAAATCTATTGCAAATCAAAACCCACCTCGATTAATATATTTTGGAATTAATTAAACCGACCGGCAGACACAACATAAACACACACCAGAACACACACAACACACACATGCGCACATCACACAAACACACACACATAGCAACACACACACAAGCACATCCCACAAACACACACACACAAGCACATCACACAAACACACACACCACACCCACGCACAACACACTCACACCAGAACACACAACACACACAGCACACACACGCGCACATTATACAAACACACACACACACATAGCAACACACACACAAGCACATCACACAAACACACACACACACACAACAACACACACACAAGCACATCACACAAACACACACACCACACCCACGCACAACACACACACACACACACACGCGTACATCATGCAAACACACACACATAGCAACACACACACAAGAACATCACACACACAACAACAACAACACACACAAGCATTTAACACAAACACACACACCACACCCCGCACAACACACACACACACACCAGAACACACACATCACACACCCACGCACAACACACACACAACACACACCCATGTACAACACCCACACACACACACCAGAACACACACAGCACACACCCATACACAACACACACACAACACACACCCGTGCACAACACCCACACCCACACACATAGCAACACACACAACAGAACACACACACACAACAACACACACATCACACACACAGCAGCACATACAACAACACACACAAGAACACACACAACATACACACGCACACACACCCACACACGGCACACAACACACAAACACACACAAAAAAAAGAGTATGAAAAATAATTACCTGAAAAAACATGCACACCAATTGCTGGAAATGATGGAAGAAAAATGAGCTTCAAACTCACACTTATTTTGCATTTTAATGTGCAGTGTAGTAAACATTTATTTTGTATTTTAAGTGCTGGTGTAGTAATGTGCAGGTGCATGTCAAAGGCTGCAGCACGTACAACACACACATGCATCCACGAACAGAACACAAAAAAAAAAAATAAAAAAAAATACAAGTATTAAAAAAAAAAAGCCACCCATATAATAGACGACATCAATTAAAATTTTTTTAAGAAAAATTAAAATCACCTATACAATAAGCGACATTAATTAAAAATAAATAAATAAAAACTGTCGCCTGTGGCACAGGCGACCGCTGTTACTTTATTGCCGCTTATACGGAAGGCAATTTTACTTACTTTTTTAAAACCTTGTCCAACGCTATATTTTATGAAAACATTTTAAAAAGTCATTCCTAAATATAATAAATAAATAATAAAAAAAAAAAGCTGGTACTTTTTTCTCTCTCTTCCAATTACATTTTCTATCATTTGACATTTTCTCTTACATGAATCCTGTTTTAAAACAACATCAATATTTTCTACTCAACCTCGACTACGATTTTATTATTGTTGTTGTTTTTATTATTTTTATTATTGTTGTTGTTGTTGTTGTTTACTGTACAAAATCGTGGCTATCTTGTTTAATTTGGTTCAAACCATTGACTTAATTTTTTTTACAATTTAATGAAAAAAGAAAAAAAAATTATGAAAAAATTAGTTTTCATTTTTAAAAATTTCCA
Organism: Caryopteris x clandonensis; assembly: GCA_028749325.2. Classification (NCBI taxonomy): domain Eukaryota; kingdom Viridiplantae; phylum Streptophyta; class Magnoliopsida; order Lamiales; family Lamiaceae; genus Caryopteris; species Caryopteris x clandonensis. The sequence continues at coordinate 2,150,039 of JAPYKT020000030.1, read as the reverse complement.
ATGAACCAAGCATTAACAATAGTAATGATAGTCATTCCTTAAAATCAAACAAGCACCACAGAAGTCCATACCCATCCATTGTCATTCTCCTCTACTATCATTCATATTCCTATTTACATTCCTGACTACAAACCAAGCATCCCCTTAATTCTACTTGTTTAATACCTTATAATTTCAAATTTAAAATTCTCTAAATTAATAAAATCATATAAATTAAACAAATAACTAATAAGAAATAAATGGTCGTGCATCCCACCGGATAAATTACTAGTATATTATCTATTCATATACTATAGCCTTTTACTTTACTAAAATCTTATCATTGCTCAGTTATTATTATTATTATTATTAATATCATTATTATTATTGAAGAATATCATTGCTCAGTTAAATAACAAGTTATATAATAATAATAATAATAATAATAATAATAATAATAATAATAATAATAATAAAAGTATCAATAAAAATAGTAAGTATTAAATTTTCCTACTTAAATTCTAATTATGATATCTATTTTTCTATGTAAATCTATATTAATATCTATCTATGTATGTTATGGCATCTATTTTTCTATACAAATCTATATCAATATCTATTTATATATATTCATTATCTATCAAAATATGTTTATTTGATTATCTTTTTTATCACTAAAAAATTCCTAAGCTTTAGCTTTTTTATTTCAACTCCAATATTTTTTAAAAATATATCTAATTAATTATCTTTTCATAATATTTAATTTCACACTTATATTGCACATATATATACACATACACACACATACATACATTAAAATTTAATTATTAAATATAAAATATTTTTTCTTAAATTAATTTTGGTATATAAAGAGAGTTATCGTCTTAAATAAAAACAAATTAATTTTCATTGTTTTTTTTTTGGTTGAAATTGCGGAAATTAAATAAAGTAAAAAAAGTTTTGAGTACACCAATACTCGGGCATACCCGAAGAGAAATAAAACTAGTCCCTAACCCCAGCACGGGGTCGGAACAAGCAACCTAGAACACAACTGTAAACATGGGGAAAAAACCCCAAGCAACACAAAAGCCAACACGGTGGCAGAAAGGGAACATCAGTCAGCTCAGAGAAGGCAGACAGGAATGGGATGAACCCTAGCGAAATCTTGCGTCAGTATCCCTCGCAAATGGAAACCGCTGAAAAAAAAAAAGGAAAGATATGACTTTCCTTAATTACCCAACCCTAGATACATCGTATGATTGAATCCCAATTACCAGGAATTTTGTGAACCCTAAGAGAATACATATGCCGCCAGCCTGCAAATTAGGAAAGAAAACGTTAAGCAGGAAAGTCGTCTCTCTCCCTAAACGCACTTCGCTGGTTGTCCGGCTCCAAAGCTCCGGTAGGCAGGGAACCACTGCCGGCAAGGGAATGTCCTGACGATTTGCAAACTACTCTTCGCTGTGCCCAAGGAACTGCCTTGAGAAATTTCAACCTGCGCTCCTCGACGAACACAGGACGCCAAACGATATCCAGGAAGTAGGAATCTGGTATCGTGATGAACACTTGAAGAACCGAACAGCGAAAACAACGTCCCCTAGAACCCAGGAACGCAAACCATTACATCCAATCTGCGTTGATAGTTTTTTTTTTTTTTTGGGTAAACTCCGTAGATAAAATTGATAATCCCAGCGAATTGACTGAATCAATAGGCTGTTCTTCCAAAAATCTTCAAAAAGAATGAAGAGCAGAATGAAATCCAAAGGAGTCGGATGGAGGAAGCATGTGATAGGCGGATTCTAGAGAGAAGCCAGAGCTTCTCTCTAGAGAGAGAAAGTCTCAACCGCGGTTACAATTAATTTTGGATAATCCTAAAAGGAACTGAATATCGGATAATTAAGTTATAAGTGGTAGTTTTAGATATTCCGGAGTAAGAAGATAAAATATAAATTACATATATTTATGAAACTTATGGATCAAAAATTTATCCTCGAATTCAAAACTAAGATTTGGGCAAGTCAAGATTTATTTTTCAAATATAATTAATGTTAGTAGCGGATTATTATCAAATCTGAAAATTATGAAATTAATTAATAGTCAAATTTTGTTTAATCCGAATTTCAGCCGGTTGAAACCAGTCAAAATTAGTTCGACAATTTTTTAATTTTTTTTTTCCGATAAGTGAATATTTAAATAATTATATGATTGTTTAAAATTTGTCACTCCCGGACTATTAGGAAAATCTGGTAGAGGAATACTTTTGGCATTTTATATTCAAGTATTTCTTTTTTCTAAATTTTTGGATAAAATTACTATGAAATATCAATAAAAAATAAACCAATAAATAATTTAGAATTTTATAAAAATATGGATATATTACAAATATTGATAAATTATTTAAGAATACAAATACGACTTATATTAGTAATATATTTTTAATAAAGTATTTCCATGGAATGTTTTATATACTTTTGATTTATTTGGATATAATAATATAAAATCCAGTTTTTCGCAGGGTTGAAACGATACGTATTTTTATCATAAAAATATACATAAATGGCATTTAACTATATGAAGTAATTGTAGTTATCATTATACTTATTTTGTATGTTTAATATTTAATTACTTTTAATAATGATATCTATTTTTATACAAATTTATATCAATATTTATCTATATATTGGTATAATAAAATAATTTGATTGATATAGTCACGATTTAATTGTTACTACAAATTGTAAAAAAATCATTAAATTTTTATTTATTTTAATTTTAAGTATTTTATTATGAGATTATATCGAAACAAACTTCTAAATATTCTATGACTATAAAATGTAGTTCAATTTATATCTTATAATTCCGCAAATTTTGGAATATAGATAACCAATTTATTTGTATATAAAGTTAGATTACAATAAACCGGTTTGATTTATAAATAAAAATCATTAATATCTACATATAGAGTAAGATTAATTAGTGTAATTTTATTTTCGTTGAATTTAACGTTAAAACAAAAATTCAATATTTTACTTTAAAATTTTTGAATTACTGCAAAAATTAATTTTTTTAACACAAAAATTGTCACAGAGAGAATAAAAATGTTTTATGTTGCAAGTGTTTTGGGATAATTTTAACATACATACAGACATACATATATATATATATATATATATATATAAAGAGAAGTATCATCTAATTTTAAAAGCTAACACAATTATTGGTCCAAAGTAGCTTTATAAATTTGAATACATCATTTTTAAACTTATATAATATCTTTTTAATTACTGATTATTATTATTATTATTAATAGTAAATACTACTTCATCGTAAATTAATAAGATTAATCGTACAATTTAAAAATTAGCGAATAATTTTGAAATTATGAAGCTATTAACATAAATATTGGCATTATACAAATTATTAACATAAATTTTTTAGATTATGAAACTGATTATCAAAAGTTCATGTCTCATATTTAGATTTTTTTAATCTCCAAAAAAACTATATTAAAATAAATTAATAATACATAAAAAATTAAAATAAATAACTAATAAACAAAATAAAGGGTGTTGCTAAACACATCACAAAAATTACTTTACACACCACTTTAATTTAGTGAATAAAATTAAATAAAATATAAATGACATATATATCCTTATATAATTTTCTTTAAAAAATAAATATTAATATTTTTATTATTGATATTATTCATTCTTTGCTCAAACACACTCACACATTAACCTTATATTCAAACGAATCAAAATAAAAGTTGAAATATTTGTAAATAATTCATAATGAAAAATTGCAATACAAATGATATAGAAAATATAATTATTATAAGAATTACACAATTAAATACTGTAACAGTATTTAATTGTGTAATTCTTATAATAATTATATTTTTTATATAATTTATATTGTATGGTCTATTATTGATTACTTATAAAATATTTTAATTTTATTTTATTAATTTGAATATAGGGTATAGTCAAGAATGAAGAATAACAATAATGACAATATAATAATTTTGCTTAAAATATATATAAGGGTATATTTGTCATTTATATTATATTTAAATTTATTCAAAAAATTAAAGTGGTGTGAATAGTAATTTTTGTGGTGTGTTTAGAAACACCCCAAAATAAATTACTGGTATACTAATAAATTATAATCATAAATAAATTAGAAATGACACAGACACAAAAACCAATAAAATTAATAATATTAATTTTTGGATATTCATTTAATAAATATTTATTCGCAATATACAAACACCTAAATGTGACATACCCCGTCGCCGAAGAAAAGATTTCCACCTCACAGGAGCCGCCATTGAAGTAAAGCTTCGATTCAGAGCAATTTCCGTCAATCAAATTGCAAGCAAACAGCAACCGTTTGTAATTCTAAGGTGATAAATTTCATCTTTAGAGAAAATGAGAAATTCAGCTGAGCTGTATCAATGATTGTTTTTTAAAGCAAAAGAACAAGTGTCTGTGAAGAGGAAAAAGCTTACGGGAACAGATTTCAGTTTTAGACTTGAAAAATCCGTTGCCGTTGCCATGTCTGTAAGTTCGATGCTCTTTTAAACCTCTGCAACACTACCATTTATGTCGTTTCTGTTCTCTCATTCTTCTCACTATTTTATTTTTGTTTGTCAGAGTTGAGTATCAATGGTGAATAGTAAACCATGGCGAATTATCCCAAGACCTTTGCTGGAAACAGTGCTCAACAATCATGCGCAACACCACCGCGTGCCGCAGCCTCTCATCCTTCATGGCCCCCGCGGGTCCGGAAAAACCACCCTTATTCTCGACCGTAAGCAATGATTAAATCGCATTCTCTTGAGATACACACATTGTATGCGTATTGTATTGAGCAGGGCTGGAAGCATGGTTTTGTTGTAAGGGAGCTAACAGATTCAGTGTGAGAGTTTTATTATTTACATAATTAGCTATTTATGCTTGCCCGTTAGCAGTTTTATATACGAGTGAAATAATTATGGTATGCTGAACCAATTTCTCTAATTATGTGAAATTTGTAAAGTAGGGTGTGAAAGATGACAATAATGAAATGGACTCTTTCTTATTTGGAGAATATATCCACGTTCTTGGATGTACTTACAGATCCTGGAATTGTCTGAGCACTATCAGCACAAAATGTAGCTTTTTTTTCCCCCGCATATAGTTAACTTTTAGGATTTTATTTAGACTGATGTGGGTTACAGTTGTTATCATTTCTGTATAAAAACTTGGTTGTAAATATAGGAGTCTCACAATTACCGATCTGTGCAGAGGGGGTGTGATGGGTTGAAGAAGGTGGTTGCATACTTGCATACCAGATAAATGTGTGTTTTGTTTGGGGTGGGGGGTGGGGGAGCTTTGACTCTATTTGATTGATACAGAAAAAAGGACCCGCACATGATCATTTATTCTTAGGGGATGGATAGTGCAATTGCAGGGTGGGGTGGGGGATAACCCCCGGCACATACCATTTATTTTTTATTTGCTTAAATGTTTTGTTGAATATTCATATATCATGTATTGTCTTGGTATATATGAGCATATTTTCATTATAACTACCAATTTTCGGCATCTTTTTATTATTTAGTACGGATTGCACCTCACATTTCATAAAATGACCAAATTAAATTGGATACACCACCTACCACTATGATTGGCTTGATCTAATGTGCCTTTACTTTTTTTCTGATTGACAGGTCTATTTGAGAAATGGAACACAGGTCCTCACTTCACTGGCTATATTGACTTTGCAGAATCAATAAAGGATTACCATCCAAAGCATGGCAACTCATATCCATGGACATCATGGACCATGTGCCCGCAACCTAAACTTGCTACGCTGAAGGCTCAGCTTGAAAACTGCCTTGAGTCAATGACCCTAAGGGCCATTAAGCTTGGGAACATTAGCTCCCAACAGATATTTACCACTCTTAACAAATGGCATAGTCCAACTACTGCCCTCAACCGGATTTTGAACGTTAATACAAGTTCCGAAATTCGTGTAGTAACTAAAAAGAAAAGGTTTTCCACACCAAAGTTATGGGACACTGCTGTTTTTAAATTTTCTATTGAACTAAGTAAAAAAGAGTTAGATGGGGTTTTAGATAAGAGCATTACTGTGGAGGAGGAGTCATATTACAAAGAGGCCATGGCGGCACTGAAGTTAGCCAAAGAGGTGATTAGGGTTCAACATAAGTGGAGGGAGAATGCAATACGAGATTTGAACAACAGGGGTGGATTCTCGCGGTCTCTAGCGCATACTGCTACAGATTGGCCTTGTTTGTTGCTTGAGCTATTATCTTTGGCTGCTGAAGTGGATCATTTTCAGGTATCTTAGACAATATATTGAAGCCTTAATACCAAAATGTGGTTAAGTATATCAATAATTTTTACCATCAATGTGGTAAACTTAGTGCCTGAAACTGAGAAAAACCATAAGAACTATCAATTCTCTTTTCAGTTCAGACAGTCAATTGATGATATAGCATGAAAATCTAAAGTTCGATGTCTTTTGAACTTTATTTGCTGTACTTGGATTTCTAACTCACATGGAATATCTAATTGCTCTTCATTCCTCACCGGATTTGGTGCAATGTTAGCAAATGTGTATAATTTATCATTCTTTCTATAATGTTTCGTTTGGTGTTTAATGTAGATGGTTTAAATGGATTCAAGAGCTTAATTGGATAATCAACTATGAACTAGTCATGCATTTGTACATCTCTTTAGATTATTTGAGCAATAATTATCATTGACAGTTTACTCATCCCACATCTTTAATTTCTCATTTTCTGTTCTCTTCCTTTTCCTGGTTATCATGAACTAAGTAGCCAAAGCTGGTAATAAACAGTATTGAGGTTCTGAAGAATGCTGTTGTAGACGACGATAAAGCAATATGTGGATCCATGTACCATGACAGCCTGATTTGGAGAATTGTTGCTTTGGGTGCAAATGAAAGGTGTCTTCCGGTTATTCTTGTTACATCTGATGGGTAATTGTCCTTAACTTTTCCTGTTTCAAATGAATGGTTTAATTTGTTGAAGCATAAGATCACCTCAGTTCAAAAGTATATGCCCTTCCTATGGATGATATATCTTCTTTATAAAATGTTTTTCTGCATCCTTCTGTTGTCTTTCTGTTCAGGCAAATGTTGACTACTAATTTTTACGTGGTACTTACTTTTTATGGAACTTTTTCCCCCTAAAGATTGAAAAATTCTTTCATTGTCTGTCTCTTTTGCATTCCAGATATGCTATTTAATGACTGATAATCAATTTTCACTATGCACTTATGCGCAAACAACTTTTTTTAAGCTTTAATGGGATTACTTTTTCTTTTCTTTTTTGCGCCTGATAAAGTTTATCCAAATTGAACCTGTGAAGTATTTTCTATTTTTATTTTTTGCATGTTTTAGTTTAATGCGCTTTAGATTCCTGAACCACATATTTTCAAGACAATTCCTTTTTAACTCATGGTCCTTCAAACAACTATGCAATCTATAGTAAAATTATGATTTCTAGTGTTAAAACAGTTTAATATATTGAGATAATCTAAATCAGACATCGCCGGCGATATATATAGAATAACACTTGCATCCCCTCCAACTGATGCTAGTAACTTATACCTGCATATTAGCTATAAAAACGATAAATCGGCTCCAATCCATTTCACTTGTTCTAAAAAATGCTGTGATCCTGCCATTGTTTTCTGCAATTCTGCCCAGACCACAAATTTACAAGAAAGAGAAGCGGCAGCAGTCAGAAGAGATACCTTAATTAGTTGTACAATTTACTTGGAAAAATTAGCCTCAGTTAAAGTAACATCCAAATGATGTGGTCCATATTAACTATCTGTTGCATCAGATGAGCCTCCAAAAATTAGCCTTAATTCAAGAATAAAACAGCAAGGGCAGCACAGTACCATGTATGACCCCTCAACATTTGTTGATAAAATCTTTCTTTGATTACAATGTTGGAATCACAGGCAGCATAAGTGATCTCTAGAAAACACTGAAACTATGGCTATAGGAAAATCAAATGATTCCACTTATGGTATAGTAGAACATTTCACTGCTTAAGTGTTGCTCTGAAAATGTCTAGGTGTTGCCCTCAGATGATGATTTTGTGAACTTTGTTTGTGTGCATTGGATCTTACGACTCAGTGTGGAGGGCTTAAGCAGTGGTTAAAAAGGCGCGCCTAGGCGCTAGGCGCCAATATTTTGGGCCGCAGCGCCTTAGGGGTGTGAGGCGAAGCGAGCTTGGGCGAGGCGCTCGCCTCAGGCGCCTCACAGTGAGGCACAGGCGCAAAAAAGGCGCGCCTCGCCCCAATCTGTTTATTATTAATTTTTTTTTACTTAAAATATATTTTTAACATGTAAGGAGAAACCCTAACCCACCCAACCAGCCGTCCCAGCCCTCCCCAGCGCCTTTTATTTTGGTTAGAAGTGAAACCCTTCGTAAGTCCCCCTTTGCTGCACCCTCCCGCCGGCGACCGGAAACCGTCAGCAACAGCTCTGGCGCGGCAGTAACAACTTCAAAGACTCTAAAACATCATCATCTAGATCTAGTTCTTTTGGACTTGTGGATGAGGAAGATGAATGGGAAGATATGGGAGGGTATTCAGATGAGGCAGAAGATGAAGATGTGGATGGATACAAATCCTATGATAATCCACAATTTGACATGAACTATAATGATGATGATTAGTGTCTTGCCTTAGTGATTATGCTTAATTATTATGTCTTGAACTTCTATATTTAATGTTTTGGATCATGTTTTGATGAATGTATTATGTTTTTTATTATGGTTAAATGTGTTTTATATATATCTACATGTTTTTTTTTTTTAGTTTGGGCGCCTCGCTTGAGTGAGGCGAGCGCTTCGCCTCATGCCTCGCGCCTAGGCAGTGAAAGGGGTTTGGCGCCTCGAGGCGCCTTATGCCTTTTCAAGCACCGGGCTTAAGGGCAGGTCCTCAATTTGAGCCAAGACTCAGGCCTAAAAATTGACTAGTGAATGTGACCAATTACCTCATTTAATATGGCCTGCCATTTGAAGACTAACCCAACTGGTCCAATTATCACAACAATAAACCCACTGTGTCACATCATTGAAGCCTTGAAGGAAACCAAACTGCTTCTTGGGAGCTCTTCTATCAAAGGTCAAGTTAAAGTAGGCTCTGTCCTAAAAAATATTATGATTGAATGAGCTAGTGCTGATGTGTGGGACTCCGAAATAGTTGCTTTATTCACTTAAAAACTTTTGTTCTTAATGGTATTCAAATAAAAACATCAGTTAATGAGAAATAAGTATGTTGCTGAATGGTAAATGTAAAATGTAGAAAGTAGAAAGTTACAGCTCAGTGAATGTATTTTCTATGAGTGTACTCGAAGTACTAATAGTTATACCCACTAAGTATGTTCTCAAGGCCACCACAAGCATTTATTTCTTGCTTCCTGTATATCCACAGGACTCAATTTCGATATACTACTTCATTTTCCACTCCATGTTTAATCCACATAGGAATCAAATTTCTTCAACTTAACGTGCACGATGCTCGAGTTGGACGAAAATTAGCAAACATATAAAGTTTAGGTTAGTCAAGTGGCAAGAATGTAAATATATGTGGCCTAACTGCAACTTTTGAGCCCAAATCAACTATTTTCTATTATAGTTGGTGTGGCTGTTGGCTGAGTATGGTCATATTCTTTAGAGTTAGGGGCTTTGAAAAAAAATCAGTCTTTTCTTGCTGCTTCTCTAGGTCCAAAATTTTGTCCTGGGTTCTCTATGATTTTCTTAAGAATCCTTTTATCAGTCCCCAGGATTTTTTTTTTCCCTGACAGCGATCCCCTTCATTCTTGGAATGTTTTGTTACAGAACTGTGCCTTTCTCATTCCTGGTTATCAATGTAATATTGCTGTCCTTTCAATGCTTATTGTGCTGTCTCAAAAGCATAGTTAGTCTGATAGACAGGACAAGATCGTTAAGTTTTGGATCCACTTTTTCCTAATTTTCAGGCCTCGTTGTTATGTTCTTGGAGTGCTTTGGCTTTCTCTTTCACTCTGCTAGCAGTCAGGTTTTGTGTTGAATTTGCTATTTGGAACAGCTCTCAGCTTCTCCAAATTTGGTTTGTTTCGGACTTTCTTATCTGTTATCTAGAAAACATTTTAGCTTCTTTAAGTCTGCTCTTTAAGTAGGATGTTCAACCACTTGCTAACTAATTACTGCATAGTAGGGGCATTTATTACACGGTGTAATCATATTGGCTACCCGCTACCTTATTTCAGAATCATTACTTGTTTAATACGATTAAAACTACTTGACCTAGCACTTCCCCCAAAAAAAATTAAATTAAATTAAATACTATGTTAAAGCTTTATCCTGGCAGTCGCTTGTCTAATTTTACTTTGTTTGCATCTTTTTGATGTCTTAGTATTAGTATTATTATTATCATTAATTTTTAGCTTAGTGTTCTAACTTATTGAGTTGGTTTCAACTTATTGTTGCTCTCATTTTGCTAGACTATCCTGCACTCTTCTTGAGTTGGTTTCAACTTAGTGTTGGTCTCATTTTGCTAGAATTTTGTGTATTTGTTGTCAAGTTTTACAATTTGATGAATTAAATCTGCAGCTATTACTCATACAAAGCTTTTATCGATTTCGGATTTCCAGATATTTTCATATCCCGTGAGGTAACCCTCCCCCCTTCAGCTTGCATACATACATATCTACACAAACACTCATGTACACACACATATATATATGTATGTGTGTGTGTGTCTATTTGTACACGTGTGTGTGTGTGTGTGTGTATCCTACCATATACATGGTTATTTTCTTCTCACCTTTTGTGAATGTTGATTTTGTCAGAGTAATAGCACACCCTTTCTTATCTCAAGTTTCTGGATATAGAAGCCTGTGATTTGTAATGTTATGCCTTAGTTTTGTGACAATTTACTAATTATCCTGTTAGGCATGATAGTAGTATCAGCAATCAGATAACTTGCATACATGTGCTAGGTAAACTTGCATGTTGGAAGAACACATTTTTCACCATCATATATATCTTAACTTAGCAGAAATATTTATATGCTTTAGCAAAAGTATTGATGAAACTCTTGATGACCGTATATTGCTCTCACAGCATCACGCTATCCCTTGATACAGTTTAATTGATAGAAAATGCATCATATGATGGTATTTTAGAATCTGAAAGAAAATTAAATCATTGTAAATCTTGATTCATGTTACATTTTTAGCCTTTTATGCCGTTAATATTTATGCCCCCCCCCCCAACAATGTAAGTACATGTACATCTTAACATTTTGTTTTGTGCTTAGCATCTTCACTTGTTCTAATTTAATAAATGGTGAGAACACCATATGTAGCATTGCTGTTATCATCCGGAGTTTTCAACATGTGAAACAAGGATGTGCTAAAGATTATGAGTGTTTGAAGATGTGTGCCCAAAGTTGAGATTTAAAAACATTTAGAATGTTAAACTAAGTATATATATGCTATTTTATTATGTAAAGGATTCTATTATTCAACATTTGTCAACGTTCCAATTTAGAAGATAGTATGATCCTTGAGTGACCTCCCACTCACGACCCATGTAACAAGCTACACCAAGTGAGAAGTGTAGAACAATTAGTTCATAAGGACCACCATTATATAACCATTCATCAACGGATGCTGCTTCCCAGATCGGGTAAAAGTGCAAACCGATAGCTGCTGAAGTAGGAATAATGGCACCCGAGATAATATTGTTTCCGTAAAGTAGAGATCCAGAAACAGGTTCTGTCGAGCCTCTTGCATTGGTTTGTTGTGATTGCTGGTTTGGTTTTCTTTTGTGGGAATCAGGGGTTGGTTAATTGTTTGCATTTTATTCATGCAATGGCTTGCACGTGATTCAGCAACCGAATCTACTGATTTCATTGACAGTTGTTGCATTTTTTACATTAAATGAATGTGACCTAGAGCTTGGCATTGTTTATTGGCTATTGTACATATTTGGGCACATGTTATGGAGTAGTTCATTTACTCTTGATTGGAGTTATGATTTTATCATTTCAAACTATATATACTAATTCATTGTTCTAACATATTGTTTCTAAATCAGTTGAGTTTTTGTTATTTTGCTATGCAACTGTAATTTCAGAATTTTGGATGGACTCAAGCGGAAGCAAAATTGCATATGGTTGATGACTATTTTACTCCATCAGAGGTATATCTAATGAAGAAATTCAATTCTAGACTTAACTTTTTCAAATGATCTTTTTCCATTAATAGTAAGTTAATAATCTATACTTGAAAGATCTAGTTGAATCACCTGGATGTTACATAATCAAACCTCTTAGGGTTCGCCGTGAAGTCATTATCTTTATTTTAATTGTTTTTATCATATATTGAGCATCAATTATTTAGTTTTTCAAATTGAAATTGAAATTATATTTTCTCAATTTCTTATTGGAGAAAGTATAAGTCAAAAAAGGAAGCATGCAATTTTTCAACGAGATGATGTCTGGACCTTGAATATGTTAAAACCATGGTTTACATGAAGCAACCATCAGCTAGGCATGGTTTACACGAAGAAACTATCAGCTATCTCAAATTGATCTAATTATTAAGCTTTTGAATTTGTGCTTGTGCTGCTAAATATACTTTGTAGAGACGAAAGACTCATAAATGAATCGAACTGTGCATATTTTCACAATGTTTTCCCAATATCAGTGGCAGGTGATTGTTGAGGTACTGGGGCCAAATACACGGCATCTTTTTGAGGTTTATGCACTCAAGCTTAGTAATTATTACCAAAAGTAAGTTTTGTCAGTATAACTAAATGTGTTCCAGGTCCTTCCTTGTCAAAGTATGCTGGTTTAAATTACAATCAATCTTCAATTTGTGCACTTCTCCGCTTAGTAATCATTGTATTCAAGTGTTTAAATTTCCATTGTTTCTAATAGGCATTGCTTCACCCAATATGAATTATTTCATAAGTGAATGTGTTGTGTACATTTTAAAATGAACATCGTCTTCTAAATTTGGATAAAAAATTATGTGACCCCATTTTTATCTTTTTAATTACTATCCTCAATCAACATCACATAACCATTATCAATCACACTGCTAACTTCTTGAGACCTGTGAGTATAGTGAACTCCACATCTCTTGTTTCTTGGTAACAATCACCAACTTCCATGAAAATACTGACTGAACACTATCTTTTTTGTTGACAATAAAAGCATCCACTTCCACACAAAAATCTTCCACCTCAGTAATCTTGGAAGTCTGCATTCCAAGAACAACCTACTCTTTTATTTGTAGGTTCTTTAAATTCCTAGTCAATATTCATGGATGTTACCAAAATGTTTGTGTTCCATACACTCATGTTGGTGCTCCAAAATCATAGGTAAGTTTGTATGTATTTACATGGATATGTGGTTTGTTAGTTTCTATCTAGATAGGTTTCAGTGTCTTATGATCTACTAGAAATGATTCAATCCCAGGAACAAAAACATTAAACTGACTTCAGCCTAATAACTTTTATATTTCTTGAGAACATATTATTTTTGAATCATGAGACTTTGAAGTTCTTACGTATAATTACAAATCATGTGCTTACCCTGATTGAATGAACAAAGCTTTTTAATCACAGGGAGATTTACTCTGAGAGTACATTTGAAGATATCATTGATCTCTATTTGGCGTATTTGCAAGTAAGTTCCTGATAAGCTCACATTATAGTTTGTGTTCCAATTTTTCTCTTTTTTTCTTTTTCTTCAAATGGGGAAGAATGAGCCCCTTGTTCCTTATATTGTTATAGTACTGCTGCTACATCTTACTTTTTGAGTTATCCCACATTTCTTCATCCTGGTAGCTACAAGTTGCTAATCCCAAGTAAATTTTGAGCTGATATTTGTTCTAAAACATGGAAAAGTTGCTTGCACGTGAATCCATTTGGAAAAGAAAGCATGTAGTGTGAAAGAACTTCGATATTGTATTAGTATTAGCTATGTGAAAGACATTGTCAGTAGTACTGTGGCATTTTTGTTTAGGTTATGTATTTGGATGAATAGAATTTATGTGTGCCCGAGAATAATATTTGTTGGATGAGTTATTGAGTTCATGAAGTTCAGAAGAATGATGATGAACTAAGGCCAGAAGTTGATTAGTATAGTGCTATAGATTTCTGATAGAGACCGGGAGGTTGTGAGGACTGAGGAGCTCGGGTTGGAGAAGGAAGGGGCTGAGCCGAGGCCCTTGTTGTTTACTGGCATTGGGGGCGGGCTTATACCTGTGGTCGTGGGCTTGGAATAATATGGAGTATTATTAGTTAGTTAGTTAGTTAGTTTCTATTTCTGATTCATAGTGTTAATCTTTTCTATTGTTAGTAGGATTGCTGTTAGTATATAATCTTGTTTTGTTAGGGTTTGAGGGGGGCAAAGAAAAGAAGTTAATCAATTCTTGAGCCCTAGGCTGGCAAGCGGGAGTTTATCGTTTGATTTTTGCTCTGTGTTCTTATCAATTTGGTGTGACTTGCCGGATCCCGTTCCCGACACCATGACGAACACACGATCCAACAATGAGAGATTCGACAAAATTGAGGCAGAACAGGCTAAGATGAGTGCCCAATTGGCGGAAATCAAGGTTGCCCTAGAAGTTTTGACCCACGCCATCGCCAAACCGCAACCACACCGTTGGCGACCGCCGATTAGTCTGCGGCGAGGGAGGCCACTTCCGAGGCATCGGGCGGCGCGCCGCCTTCTGGGGAACCGGCGAGAGGGGCGATCATTCCATCCCCACTTCCTGTTTTCGATGGGACAGATTCCTCCAATTTCGATCTCCGATCTGGATATCACCAAATAGGGTGGCCGAAACTGACATTGCCAAGACGGCTTTCCGGACGCACAGTGGGTATGAATTTCTTGTGATGCCATTCGGGTTGACCAATGCACCGACAACCTTTCAATCAACAATGAATGATTTATTTTGACCGTATCTACAGAAGTTTGTCCTAGTATTCTTTGATGATATCTAAGTATACAGCCGAACATGGATAGACCATAAGGAGCATCTAGAGCAGGTGTTGCTAATCTTGAGGGCCAACCAACTCAAGGCCAACCTCAAGAAGTGTGCCTTCGGTTGTCTGAGGGTAGAATACTTAGGCCATATAATTTCAGCGGCCGGGGTGGGGATGGATCCGATGAAAGTAAGTGTGGTGGTGAAGCGGCCTCGGCCAGGCTCAAGACGAGAAGTACGGGGGGTTTTGGGGCTGATAGGCTATTAACGGTGGTTTATTCGAAATTACGGCTTGATTGCGTGTCCCCTGACAAATCTACTCAAGAAAATAGCTCCCACGGGGTTTGAGTGGTTGGCGGAGGCCAAAACAACTTTTATTAAACTAAAATCTGCATTGACAGCAACCACGGTTTTGGCTATGCCGAGGTTTAACCGACAGTTTGTAGTCGAATGCGATGCCTCCGGGACAGGTATTGGGGCGGTACTGATGCAAGGACGCCCTATTGCATATTTCAGCAAGTCCTTATTAGATAGGACACTCCTGAAGTCCGCTTATGAACGTGAGATGATGGGTTGGTCTTGGCTGTGCAACATTGGCGGCCGTATTTGGTAGGTCGACGTTTTGTTGTGTGAACGGATCACCGCAATTTGAAGCACTTGTTGAATCGTGACACCGGCCCGACAAGTGTGGGTGGCGAGGTTGTTGGGCTTTGATTTTATCATTGAATATAAATTTGGACGATCCAACGCAGCCGCCGATGCATTGTCAAGACGGGGCAAAAATGGGAAAATGATGGCATTGAGTGGGCCGGAGTGGATGGAGATAGAGATTATTCTTCGGGAACAGGAACGGGATGGCTATTTTTTGAGAAATAGCGCCAGCCGTGAGGGATCGGCCAGAAAGTAGGCTGGTTTTGAGCTGGTTGGGGGACGACTGTTCTATAAAGGTCGTGTTGTGCTGCCGGCAGACTCCAAATGGATCCCTCAGTTTTTGCAAGAGTTCCATGACACCGGCCAGAGGCCACACGGGGACCTTTTGGACTTATCGGCGTTTGTCGTTGAATGTATATTGGAGGAGCATGTTTCGTGGTGTACAAGAGTACGTGGGGAAGTGTTTGGTGTGCCAAAAATGTAAATATGATATGCTATCGCCGGCCAGATTGCTACAGCCGTTATCTGTTCCGGATTTGGTGTGGGAGGATGTACCAATGGATTTTGTTACAGCATTGCTCGAGTCAAGAGGGTTTTCAGCCAAAAAGTAGGCTGGTTGGGGGACGGTTGTTCTATAAAGGTCATGTTGTGCTACCAGCGGACTCCGAATGGATCCCTCAGTTTTTGCAAGAGTTCCATGACACACCGGCCGAGGGCCACGCGAGGACCTTTTGGACGTATCGGCTTTTTGCGTTGAATGTATATTGGAGGGGCATGTTTCGTGGTGTACAAGAGTACGTGGGGAAGTGTTTGGTGTGCCAAAAATGTAAGTATGAGATGCTATTGCCAGCCGGATTGCTACAGCTGTTACCTGTTCCGGATTTGGTGTGGGAGGATGTACCAATGGATTTTGTTGCAGCGTTGCCCGAGTCAAGAGGGTTTTCAGCAGTATTGGTTGTGGATCGATTATCGAAATATGGACCCTTCGTCGCCCTCAAGCCGCCGATCACAGCTTGTTCAGTAGCCGAGATCATCGCCAAGGAGTTGTGTACAATGTCGGGCACCCAGTTGAAATTCAGTTCGGCCTATCACCCTAAGACCAACGGGCAAACGAAGTGTCGAACCAGGTGTTGGAGATAGCTACGTTGCTTTACATGTGAGCAGCCCAAGCAGTGGGTGCGGTGGCGGAATATTGGTACACTACAGCCTTTCAGACCGCTGCAAAAATAACCCCATTTGAGATGGTGTATGGCAGACCCGCCGACTATTCAGCGATATTTGCTGGGGGAATGCTGCACGGCAGCGGTGGTGGAGGAATTGGGCAGCCGTGATGTGATGTTGGACAGACTAAAGAGTAATCTGGTTCGAGCACAGCAGCAGATGGTGAAGAGTGCTAATAAGCGGCGACGTGGGGTGGAATTTGAAGTGGGAGATCGAGTTTTCCTCAAGGTGCGACCGTTTCGGTACACTTCAATAGCCGGGCGGCCACATCACAAATTGGCAGTAAAATTTTATGGGCCATTTGTTGTGGAGGGACGTGTGGGAGCAGCGGCATACAGGCTGTCCCTACTTGCCACGAGCTGCATCCATCCGGTGTCCTATGTGTCCCAGTTGCGCAAAGTGGTGGGAGAGCACCCGGTTGAGTCAGAGCTTCCGGAAAGTTTGGAACTTCCTGGGTGGCGGTGGAACATGTTCGGCGTCAGTTTCCGCATTTCAACCTTGGGACAAGGTTCTGAACGGGGGAGGAATTGATAGAGAGTGGGAGGTTGTGAGGGCTGAGGAGCCCGGGTTGGAGGAGGAAGGGGCTGAGCCGAGGCCCTTGTTGGTTTACCGGAGTCGGGGTTGGGCTTAGGCTTGAGGTCGTGGGCCTGGAATAATTTGGAGTATTATTAGTTAGTTAGTTAGTTTCTATTTCTGATTCATAGTGTTAATCTTTTCTATTTTTGGTAGGATTGCTGTTAGTATATAATCTTGTTTAGTTAGGGTTTGATGGGGCAAAAGGAAAGAAGTTAATCAGTTCTTGAGCCCTAGGCTGGCAAGCGGAAGTTTTCTGTTTGATTTGTGATCTGCGTTCTTATCAATTTCATTGTGCGCAACTAGGGATCCCTCATCCCTTTGTTTTACTTCGTTTTCTTATGTACACTTTCTTTTCATTACTAAAAAAGAAAAAGGTCCAGAAGTTGATGAGAAAGCTGCTTGCACCTAAAAACTCAAAATGGTTGAGTTGGCTATATTGGATGAGTGGACACATCAATAATGAGTATGATAGGAATCTGCTTGAGCTACATTAGCAAACTGAATTAGGTATAATAAACATCTTGGATCAGGTAAATAGGTATTTTTAACAGCACCTGCCAACTAACTTACTGAACCAGTAATAGCAAAAAATAATGTGCGAACTTTAGGAGGAGAGTAAGAGGATGAGGATTTATTTTGGAAAAATGAGGAAGTATTGTCACAAAAAGTATGACTAAAAGCCTTAATAGTTGGTGCTTCTGAACAATTCTTCTTTTTGTCTTGTAAAATGTACTCTTAGATGAATGTTAATAATCAAAAGAGCTTGCAAGTAACCAATTTAGATCGAGGCTCTCAAATTTTGAATCCAGGATCACTAAATATGTATCCATCGTGAATTTCTCTGTATCCCGTGAATGTTTTCATGTACACCGTCAGTTGTGACAGTAAATGATAATTCTTCTTTTTTTTTTTTTTTTTTTGGAATTGTTAATTCCTTTTCTCCACTGTTTCTGCACGATAGGTAAACGTGGTTGATCCTGCTATGGATAAAGCATTGCTGCTCTTGGAAAACTTTGCTGTAGATGCACAAAATGGGAAGGTCTCAAAACATAGATTACAATTTGGTGCTCCTTGGAGGCATCCCCCCAAAACAGATATCTCATCATGGGCTAAAATTCAGCTAATGGACTTTCTTCAATCTCTAGTCAACACAGATTTTGCGGTAATTTTTTATCCTAACCCTGCAATAATACTTGCTTCCATTGAGCAAATGTCACATGTTGAGGTGTTACTTTGCATTTAGCCAAATACTAACTCATATTCCAAATGCCCTCTTTTATCAACCTAATCTGAAAGGATTCCAATACATCATTATATGATATATCCTTTTGATTTAGTTGAACTTCCAATGCAAAATTTCAGGATTTCCCTTCATCCAATGCAGGTTAACTACTTTGCTGATCCATGCCTCGAGTTCATGGATGATCCTGCTGCTGTTGCACTGCTAGAGGTAATGACGTATGATTTATTTGTTGTACTCTTGTCTGATTCCTGCCCTTTCTCAGTTTTTCAGGAAGTTTCTGGATGCCTGTTTAATAATGAGTCCTTAAAGCTTCATGTGCTTTGTAAACTTCACCATAGGATAGAGGAGTATACAAGCGGCAGATAAAATTGTGCATTGCTATTGTGAGGACTACTTCTCAACAAACTTCGTAATTTGAGGCAGAGCCATTTGTTTTATAATAAAATAGTGTGTAGTGATAATTTTGTGTATTAGAGGACGATTTTCATAATTGACCTTTTGTGTATCTCTACTATCTGGTGCATTTAGAAGATTTAGCAAACTCAATGGATTTTTTCCTTACATAAATACTTCTTTTAGGTTGGTTTGTTGTACACCCAACGGGATCCGTCCTTTATTCGCCCTGTCAGCCGTGGTATTCGGAGATGCCTTGTGAGATGGTAAGAATTAATCTGATGCATCCAAGTTTAGTAGCTAATGAAAGTGCCTAGCAGCATGTGCTGACGTATAAGTGCTGCTGCAGGCTTGTTCAAGAACGGTTAAATCTGAGCTTTAAACATTCCATCCAGTACCGCTGGCAGCGTTTCATACGAGGCCGCTACTATCGGCACTTGTTGCTATACATAAAATAGTTGATGGAGGTACGTCTATTTCTTGTTGATTTACCATTGTTTTCCATCTGGAGATTTACTAGTAGTCTATTGCTCTCTGTCCCCCCCCCCCCCCCCCCCCCCCCCCCCCCCCCCCCCAAAAAAAAGTCCTGTTTCTGAAACTTTTTTTTGTCCTGAAGAAAAAGAATTATCTGAAAAATTATAGTTAATTATTAGTTGAAATTTCAATAATAAACTTATGATACCATACCACTCTATTATCTTCTATCCACTCGTTTTTTACTATTCTGATGGCGAGTGCAACATTAGGCTGTTCTTGTATGGACAAATTAGTGAAAGTTCGATCTTACCATGCCACTAAATGAATGAAATGAAACGGACGGTTGTATTTTCAGGCTGACATCATGGCAATAGTTCGTGTATTGGTTCGGGCTCTCTTTGGTCATCAAACTTCAGTGTAAGTCATTGTTTAATGTTGGATTCACTGTCCTTTTGCTGCCAACTTTCATACGACCTTTGAAAAGGCATTTTGCGTTTAAATATGAATAATGTGTGTCTGGACTTTCGACCAATAGGTATAGGTGCGTGTGATTCAGCATGCTTAAATTTCATAGTTTGCTTATGGGTGTATTGCAGTTGCACTTTGGGCCAATCAAATAAACTACAGACAAATTCTGTTCCATCAATCAAACAACATATCAGGAGTCCATACAAATATTAAATTTACAAATTTTTGAAGACCCTTTAAAGGTGTAGCTTGCAATCTCAGGAGGTGTTAAATTATCTGTGAGGAGTTTATATTGATTTCCCCTGGTTAGGGCTTAAGGGTTGGGCAGGGCCGTGTTTGACGGTCGGCCCGGCACAATTTTGCTGCATGCCTCGACGGCATTGGACCGGACTGAACAAAATGGCTTGAATGGACACCTTTTATCAACTCAATCCCCAGCCGCATTTGATGGCCTTCTATAATGAGATGTATTGTTATCAATTTAAATATCATTATTTGAGTTTTTAATAACTAACCATTTCATGGAACAAGTGACATAAATCGTTACTGTATATATATAGGAATATTAGATATCAGCAAATTTGAAATAATGATTTTTAGGATATCCAATGAAGCGTGGAATAAGAAGGGACTGGGTGACTTTTCAGATCTTTGGATAATTTGTTTATGTTGTTTGGATCGACTGATTGAATGAAATATAATAATAATAAGGTGAATAAAATTACTTTTGTATTTTCATTTTGCACTAAAAGATGCTTAGATTCTTACAGAGAAGTATATACTTCTGTTAATTTTTGAATTTATCCTTATTTAATTTAAAAAACAAATTTAATCAATAAATAGCAAATGAAAAAATTAGTGCTTCTTGCAATTCCAAAAAATAAACATGTCGTAATCCTTGTTGCTTGATTTTTGTCGTCAAACAATATTGAATATTCAAGAATGACTTTGAGTCTCCTTCAAATGCTCAAGAACGTCTTTGGGTCTCCTCTGGTATATGATTAATAGCTAGGAAAATTTTGAAATTTTTCGAGGTGGAACAAAACAATTTGATTTGTGTTATTTAAATTTGGTGTTGGTGGGCTTTGGTATGGTTCCACACAAAACTAACATATATGAAATCAAATCAATACCTATAGGAAATATTAATCACCCAATCGAAATCCTTTTTAACATAATTATCAGATTAATTTTCACAAAAATCCCAATTTTTTTGATTTATGAGAGATGGGCCTGAGTTTTGCAGGGAGATAGAAGATGAGATTTTGCTTTATCTATCTCTATCAATCTTGACTTCCATTTTGGGCCGGTTGGTTTTCCTGATGGTTCTTGCTGCTATATTTTGTAAGGGGCCTCTTTTCTTGTTCATGGGTTGCGAGTGGAGACTTTCTTGGGCTTTTCTCTCTGATTATTTATTGCAGATTAGTATTGGGCTCCCCAGAGTTTTGGGATTGGAAGTTTGTTATCTGTATGGGCCATATTTATTGGATTTATATTCGTCTTTTTTGGTCTAGCCTCCCTAGACATTGAATGGAAGGATTTCTCTTGGAATTAGGCGCCTTTTATACTTGAGTTGTTACTTAAATGTTGAGGATCTCGTCTTAATCTCATCTTAGTACAACTGCCTCTTCTCAATATGATATAAAAATGGTAGCAGCATTTGCGCTTGTTGTGTTGATAATATTACATTGCCAAAAAAGGAATCATTAGACATGTAACACCATCCAATCTATTATTAAGCTTTTAGTTAAGGGAAAAATTAAAAGACCAATACATTCAGATATTCTCAATTTGGTTTTTGGTATAATTTGATGTTTCTTTATATTTTATGCACAGGCCTATGAAATAGGATATTGATATAACTGGAGTTCATTGTTTGTAAATATCTTATCACATATTTGGTCAGTTTATTTTCATATTTAAAAAGAATATATTTTTATGAATTATTTTTGAATGTGTGGATTTAGATCTGTATAATTGGTCGATTTGTCTTGGATCTATGTAAAAGTGCGTGCATTCTTCCTTAAAACATGCTTCTAGCGGATTTATACTTCTGACATAACATTTTTTTTTCTAAAGAAAAGTAATACTTTTTTAATAAAAAACAATCTAGCAAAGTATTACTTTTGTACCATAAAAATCTTGCTATTTGTTTGGCTAATTACAAAAAAAACGTTGGAGATAAAGCATTTTCTATATACAAAAAATTATGGCTCAAACAATATTCTTTTTGCTAAAATCTAAATTATTTTAAGGTGAAAACTAGTATTTTTTTTAACAATTTAAAACAAAAAAAATTAATTATTATCACCTAATCAGTAATACTTTATAAAAAAAAATATTATACGCATACACGCAGAAAATTAACCGAACACATGTTTTAAATTGCGTCAATTTGAATTTGTACTTTTTAAAAATATAAATTTAATTAATTGATTACACAAATTTGAACATGTAGAAATATGGTGTATAATTTTTTATGATATGAAAATGTAGATGGGCAGCAGAGAAAACATTATTTGGGATGAGAAGGAATAAAGGTGGTGCGGTGAAATCCATGATAACTTGTCTGCTAAATCACAATTACCAATGGATTTGGGGAGCACGCAATCATTGCTCATCAATTCTTTTTTTTTTTTTAATCCAAACAATTAATTATTTCATCCAATGTCCATTCATATAATCAATCAAATTTATACAAAATTAAAGATACTATTATTTATATTAATTTAGATTAGGTTGTGCAGAAATCTAGACGTCTTCCTACTTTATCAATTATTATTTAAACATTTTAAGTTTTTTTTTTTTTACCTCGGATTATTAACTCTATGTGTCTAACCAGACTTAAATTAATAAAATACTTTGATGGGCCGTTAATTATTCTCTTAATTTTTTAAATTTTAAATATATTCACATATATTAAAATAAAATATTAAATTTGTTTTTGTTGATTATTTGGGTTGACTTTGGATATTTATTGCGATTGAATTATTTTTATAAAATAATAAAATACTTAGTATATTTTTATTCTTAAATAATTATTTTTAAATATATTAAAAAGTATGGATTGTATGAGGCAATATATATATATATATATATATATATATATATATATATATATATATTGAAACTGAAGTAACAAAATTATGAATTTTTTTTCATTTTTGTGTTTTTGAGTTATGATTATTAGAAAAAAGAGTAACAAAATTAAATACATAATATTAGTTCATTCAATACATCCCATAGAAATGAATCTAAATGTAAGAAAATTGAATGCCAAACTGAATTCTTCTGTTTAATATTATTACAAACAGAATTTGAATTCATTACACTTCCAATCAAAGGACAAAATATAAATCCTTAGAAAAAGCAAAACAAAAAACTAAAACCCCTCTCTCTCGCCTTCCCCCTCCTCTTTTTTTTCCACTGTTCCCCCCCCCCCCCCCCCCCCCCTCTCTCTCTCTCTCTTTCTATTTTCTACGTGAACTATTTTAAAAAAAAAATAAAATTAGTAATTTTATAGAAATATAGAGTGCACGGTTCAAGAAATGCTTCAAGTAGAATTAATCATAAGCAAAGAAGGATTAAAAGAAAGTAGAAGCAAATTGTAAAATAATTCATTTGTTTATTTATGATATTGATGATGTCTTGCGTATTTCTGAACCTGTCTCATAAGTGTCCGTTTGAAAACTGTAAAGCATGGGAAGATTGGTATGTGTACAAAACTTTTAATTTGTGGTAAAAGGACAACTATTAGTTTTAGAGTAATATTTTACGCTTGAGAAGTAACGGTCAAAATATCTCCACACGAAGAACAAAATCTTTACAGTTAAGAAATAAAATATATTTCAACACAAAAATATTATATTACAACACAAAAAGTAATATTTTCATGATTAAATAATAATATATGTGTTAAGAAATTAAACCAAAATATTGCTCAATATGTACTAGTTTCATTGAACAAGATATTACTTATTTAATTAAAAGTATTACTGTTTAACTAAAAAGTATTACATACCCAGTAATAAATCCAAAATTGCTGGAGCACAAGTTGCGTGCGTTTTAAACGTGAGTTGGATGCGCGCTCGGCGTGAATTTTTTTATCTTTTTAGTTTGGTGTATTTTTTGAGGTCCGGCCTAAAATAATTAATAGATCTGACCCACATCCTAGTTCCACAAATCGAGGATTCGTGCAATCGATTCATACGAGACTTACTCTAAAAATATTTTTAAAATTAATAATTTTTAGCAGATTTTTAGTAACTAAAAGTGTTTTTAATGATTTATAAGTCCTTGTTTAGTTGAGTTTTACTTTTCTTCGTTTTCAAAAATAATTTTCAATTTCTTTATACTTTTCCGTTTCTAATCCGTTTTGACATATATTATATCAAATTAATCATACAAAATTAATTTTTGATTGGTTAGGCTTAATTTGAATATTTATTGTGTATTGATTTGAATTTTAAATAAATATTAACTATTATTTTAAAATATTTTAAGTAATTTAATTTTTAATACAACTAAGTAATTATTAAAAAACTCTTATTTTGGTATAATACAATAAATTATGTTATAAATAATTATATATTTTAGACATCTTTATTAATAAATTACTTTGAATATTTTATAATACTTATTTTTAAACTTAATCTAAAAAATATTATTAGATTATTAGAAAATATGTTTTATAAAATATATTATAAGCCGCGAATAGATGAAAGAAATAGTAGTATGTATAATCCTCAAATAATAGATTGAATTTAAAAATTTTATGAATAAGTCAAACATGATGATTCGTTTAATTGCTATTCTTGATTTAATTATTGTTAATTAAGCCCGTGGCTTTGGACAACCAATCAGAGTGAGTGGGTCCACACACTAAGCAGTGCACATACTATGTTTCAGGAAACCAAGTCAATATTCAACACTACAAACTTTGATTATTTGATAATTTATCTTTAATTAAAAATTAATTATCAGGAGTAAGATCACTTGATTATCATAATCGCATTAAAAATAATTACATAACATAATTTGAAATTACAACTCACCGTCTTAAATACATTTTTCAACATTATACTTTTTATTTATTTATTTGATAAACTTACGACCTCTAAAAATATGAATTCACATAATTACAAAAAAAAAAGTTATTCGGTGATTAAAATTTTCTAATGGTATACAATTTATTCATAAAATAAAAAGTTCCACTTTAAAAATATTAAATTATTATTATTATTTTTTTTAATGGAAATGGAGGGGGGTAGAAAATGGGGGGTGGGGGTGGGGGACAGTTCACGTGGAAAGATTCAAGTGAAGATGAAGGAGAGTGGAGAAAGGATATGTCATATTTGGTAAACTCCAACTGCACCACTATTTTTATATTAATTAATCAGATCTGGTAGTTACGCGTATTCAAGGCTCCTCCTCTCATGGTATCCTATGCCATGCACACCTCTCTCACACTCTCTCTCTCTCTCTCTCTCTCTCTCTCTCTCTCTCTCTCTATATATATATATATATATATATATATGCATTAGTTGATGAATATTAACACATCTAGACTATTGAATACTTGGTTAGATTGAATAATATTTACAAACTCATATTATTTTATATTAAAATTACATATATGTGACACAAATTGAGCCTTATTAAGAATTGGGTTCTTCCTTCAAGTATAAAATATAACCAGCTCCAAAACCTATATATTGAATTGAGGAGTTGAAATTATCTAGAAGACGAAAAGTAATTCATAAAAAAGTATACGTGAATTTTGTGGGTATAAGAACTATATCACTCAAAAATAAATTTAAATTTAAACATAGAAAAATGATAGATAATAGTATTATTATTATTATTATTATTATTATTATTAATATGTTTAATAACTCTATTATACCAGCATGAATCTGGCATATGAATGCATTTAGGTGAAAATTTGGGCGGAAAAATAAACAATGGAGAATCCCCTATGATTTCTTCTTTCGAACAATATATAGATATATAGATTTAAACTAGTTTGTTGCTATAAATATATAAAATAATTTGAAATGGTTTATAATCATGTATGCATAAAAAATGCAGAAATCAAAAAATTCAAATAATCTATTTGGCCTATGTATTTTACTCATTACTGTGATTTACAACTATAATTATACATATACTTTTATTCAAGATATATAAGAATTGATATTATAGTGTAATAAAGTATGATAAGATGTATACGTTAAATATTAAATCAACAAATTTAATGGAAACCTAGAAAGTAGAAGGACAAAAATGGAAAGGGGAAAAAGAAGAAGGTTGAGAGCAGAGAAGGTGGAAAAAGGGTGGTGGGAGCCCACTTACTTGACCCACTTTTCCCAGAAACGTAACTTCTAAACTTGCAGTTATAACGCTAATCCCAAAAAGTGAATATCGCATCAATTTCAGCCCACTGACCACCTCTCACATACAGTTTGATGAGGATTAATTGAATGGATTTATGGAGACACCTCATATCTTCAGTACTAACAGCAGGTGCTACTTTAGACAGCAAGGAGAATAATTAGACCAATAGTCAGTTAAGTTAAGAATCTTTTTTTTTTTTTTTTATGCTAAATGAGCTGCTGCATTCAATCTTATTTTTGGGGTTTTTTTTCAAAATAATGCGAAAAAAAGAAAAAATTTACGAAATAGGCATGTTTTGTAACAGTTTTTAAAAATAGGTAAAACGTCACCGCCGGTGACGTTATTTTGAAAAAACGTCACCGGAGGTGACGATTTTAAATTTAAATGAAAGAACGTCACCTTAGGTGACGTTCTTTCTTTTTATCATATATATATATACACACATACATCATACATGCATATATATATTATATATATACACACTGACATATATATATATATATAACTTGTATTATATATATATAATTTTAATATATATTCTTATTAATATATATACACACTGACATTTATATAACCTGTATTATATATATATTTTTTAATATATATTCTTATTAATATATATATATATGTATAAATTTATAAAATATATATTTATACTCTAAAATAACATTGTGAATATATATATATTTTTATATTTTATTTATTCAGTAAATATATCAAAATAAATATTAAAATATAATTAATAAAATTAAAAAATTATAATTTTATTTAAGATAATAAAAAATATTTAAATTTATTTTTATATTATATATATTATATATATATATGTATTTATAAAATTATTATTTATAAATAAGAATATATATTTTGAATATGTGTATATATATATATATTTATTTATTAAGTAAATATATAAATATATATATATATATAATAATAATAATATATAAAAATATTTATTAAATTAATAATTTTTATCATTAATTCATATTTTTTAAATTAATAATATATATATATATATAATAATAATATATAAATTTATATATATATTTTCGGATATTATATATATTATTATTTATAAATATATATTTTATAAATAAATATATATATATATAATACATATAACTAAAAACGTCACCTTAGGTGACGTTTTTTTAAAAACGTCACCTTAGGTGACGTTAATTCATATATATATATATATATTATATATACACACACACACTGACACACACACATATATATATATATATAAAACCTGTAAATATATATATATTTTTAAATATATATTCATATTAACATATATATGTATGTTAAGTAAATATATATATATATATATATATATATATTTTATTATTATATTATATTAGTTTATGTATATATATTTTATAAACATTATTTAAAATAAAGATTAATATTTAATTATTATTATTTGTAATTTAATTTGTTGAAAGAAATATATATTATTATTATTTATAATTTAATTTTCTTAAAGAAATATAAATTTATATATATTTTGTAATAATAATACATGAATATATATATATATATATTAAATTATAAATTTAAAAAATGTTATTTAAAAAAATAAAAAATAAAAAAATAATTTTCTATTAATTACAGAAATATTTGAAAAATATATATATAATATATATATATAATATATAATATAATATACATACACACATGGCCAATATATATATATATATATAATATACATACACACATAAGAAACGTCAGTGGCACTGACGTTTCAAAGGAAACGTCAGTGCCACTGACGTTTTTTCATTGCAAATTTTTTTTTTTTTTTTCGGCCCAAAATATATTGAGGTTGCGAGGATTCGACCTCACAACCTCTTGGAGAAGCGGCCCAGCTTTTAACCATCATGGCACACGCAATGTTTGAAAATTTATGATATAATTTTATATATAATATATATTTAAAAACAATATATTTATAATATTTTTTTATTTTTAATTATAATATATATTATATAAAACAATTAAGGTGACGTTTATTCTTTTATTTTTATTTTTATTCTTATATATATATATTTATATATTATTAATATATATATTATCTTATTTTCATAATATGAATTAATAATTAAAAAAATTTCTTTAATTTAAAAAATTCTTTTTATTATCTTAAATAAAATTATAATATTTTACTTTTTAAAATTATAATTTAATATATATTTTTATATAAAAAATTATTAAATTAAATAAAAAATTTTAATTATTAATTCATATTTTGAAAATAAATAATATATATATATAATAATAATATATAAATATATATAATTTTGGATATTATATATATTATTATTTATAAATATATATTTTATAAATATATATATATAATAGATATTATATATATAAGATAATATAATTTTATTTAAGATTATAAAATAATAATTAAATTAAATAATAATTTTTAATTATTAATTTTATTTTTATTTCATTTTCTTTTATATAATATATATATATATATATTATAATTAAAAATAAAAAATATTATAAATATATCGTATATTTATATTATATATAAAATTATATCATAAATTTTCAAATATTGAATGTGCCTTGGTGGTTAAAAGCATATGCATATATTCCTAAATATATATATATATATTGAAAAGGTAATATATTTAAATACCTATATATATTATATATAGATATTTATATATATATATATATATATATATATATATATATATATATATATATATATATATTATAAATAATGATATATATAATATCCGAAAAAATATATATTTATATATTATTATTATATATATTATTTATTTTCTAAATATGAATTAAAAATTAAAAATTATTATTTAATTTAATATTTTTTATTATCTTAAATAAAATTATAATATTTTACTTTTTAAAATTATAATTTAATATATATTTTTATATATTTACTTAATAAATAAAAAATATATATACATATTCAAAATATATATTATTATTTATAAATATATATTTTATAAATACATATATATATATATAATATATTATAAAAATAAATTTAAATATTTTTTTATCTTAAATAAAATTATAATATTTTAATTTTATTAATTATATTTTAATATTTATTTTGATATATAAATATATATTTTATAAATATATACATATATATAGTAATGAGAATATATATTTAAAAAAAATTATATATATATATATATATATATATATATATAGACACACACACTGACACACACACACATATATATATATATATAACCAGTAAATATATATATATATATATATATATATATATATATATGCATGTATGGATGTATGTATGTATTATATATATTGTGTGTGTGTATATATATAACATATAAATAAAAGAACGTCACCTAAGGTGACGTTCTTTCATTTAAATTTAAAATCGTCACCTCCGGTGACGTTTTTTCAAAATAACGTCACCGGCGGTGACGTTTTACCTATTTTTAAAAACTGTTACAAAACATGCCTATTTCGTAAATTTTTTCTTTTTTTCGCATTATTTTGAAAAAAAACCCCTTATTTTTGCACTAACATTTTATTCACCTACAGATCTCATACACCCTATATATTGGGTTACATGACATGTAAATACATTCTTCATTATTTATTATATATATTTGAATATAAATCATTTTTTTTTGGAAAAAAATTCGTTTCCTCTTGAATTTGTATAGCCATGTAAGAACTGTATATAACCATGTATTGCTAGTGGTGGCCCACATGCCATTAATTGGTATCCTCATTGCTTGCCTCATCTTGATAGCAAAGTTGATGTAAATGGGAAATTCAAGATCACAATCTTGTAAAATCAATCCTCCAAAA
Source organism: Caryopteris x clandonensis (assembly GCA_028749325.2). Classification (NCBI taxonomy): domain Eukaryota; kingdom Viridiplantae; phylum Streptophyta; class Magnoliopsida; order Lamiales; family Lamiaceae; genus Caryopteris; species Caryopteris x clandonensis. The sequence goes on along the minus strand of JAPYKT020000030.1, from coordinate 2,119,759 downwards.
CAAGCAACAAAAGTACTTTACAATCTCACTTTTCTGAGCTTAAGTCACACTAAGTGTCATAGTAAAAAGATTTTTTTTTTTTTTTTGCTTATTTTGTGGTTTTTTTAATTTAGATACAAACGGTGACAATAGATATATTTTATACTACGCACGATGAATTGCACCTAAAATTATATGTATCATTTTATGAATAACAGATGATATATAGTATAATATATTCAAATAAAATTGAAGGTAAAAAATTAAAGAATTTTCATGCAAAATGTTTAAAAGAAGCGAGAATTGAGATTGAAAATCCTTTAGAAAATATGTACATCTATGGCCTCTAAGCGCCTAATCTATGCGTATTTTTTTATAGTAACATATATGTGTGTGTGTATATATATATGATGAATGATTTTGTTAGTACCAATCGTATTAAACCTAAATGAGACTTATGAATTAACAATTAGTGTGTCATCAATCGAGGTAGATGTTTCCTAATTTGTTCAAGGGCAAAAGGGTCTTCACAGATGATATCCCTCCTCACAAACAAAAAAAGGCAAGCTAATATACATTACAGTCAATGTGATTAAATGCTTAAAAAATTGCAAGAAATAGGGGGAAGAAAAATGGTTTCAAGTATGGTAAATACAGCCCCAAAACCTGCAAAATCAGCACAAATTTCATGTGGTAACGACCTAGGCAAAAAAGCCAAGATTTGTGAATTTAAGGTGGCCAGAAAAAGAAATCCAAGATTGAGATGCATCAGCTGGAAAAGCAAACAGTTCATGACATGGACATGTTACGAAAGTTGTTCACTTGTGTAAGAATAAAGAAATGCCAACCACCTTTTCCTCTCTCAATTACCTTACATTGCACGCCTCCCACCCCCCCCCCCCCACCCCTATCCTTGTACATATATTGACGTAAAAACTCAATCCCTCTTCTTCATTTCTTGTCCACAACCCCACCCCCGCCACCATGTCTGCAGATCTTGAATTCAGACTTCCAATCATCAAAATTATCTCTCCAGAAAATTCTGATATATCCGATGTTGACGGTGAGAACTGCGTCAGCACTGAAGAAGATTGCCACACCCCGAAGTCTGCGCAGCACATGATCCCTCCCGTTATCAACTGCCCGCCGGCGCCGAGGAAGCCGGCCAGGCGGCGCGGCGCGGCGCCCTCATACAAGAGGAAACTGTGTGAATTGGAGTTCTTTGAGGTTGTGGCGCGGGAAGAAATTGAGTCATTTTTCAGAAGGGCGGAGGAAAGGATCAATGGCGGCGGTGCTTCCAAGAGACGATGCGTATTGTAAAGGAAGGAAATCAAACAACCGGTTCTTGTGAATTAATGCTGGGATTTTATTTTTAATATTTAGTCTTATAAAAAAAAGAAATTAGTTTGGCTTGGAAAATCATCAGGCCTATGATCTATATTGAATCATGTATGTAGATTTACACGTTTTTTTTTTTTTTCCTTTATCAATATTGAAATATCTTATATATCGTTTCAGATTCTTGATATTTATTTTTTTGGTTGAAATTTTGATTTAGAGAGAGTAAATTCTGGCCTGAATTATAGTTTTTTGTTTTTTGTTTTTTCCTTTTTTTATATGGGGGGGGGGGGGGATGAAATATATCGTTTTTATGTGAATTGAGATGAACAAAAAAATCTGAATTTATTCGTTTTAATTATTTGTCAGTGTCAGATGTTTTTATGTGGATGGAATTTTTTTTTTTTTTTTTTTTGGTGAGATGAGCTCATGTTTATTTCTTGAAATACCAAAATTAATATTTCTTGAATTATGTATACATATACTAATGATATATATAAATTCACAGGAGTTGGTCTTTCGTATGGATTTGTACCAAGTTTATGAATTACAACTCACTGATCCACCATGATCACTAAGAAATGCTCCGTTTTGCTGTTGTCTGGCGTATAAAGTAAATATGAAATTAAAACACAATAGAAACCGAAGGAATGTTATTTGCGGTTGGGTTGGAACTGATATTCTGGATTATCTTAAATGAGATTTAAAGGGAAGCAGCTAACTCTTTAATGAAGTGAGATGAGAGGGGAAAAAGAAAGGAGGGACATAGCTGTGCCTGTGAGGTTGGTTAGTTGCTTTTCTTCGACGGAAGGAAGTTGGAATTTTTACCTTTTTTCATTTTTTATTCGAACAAATTAAATTAAATAAAAAATAAATATAATTATTTAATGCAAGATTTGAAAAAAAAAAAAAGAATAATATGAAACTTTGATGGGATCATCAATTGCCTTGATTTATTATAATATTATATAAATGAGTAGGTAATATGGTTGATCTGTATAACGCTTGAGTGAGTGACACGGCTTTGGGATTCATAATCTTGACTTTCATAGTTAATCACATATTAATCCATAACACAGACGGACAGAGAGAGAAGTTAGCTATTAGGGAAACAATGTCAGATTAATTTTCTAAACAATAAAAGGTTAATACTTGACAATCTCATATTGTATCACAAATCAATGTATCGAGAATGGTACCAACATACAAATCAATCGACCCAAATCCATATGTATGTGGATATAATTTTTACTATATTCATACTTGTTACACATTTTAATAGAATTTAATAACACTTTTTTTTTTATTTCACCAGATATAAAGGTTCAAAAAATATTTAAATTTAAAATTTTCGTGGTTAAATTTAGAAAAGAAAAATGGTAATTATCTTATTTTTATGAATAAATTAGTTAATATGTTGAAAGACTAATTTGATATAATGTTGAAGATAATATTTTGATATAAGTTAGATTTAAAAATTTTAAATTTAATAAATTTATCAATTTAATTTTGGCGGAATGAAACAAACTCAATGTAATATAACATTTGGTGTAGCATCGGACATTGCTTGTACATGAATTTGATAATAATTATAATGTTTGATGAGGTGGAGCCATCACCGTTTTTCTTTCTCCTTTTTTGGACTTAAATTATATTCTTTTTAGTCTCTGTGTGTGTGTGAGAGAGTATTCTAATAAAAGCTTTCCTTTTATTTATGTAAATTGTGTATTGATATCATATTTTATTTCATAATATAAGTTACATATATAGTATGAATTGCTATATATTCATATATAAATATAAATGAGTTGATAAAATAAAATATAGAATTAATGAAACACAATAATAAATAAAGAATATGGTGTGCACAAATTAAATTTAGCTTCATTTCAAGAGTAAATTTTGACATCCAGAATAGAATTGTTTCTACTTTTTAGGAGTGAGTCTCTTATGCGTTTGCTTTAAAAATATTACTATTTTTTTAAGATAAAAATCAGTAGTAATATTTTTTTAATAAAAAAGTAATATTTTATAGTTGAAAAAATATTATCAATTAAATTAAATGAAACACCCAATACATAGAAATTTTTGTGATTTACTAATTGTGTTCCCAATGCAGATATATATATATATATTTGAATTTTAATTTTGGTTTATAAAATGAAAGAAAAAGAGTAAGATGCAATCTTTAGTCAAAGGTATAGATAGACACGTTATTCCCCTGTATCATTCACATGTATGATATTATATTAATATGAGGGTATTTGGTGCAACAAATTACAGAAGAAAAGAATATACTCTCTACTTAATATTTTTCCAATTTTTATATAGTTTTTCTAGCTGGAAATTAATTTATTTTATACGCCCATCTAATGTTCTATATTTAGTAAAAACAATTAATTTTATGACAACATATAAGACTTATAAATTCGTATTTTCCCTATAAAAAAAAAAGAAAAAGAAATTGGTAGAAGAAAAACAATCAAGTCTTACCTAATAATTGTAATTAAGTACATATGTGGGGATGGATGTGGTTGACGAGCCAAAATCAACTGACAAATGGTATAATCAATATAACATAAATGTGATCCCTATTATTTATTTATTTTATCATTAATGTGACACTAATTATATTTTATTATGGCTGGCCCATTCCACATTTATTTTGCTTTTCCATTTTGCCCATAAATGATATTTCCAAAAATCAAATTGAATGGCATAATCTTCATAAAAATTATATAGTTGCCGTGGTGGATCTACCATAATAGCGCTCACCAAGATTTTTCACAAGTGTTATTAGCATACTTTTTTATATTTATGTTGGTCACATGTAAAGAACATATTTTGCCTGTATTATCCAAAAAGGAAAAAAGATACTATATTTTATGTTATAATGTATTTCATGTTTTCCATTAAATGTATAAATAGCATAATTAATTCAGAAAATGATATAATATATCAATGAGATATTTTATTTTCCTATCGTATTTGGAGTTCTTATTTAATTATATTATTATTGCAAGTTGAGTGTAATATAATAAAATATGTTAGATCAGAATTCGTGCACATGTGTAATGTTCATTATGAATTCGAACTATAATTGAAATATGCAGAAGAGAAACAGGAATTACAACAATTACGAGTAAGAATCATTCTTTCTCTCAAGTATCTGTATTAGAAAGAATGATTGTTCACACAATATACAGTTTGGACCTATACATTATTAGATTTCCTCTAGCACTAGCCAACCATATACCACTCTCTTATACCACTATCTTCTAACAACTTACTTGACCATCTACTCCCACAGATGGATTTGGCTGCCGACTTCCAACCGATAGGTATATGAACTCTCCCGAGCCTAGTATGGTTATGCTGCCGACTCCTGTCCGACAAATATCAAAACTCTCCCGAGCACAGTAGAAACCCTATACTACAATAAACTCTCAAATAAAACCAACCTTTCTCTCCCTTTGCAAAAGCTATTGAATGTAATGCAATAGAGATGACCACAACCTTCTCATAGGACTCTTATTTATATACCCGAAGTTTCATTCGATCTTACGAATCTTCATGATCTTCATTTCATGTAACCCTTGATCATATCTTCGGTTGTTGATCTCATCTCTTTTTCTTCAAGGAAATGATTTGTGTATCATTTCCTCATTGCTAGATCTTTGTGAATCTTTTCTTGTGTGATTGGATTTCCTCATGTATATCTCTCACTTGATTTGGTTTGATCTTGCAAATCTTCCATCCAATTTTGTTGCTTTTCATTCTAAGATCACTTGCAATCTTTTCCTTGCATCCTGCATAGCATATTTAAATTAAGATTTTCAATATATGTCAACACACTTACCTTATCAATATCATTATAAATGTCACTTGTACTTATAAAAAAATGAACATAATAATAATAATAATAATAATAATAATAATAATAATAATAATAATAATAATAATAATAATAATAATAATAATAATGTAGCATAAATTTGTAAAGATAGCTTGGAGAAGAACAATCTCCAGTTTATTATATCAATGAACTCAATTGAAAGTTTTCAAGTTAGAAAGCTTCTAAAGCTCCCACCAACAATTCTACACCATCTACTACAATCAAAGTTATTATCACACCATAAAATTCTAGAAAGTGAGAGTGTAAGTTTCAAATCGAGGGAAATGTAGGAAAAAACACTTAAGCTCACAAAATATAGCACTCAAAGGACTTGTACTCAACTTCAACAGAACTTTTGGAAATGGTCTTCTTCAGTTTCTTGGTTTTCCATGACACCAAGGAATCTTCAAGAAAAATGCAGTAGTCTATATGTAATTTTCTAATTTCGAGGAAAGACCTCAATCTGCATCACAATAATCTTTGAGAGCCAATTGATTATTGGAAGAATAAAAAAGTAATATTTGGCACAGCCAAGATCCTTTATAGTGAATAGGCCATCCAAATAAGCTTTTAATGTGTTCACCGCTGCTACCAGTAACGAAGACATCATCAACATAAATTAGAATAACCCCCCCAAAAAAAAAAAAGATTCAGTAGCCTTGAAAAAGACAAAGATCATGTTGTGACAGCTTAAAACTAAACTCCAACTTCCCACAAAACTCAACATTCCACTGTCGTGATGCTTGCTTTTATCAAAAACCAAATTATAAAATGAAAATATGTTTAATTCATCAAAGAACAACTATAACAGTTGTCACGTATTTATACAAGAGATTGGAGGCTCAAAACTAACTTATGAAAACCATGCAAGTAGCATAACCATTTAACACATTCCTAACTAATTTTCTAACTTGTAAAACAAGTTGTAACTACCACGCAAGTGGCATAACCATCTAACTAATTTTCTAACTACCGTGCAAGTGGCACATATATTTAATATGCTCCCTTGTAAGCTCAACCGAGTTCAGGATAGACAAATAACTTCGAACTTAGGAACTGAAATCAAGTACAGGACAAGGCTTGGGTTAGTATGTCTGATGTTTGATCTTCAGACGGAACAAATCTGATATTCAGGTCCTTGCTTTGCACCTTCTCTCTAAGAAAATGAACATCAACCTCAATATGTTGAGTTCGAGCATGGAAATCTGGATTAAAGGCCAATTTAACTGCTCCCAAGTTATCACACCACAAAATTGAAGGTTTAACAATGGGCAGACCAAGTTCAGAAAAAAGACTACAAATCCAGATCAGTTCAGTGGTAGCCATGGCAAGAGCCCGATACTCAGCTTTGGTGTTGCTTCTTGCCACAATATGCTGCTTCCTAGAAGATCAGGATATAGGATTAGATCCTAGAAATATGCAAAAACCACCAGTGCTTCTCCTATCATCAACACAACTCGCAAAATCGGCATCTGCAAAACCTTCAAGCACCATTCTAGAAACAGGTTTAAAGAACAAACCAGTGGAAATAGCGCCTTGTAAAAACTGCAATACCCGTTTTCCAGCTTTCCAATGATTGACAGTGGGAGCATGAAGAAATTGGCTCAGTTTATTCACAATATAAGAAATATATGGTCTCGTCATAATAAGATACTGCAATGCACCAACAAGACTTCTGTATTTGGACGGTTGATCAAAAGGACGACTTTCTCGCAAATGTAATTTAATCCCAGAACAACAAATAGTAGGCACAGGCTTACATTTTTCCATATCATGTTGAGGTAGAAGATCCCGAATGTACTTTGACTGAGTAAGATGATGCCTTGAACAGTCCTATCAGCTTCTAGACCAAGAAAATAACTCACTTCCCCTAAGTGTTTTAAGGAGAATTTTTTGTCGAGATCAGAGATAAGCTGTTGAATCTGAGAGGGATCATCACCAGTGACCAAAATATCATCAACATACACAAGTACAATTAGCATTTTACCATTGACATGAATATGAAAAAGAGAATGATCAGAGACAGACATTTGGAGGCCTTTAGAAAGCAAGAAACCTTTGAGCTTGTCATACCATGCTTTCGGAGCTTGTTTCAAGCCATAAAGAGACTTCATTAACCTGTAAACATAATCTGGCTTGGAGGAATCTTCATATCCTTCAGTCTGCTTCATGAAAACAACTTCTCTTAAGTCTCCATTTAAGAAAGCATTGTTCACATCGACTAGTTATATTTTCCAACCCTTAGTGATAGCCATGGTGAAAATAAGTCTGATTGTGACCGGTTTAACAACCGAACTAAAAGTATCAAAGTAATCCACTCCGGCATTTTGGTAAAAACCCCTAGCAACCAATCTGGCCTTGTATTTATCAATAGTGCCATCAGACTTTTTCTTAATTCTGAAAATCCACTTGTTAGTGATAAGATTCATATGAGGATGAGCAGGAACAAGAGTCCACATATTATTCTTCATAAGAGCCGAATATTCAGAATCCATAGCAGATTTCCACTTAGGAAAAGATAAAGTTTGTTGCACAGTAACATGTTCAACATTTGAGTGAGACAAGGCCATATTCTATAATTTGGGTTTGAAATATCCCATTTTTTTATCTAGTCACCATACTATGACTAGAAGTGTGAGGCTATGGTAAATGAGAGGCAGGTGACTGAGAGGAAGTGGACGAACTAGAAGTAGGTAAGTGTTGAGGCGATGAAGGTGGAACATCTTGATTGGTAGGTGGAATAGGTGAGAGAATCGGAAGAACAGGAAGTATAGAGTTGGAGTGTGTGGCTGAGGAAAAATGAATGGTTTTAGGAAAAAGTGATTGATATGGAAAATAAAGCTCATTAAATTCCACAGTTCTAGCAACATATATCATGCCCGTTGAACTCAAACACTTATAATATTTTTTTTTTGGTCGAAACCGTGGAAATTAAATAAAATAAAAAAATTTGGTAGTACATCAATACTCGGGCATACCCGAAGAAAATAAAAAAACTAGTCTCGAATCCCAGCATTGGAACGGGAACAAGCATCCTAAAAAACTGTAAATGAGTGGCATAAAATCCACCAACACAAAGGCCAATATAACAAACTAGAAAGCTCTAATGCAAGAGCAAAACAACCTCCCAGTAGACATTTTCAAGCCCAAACGTGTCTTCAAAAAAACTGGTATCAGTATTCCAAAGTAGAATCTAACATCAGCAAGCGTCCATCTCAACCAGTATAGAAGCCGGCAGCCCACTTAGCAACAGCAAAGGGGCCATTAGGAAAGAACGAGCCATTAGGAAAGAACAGCAGGACCAACAAACGGACCGGCAGGTCTCAGCATCAAGAAGTAAATATCAGCAGTCAGATAAATAGCAATAGGACAACAGCCATCAGCAAGGAACAGGTATCAGCAGCAGGGCAGCAGCAACCAGTAAACAGCAGCTATCGGCAGCAGGTACAGCAAATAACAGCAGCAGGTATAGCAGGTTTCAGTAGCCATCATCTAGTGCAGCATCAATCCATCATCAGGAACAAACAAATAGTAGCAGCACCACCAGCGAACAGCAGCAGACTCCTTCCAGTTATGAAATAGCACAACAATGATGGGCATTAGACTGAGTTAGCACTGAGTCAGAGTCTGACTCAGTTGGGACTCGGTGAACCCTAGGAAAATCTGAGCGCCGCTCGAGTTGACTCACGCACAATCCTAGAACACGATCCTTCAAAAACCTTCACGGTGATAGTTTTTTTATATTTTTTATAGAGAAATCCCGGAAGGGGAATGAAAATACCAGCAATATTGAAAAATCAACATGCGGTTCATCCAAGAACTTCATTGATTTGAAGCGTAAGAACAAATGGCTTAAACCCTTCAACTTGAAGATCCCCAAAAAAGTTTTTTTTTTTTTGGTAAAATCCGTGGATAAAAATGACAATCCCAGCGAATTGACAGAATCAATAGGCTGTTCTTCCAAAAATCTTCAAAAAGAATGAAGAGCAGAATGAAATCCGATGGAATCGGATGGAGGAAGCATGTGATAAGCGGATCCTAGAGAGAAGCCAAAGCTTCTCTCTAGAGAGAGAAAATCTCAACCGCGGCTTGACTACTACTTTTCTTATTGTCACTTATAATATTTATGTGAAACACTGTAACCAAGAAAAGTGCATTTGGTACTTCTGAATTGTAATTTTGAGGAATTATAGGGTCTAAGAAATAGAAAGCAAGCACACCCAAATGTCTTGAATAATGTGTAATCGGGACTCTTTTTAAAAAGAACCTCAAATGGAGAAGAATTGTAAAGAACAAGGATAGGGAGTCTATTAATAGTATATACTGCAATAAGAAAAAAAATCCCACCAAAATTTAGGAGGCATGGAAGCTTGAGCAAGTAAAGATAAGCCAACCTCAATAATGTGTTGATGTTTCCTTTCAACTAAACCATTTTGAGTGTGTGTGTATGGACAAGAGTGTCTAGAAGTAATAACTTTAGTTTTGAGGATATTTGATAAGGATTGAAATTCACCCCCATATCACATTGACATATTTTCAAAGGATTTGAAAATTGTCTTTCAACCATGGCAATGAAGATAGGAAAGACTTTTGCCATCAGATTTTTGAACTAAAGGATAAATCCATGTAAACCGAGTGAAATCATCCACAAAGATAACATAGTTTATGTAACCATCTGCAGATAAGGTGGATGCAGGTCCCCAAACATCACTATGTATTATTTCAAGAGGAGAAGTAGTCGTATGAATGACGGAAGGAAAATGCATTTGATGAAATTTTCCAAGTTTACATGCTTCACTAAAAGAAAATTCTGAATGCGTACATGATATCTTCAAATGTTGAAGTACTTTATTTAGAGTTCTACTACAACAATGGCCCAAACGTTTAACCCAAAGAGTTGTTGTAGTCGTTGCTTTAGAATATGTGAAATGACGCGCAGAGGCTGTATGAATGCTTGGAGAAGTTGTGGTAGAGTGTGAGACTGAAGGATTGAAGTGTTTTTGTATATGAGAGAGGTCAATTTGGTATAGCCCGTCCTTACATCATCGACAAAACAGCAGTCAGCATGAAATTCAACATATACTGAATTGTCTTGTAAGAATTGACAAATGCTAAGAAGGATTTTAGTAATGTGCGGAACATGAAGAACGTGATTAAGATCAAATAAAACTGAAGAATGTAGGCTAGGTAGAGTAGAGGAACCAACATGAGAAATAGGAATTAAACTTTCATTACCGACAACAATCCAATCAGAGGCTGATACATACCCAGAAGGGAGAAAGAAGTGCCGTAGCCATGCACGTCAAATTTGGACTGACCAGAAGGTGTAACGGATGTGGAATTTTGACTTCCATTAGGATAAAAAAGTTCTTGGTGGTGTGAAAAAGGAGCCGTATGCTGAGAAGCAACACCTTGTTGAGCAGAAACCATATTTGCTCGTAGAGAAGAATAATAGCATTGTCTTCTCAGGACCTTGATAGTTCACATCAAACCTTTTATAACATTTGATTGCCACATGATTATTATGGCCACAAATTTGACAAACCATTCGAGAGCCTTGAAAAAATCAACCTCTTCCTCTATTTTGACCAAAATGTCCACCCCTCTGTGACCGAAAATTTGTAAAATTTTTCTTCTCAGTAAGATGAAGAGAAGGATTCTGAATATTGTTGAGACTAGGAACTGCAAAACTGGTATGCATTTGAGCTAACCGTATTTCATGTGTCTGTAGAATAAACTGTAATTCGGATCAGGGAACTTGATCTCCTTTAGTAGTGAGATTTACCACAGTGAGATTTACCACAATACTTTCATACTCGAATCCTAAACCACCAAGGATGTACAAAACTAAATCATCATCTGTCATAACTTGACCAGCTGCTTGAATATTGTCATCTATTCCTCGCATCTTAAGGACATATTCCTCTATCGATAGATCACCTTTCTTCAATGTCTGTAGTTGATACCGAAGATTCATAACTTTGACTTTAGATTGAGACCAAAACAAACTCTCAAAGATCTCCCATACTTCAAAAGAATAAATGCATCTGGTAACATGACCAAGCATTGTTTCACTTATTGAATTCAAAAGCTAGCTCAATAAGAACTGATCCTTTCTAATCCAGATAACATATTCAGGATTAGGAACCACAACATCATCGCCATCATTTGTGGAGCTAAACTGAGATGGAACGCTCTTTTAGTTGCAAAAAAGAAAATCCTCGTAACTATGAGCACGCACAGTGGATAGAACTTGAGACCTCCAATACACAAAATTGGTACGGTCTAGCCAAACCGTTAACGTATGAAATGTAGGAAGAACAATTTGTGCCATGAGATATGTAGGGGAGGATGATACTAGCTCAAGATACCATATCAAAAACCAAATTATAAAATGAACATATGTTGAATTCATCAAAGAACAACTATAATAGTTGTCACGTATTTATACAAGAGATTGGAGGCTCAAAACTAACTTATGAAACATGTTGTAACTACCATGCAAATAGCATAACCATCTAACACATTCCAAACTAATTTCCTAACTTGTAAAATAAGTTGTAACTACCACGCAAGTGGCATAACCATCTAAATAATTTCCTAACTACCGTGCAAGTGGCACATATATTTAATAGCTTTAAATCATATAAGTTCATTTTCAATAAACAAACCTGACCTACTTTACCCTTAGAATAACCCTTGGGTGGTTCGATGTAAACCACATCATTGAGGAAGTGATGAAGAAATACATTATTTATGTCAATGTGATGCAATGGTCAATTTTGTGTTGTGGAGAAAGCAAATAAGACATTTAACCTCATCCCACAATTATTTTGCACTATTGACATACATGAATTCTTTTTGCACTATCAACCTTCTTATATTGTTATAAGCATCATCATCTTCAATGATTGCAATTGAATCATTAATGATTCCAATTTATTTTTAACTCCTATAACTACCTTCATACCTCTATATTTGCTATTTTATTTCACTAAACAATTCGCAAGTGCACGAGGCAAATTATAGTAAAACTATGATAGAATATGTATTGTATCCATAAAAAATGTCCAATGTAAATTCAAATAAGTATCCATCAATATTATTTTATTTTATCTAAATATTCGAACACTGATGATTGATGATTTAAAATGAAATAAAACATAAAATAGAACTCAATATCACAAATTAGAATCAAACAACACAAAGACTTCAGAGGTTGAATGGATTCGAGGGACATGCACTCCTATGGTTCATATGAATTCTTTTAATGTATCAAATCATATTTAATTTCTATATTTGTAGGAGAATCACTAATATAATTAGACCATCTCTCTCGAGTTACATCTAAAAGAAGATTATACTCCACTGATCATATCTCGATATCACAATGTTATCTCACTCCCAATCATTCCTAGGATTCATTCTTATCACAATATTTATCAATCTCTCGATCTAGCAAATTCATGTTATGCAATCCTAATCCGTTAATTAATTACTTCCTATCGGGTGATAATGGATCAACTACACATATACAATTACACGCTGCATAATTTCTTACGACAATTAAACCAAGGAAACATAAATGAACATAGAAAAGTAATAATATCATAAAGCAAATCATATGAATCCATAATTGTGCAAGCCCTAGAATCACTAATTGTTTAGCTACTCATTATCAAGTCGCAACCTATAGGAACGAATTGACAATTATAGCTTACATCTATATAAAAGAGAAAAATAATAAAAACTAAGACTTATGCCCAAAGATGCTTCGTTTCTCTTCTCTCAGATGATCGGTTGCTCGATTTTACTTTGTCTACTCGTTTCTAGATCTAAGATGTGATGATCTTCGTTGTCCCACGTTCCTCCTTTTATAACGATTAGGGTTCTAGTGCCGTCGAAAATCTGTTTTGGAACGAGAGGATAGACACGATCTCGATGAATCGCGACGGCTAAGAGTGTATCTCGCAACGGCGCACGGTTCATGCAAAATGACCAAGTACGGTCCATGCTTCAAGGCTCCAAAAATTGGGCATTCTCGAGTGGAGCAAGGCTAGTGCTTCACCTTGCATAGTCCATGCTTCACCTTACACGGTCCGTGCTTTTGGGGCTCATTCCTCGATACACGTGTATAGTTCGTGTGACTCGTGGTACAGTCAATGTAATCTTAAATGTTTGTTTTTCTATGAAAACTTCAACAAACTCGTGACGTAACAAAATATAACAAAATAATTATAAAGTCGTCACTAAGGTACATGCAATTTTCTAAAAACTATGCGTAATAATCCGGAATTGCATGTAAACTCTATTTTTATCACTCTACTCCAAGGAATATAGTTTGTATTGATTAATAGACTTATAACCAGTTGCAATCAGGACTGGACCTTTCGGTAATCAGAAGAGTCTATGGCCTTGGGCCCCAAAAAATTACGAATTTTTAGGGGCCCAAAATTATTTTAGGTGTGTGTGTGTATATATATATATATATTATATTGAACTTTGATATAAATTATTTCGAACTTAACACGTAATTCTTATCTATTGGGAGACGCGAGTTTGATTCCCAATTTTTTACACTTTTTACAATAGTTAAGTTGCGTCTATTTGCAAGGGCTACTACCCTAGAATATCATCTGTTTGCTTTCCTTCTCTTCTTCTCCTTTTTTTTTTCTTTCTTTTTTTTTTTTTTTTTTGTGATTGTGTGTTGCTCGAATCCCTAGTTACGCAAAATTGTGATTTGCAAAGCACAATTACAATTTGAATTTGAAAAAAATCAAAGTAAATACTTTGAGATTCTTCATAAAAAAAGAAAAAAGAAAAATGGACATAAATATATATAAGGAAAACACCATGTAATTATACGGACTTGATTAATACTTTTGTTGTCAAAACAGTAAGGCGAGTTTTATTTAAGAAATTATTTTTAATTTGCTTGTCTTTTATTTTTTACGATGATATAAATATCTATAGTATTTCAAATGCTTTAGTTCTTTATGTTGGTTTTAAGTTTGTACTTTGAAAAAACATAATTTTGGAGTCCATTTTAGAAATTCAACTCAAATCCAAATATAACTATATTCGACCCTGATTGCAGCCGTAGATGACCGAATCCATGTAGTTGAAGTGGATCTGAATCTTACATAAGTTGTTGTATAGCCTTTGTTTCTGATGCATAAACTTCATTTTCTCCATTGGTTCCTCATGAGTAACCACATTAACATTCTCGATATTATGTCTTTAAGGTGGAGCTATGATCTTCACCACACTCTGGTACTATGTAGATAATATTTATTTTTCATTAAGTTGTAAAGATAACTTGAAGAAGATGAAGTTTCAGATATTATTTCAATTAATTTAGTAGAAAGTTTAGAAGTTGGAAAGCTTTTAAAGTCCCCCAACAATTCTAGTTCCATCTACTTCAATCAAGGCTTGCCACAAAGCACAAACTAGCATTGAATGTGATGCATGCAGAGAGACAAAATGTGAAATATAAAATAATCGAAAAATAATAGAAAATACAATATTACTACCTACAGACAATAATAATATTTTAGTTGTATTAGTTGCTTCCAAACACACACAAAGCACATGCTCAAATAATTAAAGAAATTATAAGATTCGTATTGTTTCAAACATTCATTGTTTGTTTCCGAGGGAACTACAACTAACCCACCTCGATTAATTAAATAAATTAACTTTTAATATTAATAATAAGAAAAAACTGAAGTCATCTATATCTATATATATATATATATATATATATACGTACAGCGAAGGAAATTTAGTTGATTCAAAGCCATCTTAGCTTCATTATCACGTGTTGTTAAAAGCTGATTAATTAAATATTAAAAGGGAAATGTGATTAAAACTGTGTTAGAAGATTAGTAGAGCAGCACTGACATCCTAAACTACCTTTTTAGTGCAGCTTAATTCATAAGCCAACGTTGTCTCTCCAATGCTCTAATGGCTAATAAAACACCCACTTCTCTTCTAAATAATTTATAATTCTTAAAATTATAAAAATATTTTATAAAACGGACATCAACAAATTCAATTATATATTAAACTTTAAATATTTACTATACATTCTTTCAATTACAAATTACTAATTTACTTTATTTTTTTATCCTAAATTTCACCCTTCTTATTTTGTCTGCCACTTCTCTCCTTAGCTAGTTATATGGCTTCTCCAGCTGAAGTATATTTTAATCCTAAATTTAATATATTCTCTTGTTGAGCGAGCCTTGCAAACAGTCACACCCGCTTCATTAGTATCCCTAATTGACGAGATTTAATCCAAAATCAACAACCTAAGTTCAATCAATAGTTTTCACTCGATCATCTGATGTCATGTTATTGGCAAATAACCATCAGAATTCATATATTATTGTGGATTTTAGTTCACATAAATAGTAAGTGTGTTGAACCCGACCCAAGTGATGGAATTTTGAAATTCGTTGCAAAATCATTGATTATTTTGTTTGAAATTGAAATCAACTATAATTTGGATGCATTCCAAATCACTCAATTGGAATACAAACTAACCTCATCATAATGCTATTCATTCTAATCTAAATTAAATCACATCATAATAACATATGGATGTAAAATGAAATTATATAATTTGATTATATTTCAATACAGCTTCTAAAGTTGTGCTTACTAGTTTTAACATAACAAGTATATATATATATATATATATATATATATATATATATGCATTGCACAATTTATAATATCTATGAAATATATAGTAAATTATTATTAAACAATTTAGTATTCTTATTCTTATTATTAATAAATAATACTTATCATTTTGTTTTGTGTTGCTCAGTTGTGTGAGAAACTGTTAATATGCATAGATATATAAAATATTTTTAATTTTTATTATAAATAAAATATATATCCCATAATTTTTTTTTTAAATATAATAATATATTACAATCAACTTTAAAATAGTATTATATATACATATATATTAATAGTATTTTTTTATACATATGCAATATGAATATTAAATTAAAGATCTTGAAAATAAGATTAATTTGATATTTATATTGCATATGTAAAATAAAATATTAATTTATAAATATATATTATTTATCATAGATTAATTGTGGTATTTTAAGTTTTAAAATATTCTTATATAACCTAAAATTGTAAGATATTTTTATTTTAAGCTAATTGTTATTAAAAAGATATTTTATATATTTATGGATTTTATTTTAAAATATTATATTACTACTTTTATAATCTTCCGTTCTTAATTGTATTTTCAATACCTAGCTTTTTTGCCATTGGGGTTGTATGAATTGGGTTTGAGGGGGGTGGGTCCTACATTATATTTAAGTGTATCATTAAGTAGACATAGGTAGAAGGGAGCCAAACATTCACATGCTTAGGAACATTATCCCAAAGAGACCATGTGATCCTATATTTAATTACCTTCAGAATACTATGTTTTACTGTAATGTATTTATTTTAAATTTTTTTTTTTTTATAAAAATAATGGAAAAAATCCAAAAAAGAATCGTGGAATCTACATCAAATTTATGGCCGATATATTAGAAGAGGAAGATGCATGGCAACCTGTCGAGGGCATGTTCCACCTCACTACAATATCAATCCATGACCAAGGATTCTTTGGATTCTCTGTCATGTGTATTTTTTTAAATATTTTATTTTATTAATGATAATTAGTATAAATACAATAAATTGTAATGATTAAATATACTTCTAGAATAAAAGATTCCATACCAAATTATCTGTTATTTGTGTTAGTGGTAGAGTGTAAGATTGATGTTGCACTTGAAAATCTAAAATTTGTATATGAAGAATTTATGTGCTCTCTTTATCCTAATTTATCTTTTCTTTATAGAATATAAATTAATAATCTCTTTTATTTCAATTATTTTGCAGTAAAATTACTCTTCGCTCAATATAAATTTATTTCAATAAAAATTCTATTTAATCTATTATTAAACAAGAAAAAGTTTAAATTTAGAGGAGAGAGTACAAAACACTGAGCTCAAATGGTATTTGAGAAAGTGTGAGATCTAAGCGCATTGCTTTACCTCAAAGGGTGGAACTAACTTAAAAGACAAGACACTTGAAAGGTGAAAGAAGATCCTTCAAAAGGTCACAACATCTGTCTATTATATATATATATATATATATATATATATATATATATATATATATATATATAATAAGCAACTTAGAAGTTTCTTATGGGTCAACTTCAACACAAAATATTAATATTTTATATTGATTTTTTCTAGATGTTTGCATTCAGTTTTTCATAGCATGAAGTTATTTATAATACTTTGTGTTGGAATTTATAAGAGCTTGTTTTAAGAACTTAATAGATAGGGTATCACTTCTTATCTTATGTTTGTTTTATAATATTAATAATCACCAAAGCCCTATTAAATAGGCTGGTCCAGTATTTGTTATCCTTCAAACACATGATTATGGATCCCACTTAATAGATGAGATTCTATTTCCATCATTTAACATCATATGAATTAGCTAAAACTTTCCAGCTCTACCCTCAATTATTTCAAATTATAAAATGAGAAAATATGAAACAATTTACATATTATAGTAACCAAATAACTACATGAAATTTTATATGCGAGACATGTCCAAATTTATAAATATCTTAAAATATTTTTCTTATAAATATTTTTTAAATTGTAGATAATAATAAAATCCAAAAATATGATAACTTATAAAAAAAATATTTTGGTAATAGAAATACTAAAATCTTGAAAGAAAAAAAAAACGAAAATCTGGTAGTTTAAAAAAAACTGAAAATCTAGAAATATTAAAATTTTAAAATTTAAATAGTTTTTTTAAAATTAACATAAAAACATGATACTCTTAATATACAAATAATATTAATATAAAATCTAAAAATTATATTAATAAATAAAAATTATAAAATTGAAAACATGAAAAATAGAAAATTAGGAAATCGCAATTTCAAATTACAGCTA
This sequence comes from Caryopteris x clandonensis, assembly GCA_028749325.2. Lineage (NCBI taxonomy): Eukaryota > Viridiplantae > Streptophyta > Magnoliopsida > Lamiales > Lamiaceae > Caryopteris > Caryopteris x clandonensis. Next base: position 2,101,543 of record JAPYKT020000030.1, on the reverse strand, counting down.
ATTTCAAAATTTGGAAATTGAAAATCAAAGAGAAATTATATTTAGAATACAAAATAATATCTCTAAAAATTATAACATTATAAGAAAATTTTGAAACATGAAAATTATAATTTTCAAGTTTTATTTGGTTTTGTATCATATGCATTTATAATTTTATTTTTATTATTTTAAAATAAAATTTTCTAATCTCTAGTTTTTCTCAATAATTTTTATAAAAAATTATTTTCTCTAATGATGTGTAAATCTTCTCCCACATTTTTTTAAATCTTAAAAACTTATCAATAATGGGCCATACAATCAAATCAATCGCCATGTCAGGAATTCATGTCGAAAGTTTGAAACTCTAGTGAAAATTAAACAAAAATTGAAAGTTAAAGAACAAAAAAGTTGTAAAACTAGAAGACACATATTGAGTTAAACAACAAGTTACAGAATTTAAGAGAAAAAATCTCTTTGTTAAAACTTTACCAAATTTTCATTAAAAAAAAAAATTCACAAGAATGCAACAATTGTACCCTAAATTATATCAATTACTATTTTTTTTTATCGTATTTACGTCCGTGATTCAAAGTTTACTTTTAAGGTGTCCTAATAAACTTTAAAATTAAGGATCTCATGATAAAAAATAAAGAAAAACATAATATTACAACTTATCAAATGTAAAAATCTATAAAGAAAATATTGGAATTTATGTTGTGCTTTCATCTCATTCTCTCTCTCGTCGGGCTTGAATGAATCTGCAGAGAACATGAACTGTAGGATTCTGGAGATTGCGCCAGCAGCAAAGAATATGTTCTCATTTCTTAGGGACACAGATGAAATCCCAGACAACAATCCAAAGCTGAAGGCGCATGCTGTCAAAGTTTTCAAGATGGTCAGTGCTATTTCCAATTAAGCGACTTCAAAATATTGCTTTGCTCTTTTATACATGTTCTTACCTCATGCATGCAATGTCGCTTTAAACTTCTAGGTAAAATTAGATTCAAACAAAAGAGTTAAACTCCTAGTTTAAACCACTATTGCTCTTAATTTATAATACAATTTGGAGTAAATAAAAATCTATGAATATTTTGATTCAAAATATAGTTTTTTCTTATATATATATATATATATATATATAGATATATTCCTTCCATCCCAAAATACGATTAACTCTTGTTTTTATGATAAATTGATGAATGATATTAAAATAATATTTAATATTTAACCCAAATAATCAATAAAAAATAATATAAATTCTCACATCTAATATCTTAATTGATATACGTGATATATATTTGTGAAAAGTTAAAGTTCATGATTTATAAAAAGATGGTTACTTACGTAAAAATAAATTACAAACGAAAAGGTTGTTTGTATTTTAAGAAAAAAAAAAGACTAATTCTAAAAAATATTCCAATAATCAAAAGCACATACATACCATCTTCAATTTTATATATATTTTATATATCATATATGTATCTCATTTTCACCTTCAACATATTCTTATTATTTGTATTATATATTTGTGACTAAAATATGGTGATTTCTCTGTTTTTCAATTTTTATTGTGATAATTCTGTAATAGCTTATGTAAACTAATATGTTAAAAAAAGATTATATATGATACAACATTATATTCCAAATGTATTTAATAATGTTAATTAAGATTATTGGTTTGCAATAATAATATTTTAGTGTGTAGATTACTTAATTTATATGTAAAAGTACAACTAAGACATTAATTTAATTAAAAGTCACTCTTAAGCAATTTTTTTTTTAAATTGCTTCTAGAGTCAAATTCAAAGTATTATATTAGCAAAAGATTACATGGGTGTGGTTTTCAAATATTAAAAGGTATTAATCTACATTTTAAATTATAGAATTTTAATAAATTTAATAGAATTGTAATTGTAACAAAATAAACATATAGTTAATTAAGTAAATAGTAAATTAGGAAAATCTTAACTTTAAATCTCAGCTACTTAAACTCTATAAGTTGGGCCAGTTATTGATGGATCCCACCCATCCTTTTAATGATTTGTACTGAAGACTAATTTTATTTGATAAAATTGAGGTAAGACTTGTGAATCAGCCATTCAACTCCATGAGAAAGGACAAGTGGTAGTTGCAGACACTACTCTCAGGTGGTTGGGTTCTGTCCATCTCCAAAACGGCGTCGTCGCCCCTCATTTTGAGGTAATTGTTACTTTGTAACTTCGGTTTAGCAATTATAGTTTTATGAGGTTCTCGCGGATTGCAATGTTGACAGGTAGTGAAAGAAGCACTGTTGAGAACCGTAGAGGAAGGCACTGGAGAGAAATGGAGTGAAGAGGTGAAAGGGGCCTGGTCTGAAGCCTATGACCATTTAGCAACTGGTATCAAGAATGAGATGAAAGTAGTCACCTGCTTAATTGAAGTTGATGCATCTTATATTGTCTTCAAATACAATCAATAATGTATAATTTTGAAGTAAGACACCAACTACGTAGCATATTAGAGTTGCTTCCTTACTTGTCATTACAAATGCAGCAGACTTATTTGTATCCACCGAACCACCTTCCATCTGCAACATTATCAACAAACTGGAAAACTGCATACCTCCAAGACTGGACAAAATACAGAACCCCACAAACAACCAAGAAACCGGTCACGAAACCAGGTCCAATTCCAGCATAAAACCATAGAAATAAAGAATCATCATCATCTTCATTGCTCTTCCTACCTTCATCATGTGAATCACCATCACATCTTCTACCAATAGGAGCTCCACAGAGCCCATCATTCCCCATGTACGACGACGAATCCAGCGTCTGAAGCTGATTTCCAGATGGGATTCGTCCCGACAAGCTGTTATACGACAGATTCAAGTGGCTGAGGAAATTAAGATCAGACAGACTTGGTGGGATTTGGCCTGAAAGCTGATTCCTGGAAAGATCAAGTGAAATCAGTTCTTGCATTTCTCCAATGTTTTCCGGGATTTTCCCTGTTAGGAGATTCCCTGACAGATTCAGGTTCTTTAATCCGACAAGCTGTGTCACATTTTCCGGGATTTCTCCCACAATGTTGTTGTTCGAAAGGTCTAAGGATGTCAGAAACGTCATTGTCGTAGTGTACAGACGTTCTATTCCATTGACGATTTCAAGAATGTTTCCTCCATAATCAACATCAAGAGTTAAGTATGGATTCGAACTTTGTGTCGTTACCATCGCAGAAAGATTTCCTAAGCATGGAGGGATAGTTCCAGTGATGTTATTCCCTGCCAGGTTTAGTAGTTGAAGTTCAGGGAGCTCACAGAGAGTCGGAGGAATTTCGCCATGAAAATTATTCGATTGAAGGCTTAAGAATGCAAGACTTTCCATGTTTTCGCGGATCCAATGTGGGATTTCATCTGCGAACGAGTTCTTGCCAACGTCGAGAATGTGGAGATAAGTCATATTCTCTAAAGATGGGAGCTCACCCTGGAAATCGTTGTTGTGTAAATGCAGAGACGAGAGTGATAAAGCACTTAAAGATTTAGGAATTTCCCCAAAAAAAGTGTTGCTCTTCAAATCCAGCATCGACAGATTCGTTATATTGCCAATGCAATCGGGTATTTTCCCTGAAAATTTGTTGTTTGCGAGATCAAGAATCATCATTTTCTTTATCTCACAGAGAAACCCTGGAAACTCGCCATCCAACTGGTTGTTTGACAATATGAGCACTTCCAGTGTCAGATTCTTACCATTCTGAACTGGAATGCTGCCTGAAACCAAGTTGTTGGATACATCGAAAAGCAGAACATCCGAAGGTAACGGTCTTAACGGCCCGTTTAATCTGTTTGAGTTCAATATCAGTCGCCTACCAAAACGATTAGCCTCCTCGAACTGAGGTAGTTTCCCACTGATGTTGTTTTTGGATAGGTCTAGGTAGTGAACGCGTGAACATAACTTCTCGAACCAATCTGGTAAGCCATCTGCAATGCTTGTGTTCGACATTCTTAGCTCTATGACGTCTTCTTGTGTTTGTAGCCACGAAGGAAACAAAGGTCCAAGTATGCAAGAAGTCAGTTTAATAGTCTGGAGCTGAAAAGGAGGTGTCCATTCTGAGCTTACATTGAAAACTAAGTTGTTTTGGAACATAGACAACTCTTTCAACTTCGATTGTTGGGCGAAATGAAATTCAGACACAATCCCGGAAAGTGAGTTGATAGAAACATCCAACTTTTCGAGGTTTGAAAGTTGTCCCAAACTTGAAGGAAAGCTTCCAATGAAAAGATTATTACTCAAATCCAATTCCCTCAAAGATGATAATGTTCCAAGTGAAGATGGGATTGAACCGTTTAACTCGTTGTAAGAAACGCGGAGGACCTCTAGATTTTGGAGACAGCCTTTCTGGCTGACTCCGAAATCTGGGATCTGTCCGATGAATTGGCTTTGAGTCAAGTCCAAGAACTTCAGATTACAAAGATTGACAACACCATTAGGAACTGTTTGACCAAAACGATTTTGAGACAGGTCTAAGTACGAAAGATTCCTCAGGTTGAACAAAGAATCAGGCAGTGAAGTGTTGAAGAAATTACGCGAGAGGCCAAGAACAGTGAGGGAAGACAGTCTTTCTATATCCTCAGGAATCGGGCCAGAGAACCCGTTGCCATCAAGACGGAGCTCAACAAGGGAAGTGATGTTAAACAACCAGAGAGGGAGATTGGAGTCGATCGTATTCCATTGGAGATCAAGTGAGGTGAGAGAAGGAAATCTTGGATGAGAGAGAGGAGGTATCTTGGCAACCAATGTATTAGACAGGTTTAATTTTGTCATAGAAGGAAGCACATTAACTGAATCCAACCAATCCTTAGCTCGTCTGAGGGAAACACCTGACAAGTCCAAGTGTTTCAAAGAGGAAAGATTTGAAATCCATCCTAGACTACTGGAAGCTAATCTGTTATACCAAAAATCACTCATGTCCAAATACTGGAGCGACAAAAGGTCTCCTAACTGAGGCGGGACGATTCCCTGGAAACGCGCAACGGAGAGATTAAGGTACCGCAAATTCTTGAATGATCCAAAGAACTTAGGAATTTCAGAACCTGAAAAGTTGTTGTAACTCAAGTCTAAAGACATCAAGCTCTTGAGATCGAGTAAAGCTGGATTCAGATCACCTGACAGGCAGGTTCTGCTATAACTGGTGACATAAGCATTGTCTTCAGAATTGTAGAACCTGTCGGGGTCGAAAGGTGTGGGATTGTGAAGGTCGAGGTTTAGAACATGGCCTGTTTTGTTGCTGCAGGTGATCCCTATCCAAGAACAGCATTCTTGTCCGATCCAGGACGATAATCTGCCCGATTTGTCGACAAGGCTGTTCTTGAATTCGATGAGGGCTGATCGTTCTCTTTCGACACATTTGACGTTCGATGGATCAATCTGGCTGCTGATGATGCTTGGTTTTTGGAGGCAGAGAAGATTGAACAGGATGAATAGAGTAGGTGTGATTGCCATTGTTGTGATTGTGTGCAGAAAAGTTTGCAGGAAATTTCTGAAAAGATATATTGATTGAAGTCAGTGTTGAAGAAGATGATGAAGTTTCAAAAAAACACGTTGAATTTGCAGATCTTGAGCTCTTGACAATATAATCAGGGATGAACTCAGAATACTAGATTTTAGAAAGTGAAACAAATAAGATTGACTTATATATATATAATTAAAAAAATAAAAACAATAAAGTTAAATTTTAGATGCTTTTATGTTGTGACAGAATAGGATTATAGAGCATGAACAAGAAACAAGAAACGTAAAGAAGACACAAGATTTACGTGGTTCACCAATAAATTGGCTACGTCCACGGGCAGAGAGGAGAACGGATTTTATTATATGGTATGTGTGTTACAGATTACAGATCTCAAGGACCATATATATAGTACTGAGGAAAACCTAAAACACCGAAATTGGTGATATGCATATCTTTGTCCTGGATATGCATATCTTATATCTTCATCATATCTTTCTAAGATTTGTTCCCAGATTTACTCTTGATTCTCCTTATTTTTAGCCATGCCTTTTCTTCCTTGATATATATAGCTCTGCGAAGTGTGTGATTCAAGACATATCAACAAATCTCCACCTTGACTTGAATCTTCCTTGCAGATGCATCATTACAATGCCAGATGAACAGACTCCTCCTTTCTGCCTCAGATTTGCCCTCCTTGGGCATCTAACAGCTTGTGACATTTAGCAAGTCCAAACAATGTCGAAACTTGCTATGCGAGACCGGCTTGGTGAACATGTCAGCAGGATCATCAGCAGAACCTATCACAGTGGAACCTCGCAGATAATATAAGGTACCACGTTTCAAGCCTGTCAGAACCACCTTTGAACCTTGACAGACATACATAACTCCACCTTCACCTTTGAAACTGAAACCCTTGCTGTCAAGGAGACTCAATGATATCAGATTTTTCGTCATCTGTGGAACATGCCTGACTTCATTCAAGGTGCAGAATACCCCATCATGTGTCCGTATCCTGACTGAGTCAATCCCAACCACTTTGCAGGCAGCACTGTTAGCAATGGTAACATTTCCTCCATCTATCTGCTCATAGGTCGAGAAGAACTCCCTGTTAGGACAAATATGATATGATGCCCCAGAATCAAGAACCCACACATCATTACGATGTAATGTCCAGCTGCAACCAAGGCCAGATCATCTTCAGAATTTGTATCAGTTTCTGTAACAGCTGCAGAACCGCCGACACCCTCTTTCTTCTCCTGTTTCCTCTTCTTCCTAGGACAATCATTCTTCTAGTGCCCTGGTTCTTTACAGTAATTGCAGATGTCATCGGGTTTAGGACCTTTTGAACCTTTCTGATTCGGCTTCCCACTTTTCTTCCCAGATTTCTTTTGTCCCTTACCCGTGACAAACAGCCCCGATGCCTGATTTTCTGTGGCCAAGCCAGTTGCCTGTTGACGGTCTTCTCTGCTGTGGAGGGCAGATCGAACATCTTCCAAAGACAGAGTATATTTCCCAGTAATAAACGATTCAACAAAATTCTCATACGATTCAGGCAAAGATACTAACAGAATTAAAGCAGCGTCCTCATCTTCTACTTTAACATCAATATTACGCAAATCTAGTAAAATTTTGTTTAATTTATCTAGATGATCCCGAAGAGGTGAACCTTCCTGCATGCGTAAACGGAACAGACGTTGCTTCAGAAGCAATTTGTTGGTTAGAGACTTCGTCATGTAGAGACTCTCTAACTTCTTCCAGAGACCATCGGCAGTTTCCTGATCCGCAACCTCGATGATAACATCGTCAGACAGACATAGCATGATAGTCGAGTGGGCCTTTTCTTCTAGGGTATTCCACTCTTCTTCATCTACATCCTCAGATTTAGGTTTTCCTGATAGCGGCGCCCACACACCCTGCTGCTTCAGCAGAGATCGCATCTTGATCTGCCATAAGCCAAAACTATTTCTCCCGGTGAATTTGTCAACCTTTACGTTGAAAGCAGACATTCTTGATCGGCTCCAAAAACCCTAACAGTGCGGAAAATACCCTGATCGAAACGACCAGGCTCTGATACCAGTTTGTTGTGACAGAATAGGATTATAGAGCATGAACAAGAAACAAGAAACGTAAAGAAGACACAAGATTTACGTGGTTCACCAATAAATTGGCTACGTCCACGGGCAGAGAGGAGAACGAATTTTATTATGTGGTATGTGTGTTACAGATTACAGATCTCAAGGACCATATATATAGTACTGAGGAAAACCTAAAACACCGAAATTGGTGATATGCATATCTTTGTCCTGGATATGCATATCTTATATCTTCATCATATCTTTCTAAGATTTGTTCCCAGATTTACTCTTCTCCTTATTTTTAGCCATGCCTTTTCTTCCTTGATATATATAGCTCTGCGAAGTGTGTGATTCAAGACATATCAACATTTTAAAATTTTGAATTTTATGAACGCTATTGATAGTTCATTGTCATTGTTTCACCAAATAATAATACAAATCAAAATTTAATTTATAAATCACTCAAATCAAAATATATAAATATCTTACTACTCATGCACGGCAAAAAATGTGTAATTGTAAAGAAAAAAAAAGTCAAACCTTCAAAAATTAGCAAAGTGGTTCAATTACCACAAGTATATTTTATATCTATCAGCTTAAACATCATTAATTAAATTACATTTTAAATTTAATTATAGTTGAATATAATCTAAATATTGTAGTTTAATAAATAATTTAAAACTCTTTATATTAAAATTATTCGTAAATATACATGTTAGTCTTTTGGTAGTAATCAGTTGTATTAAATAATTGGTCCAACTTTGAGTCCATCTCTATATAATAGTCCTATGTCGATATCGGAATTGCATATGTTAAGTATATGATTTGACCTAAACTGGGTTTAGAAGTCAAAATTAAAAACAATTTTCATCAATTCCAAGAAATTCCATCATCGTTTAAGACAAATGATACACATAAAAAATGACATCCTTTCAACAATTCTGTTTTCTTTTATGCATCTAATATTTCATACTTATCTCACCCAAATCCAACAGAACAGATGACGCCTGACCGTTTGCACATATTTAAACATAATATTTTATTTTAGAAAAATAATATTTTGTGTATAAAAATTAATGTTTTTTTATGTTCAAAAATATATGTTTTTTTGATAAAAATATTATTTTTTCACAAAAAAATATATTATATTCTACATGTGAAAAAATTTGCTAAATTTGCTGATGAGAGCGCCTTAAGTTTAATTCACAATTCATTGAAATTTGTAAGTTGGATCGACTTATTTGCATGTATACATTCCACCCATAACTACTCCTTATATAATTAGTGTTTAATCAATAATTTTATTTTTGAATTAATAGGTATTATGTGTATATAGGGCTCTTAATGAGTTGAGTGGAGCTCGAGCCTGAGCAGCTCGGCTCGAGCTCGAAGCTCATCGAGCTTAAAATATTAGGCTCGGCTCGAGTTTGTGATATGCAATTACAAGCTTGGCTTGGCTTGGCTCGAAACTCAGATTTATTTTTGTGCTCTATTAATACAACTTATACATGTTTCAACATTTTTCTAACAATATTCAACATTCTCAAGAAAATAACATTAACTTAACATTTGAAAATAATAACAAAGAAAATTACAATGTTCATAGTTAAATATCTCACATCTCACAACAAAAAAAGTTCAAAGTTTACACCATTAAAATATTTCATAATAAATAATACTTCGTATTTTCACAAGTAAAACATTATAAGAAAATAATCAACCGTTGTCTTCTTCCTTGCAATTCTTCTTACTCCATGTTTTTTCATAAATTTTTATGAAGTTTCTTGAGTAATTTATTACTCATTTTATGGGTAATATATATAAATTAATTAATTAAAAATTAATCAAGCTTTTGAAGCGAGCCTAGTTGAATTAAGTTTTGATCGAGCCAAACTCGAGCAGCTCGCAAGCCTGCTTAGCTCATTGGCGCCTCTATGTGTATGTTAATAAATAGATATGATGCATATAAGGTACATGATATTAAAAGAAAACATTACAATAGAATATTGGTGGTGCAGATTAAAGTAGGGTGATGATGTAGCCTGAGGCATACTAATTAATTAATTAATTCATGATAAGCCACTAAAACATACTTATTTGAATGAATCAAATCAATCAATAATAATAGTTTTACAAATGAAATTTTATGATTTTTAAAAGATTACATATTAATCAAATAAATAACAATAAAAATATATTTATAATAAATTGATTTAATGGGACAGATGGAGATTCTTTTTTCTTTTTCTTTTTTGTTTCTTCTTGGAAAGCAGCCATTGATAGCCCAACCAATCAATAGACTCGAACGCAACCAATCCATAATTCTAAAACCAGTAGACTCAAATAATACATGTGACAAAACTACGCCATTACATCCTCTTTATCTACCTTTTAAGTAACTTTAAAACAATTCTTAGGTTATTTGAACGGAGATATTTGAAAATTGAAGTAATTTTAAATAAAGTAATTTAAATTTTTATATTTAAAAATTCATTTCACTTCACACGTCCGAAAGTTGGGCCTAATATGGCATTCCGACGAACTTCAAATTTCTTGTCTAGATATACGAATTTGAAATAAATGTTTTTGAATTGTTTATTTCAAATTTTGTATCTAGATGTATATATCGAAAATATTTTATTAGTAAAGTGATGTAAGAAATATAATTTTGTATTAATATATGTGTATATATGTATATTTTTTTTTTCATTGTCCTAAATAAGTCTTGCTTGTATAATAAATTAATTAATTGTATTTAAAATTTAAATTATTAATATGCAAAATATTTGGTTGCATTCCAAATTCAATAAAATAATTCAATACACAATAAATATTCAAATTTATCCTAACAATCAACCAAAACAATGTATTCTTCAAACCTAAAATTTTATTATACAATATGATGTATAAATATTTATAATAAAAAGATGTTTAATTTGATATATTATATGTCAAAATAAATTAAAAACAAAAAAGTTATTTGTATTTTAAAAAATTACAAAAAATTATTTCCAGCAAAGAATAAAATTCACTAATCAAAGGCTATTACATTAATTTTAAAAAGTATATGCACTTTTGAAAACTAAAACTATAGACGTAAAATAACTATTTTTAAATTACATTGTTGTTATTATATTAGTATAGATAAGTTGTGTTTATATGCATAGATGCACATTTTATATAAGTACATAAAATTCAATAATGAATAAATTCAACCATAAATTTAAAATTTCCCGATTAAATGCAACATTATTATCTAACTCTTTAAAGCTTGCACTCGAGTACTAAAGAGCTATAAGTTGTTCTTCAGGAGTCTTAAATTCCTGCAAAAATAATATTCCTTTGTGTAAATTCATAAATAATTCATTTAAATTAATACCTTCAATTTTTAGATTAAAATTTTGACTCCATCTTAATTACTTCCGAAACACATTTCATTTAATTTTCTTGTGAAATATATATTAATACAATAATAGAGTTCTTTTGTAAATAATAATTTTAAAAGTTTCACGCCGAATACGCCGTTTTTAAATTTAGAATAATTAGTATTTTTCTTATGTGTTGCACGATTTGTAATATTTGTAATAATATAATAGTTTATTATAATTAATATAAGTATTAAATTGTGCATTTTGTTTCGTGTTGTATTATGGTGTCATGTGAGATTTTTATAATGAATAAATAAATGAATAAAATAATATAATATATATTTCTATATAAAATTCATAATATATATAATATATTTTTAATATAATTTTATTTGCATAAAATATCTTACAATTTTATTTTATATTAAAAATATTTTAAATATCAAAATATATTACAATTAACCTAATATTTTATATGTTTAAAAAAATATCTTTGTACATGCAATAAGATGTCAAATTAAAGATTTTGAAAAAATAATTAATTTGATATAGTTTTCTTGGAAAAAAGAGTTGAGATGAAAAGCTTGTAAGGATTTGAAATTTGAGATGAAGAAGTGAAAGAAAAAATTTTGACTAGGTAAAAAGATTTCAAACAGAATCTCACTCTCACTTGGGCGTATTAACTCCACGCGCCAATAACAGAGGCGTATGTGTTGTGCATGGGTCTGGCTTTTTTTTTCGACCAAAAGGAGAAAATAGCATTTTTATAATTTTTTTTAATTATCTTATTTTTATATTGTTATAGATATATTCTTATTATAATTATAATTACCCTATATCTACATATAATCCTCAGCAATAAACTAAATCTCACAAAATATGTTAATTATTTATTCTTAATTTATAAGAATTAAATACAATATTACCTCTTTAAATTAACATTTGAAAAATTAATAACCTCATTAATATAATAATATTCTTTGATCCCAATTCAAGAACTATAAATTAATATTTTTATTAAAATTATAAGATATTAACTTCTCAAAATAACTTTATACGTTACATAATCTTAACGATAATATAAATTAATAATTTAATAAAATTACAAATACAATTTACATGACATTTTATCAAAGTATGACTCAATTTATAGTGCAGTGTGTGTGTGTGTGTGTGTATCAGTTATTAACATATAAAATAAAATTATTATTGTTGGGATATTGTCAAATTTTGTGAATTGAGAACCTTCACAATTATTTCTCTTATCATATATCTTTCATTAGAGACACCCAATTATTTATAATCCTGACTTAATGACTATAATTATTAATTTGAATTTATTTAATAAAAGTGTATGTATCCAGTCTATAATTTATTGATAATTAATACTTTCTTTTATTAATAGATTTTGTTCGATCCTAACATTATTAATTTAGAGAGATTTTACTGCATCTGATTTTTAATATATTACCATGCAAGTATTAACGATAATTTATCAAAACATAATTAGAATGTAAATTTTTTCATTTAAAAAATAGTATTTTTTTCTAATTTTTTAACATGATTTTTTTATAAGATAAATCATAAAATATTATTGTAGATTGAAACGGATGGAGATTTTATATAAGTTATTTTATATCAGTTAATTTTTCTCTATTTACATATATATATATATACATATATATTATATAATATTTATAAATTATTGTATTTTGAGGCTGATACAATATTTTACTAATATATTCCACGTGGAAACTACGACATTGAAATGGGTAGTCGCCACTTTTGGGGAACACACAGTTAATCAGAAATCAATTTCATGTAAAAACTCCATCTGGAAGTTACATAACATTTCATGTGTAGAAGTGAGACAAAAGCTTCCAAACTCTGATAACTCTGTAATAACCAGAAACAGAAGTGAAACAAACAATCCATGGCTGTTGAAGGAATTTAATTGGTGGAAAGCTAAAATCCAAGAACTAAAAGTAACTGTAATAACGCCAACACGGACCCCACCCCACCACCCAACTTACCATAAGCCGTCCTACTCTCTTCCTCTACTTAACCCACTTGCATCATTATTACTTACGTTCTCTGCAACTCTGCCCAACACACACATACACACACACACACACACAACACTATTTTGAGAATTCTGGTGGGTGTCTCTGTGTTGTTTTTTTCCGTTAGAGATATGATAAGAGAAAAGATTTTCAGACTTCACAGACACAAGTCGTCGTCATCATCGGCTGGGACTGATGCCTCTGGACAGAAATTTGATTTCACTTTCTCCAACATTCAGGCAAACCAGGTTTGTTTAAGACAGTATATATTTTCTGTATATATACATTCTGTGTTTGTATCTATAATTCTTGAACTGTTTTATTTGATAAATTGATCTGTTTTGATTCTGATTGATGGTGTTTGGCAATTGTTAATGTTATTTGTTTATGTCAGAAAACTTATCTGCACATGATTCTTTTTATCCAAACTGCTCTGGAGTAACATGGGGTGGTTCGAATTTTCCAACGAATGGGTTGTCTTTTGTATTATGTAGAATTTTTTTATTATTTCTTGACAAAAAAATAAAATAAAAAGATTTTCTTGAAGGGTTTAAGCAACTATTGGAATTCAATAAAAGGATAAATCTTACTTAAGGATAGGGTTGTACATGAGTTGAGTAGAGCCGAATGTACTATTGTTCAAACTTGTTTGAAATGTTAGGACTTTTTATATAATGTTTGAATTTTGTTTGATTATTTGAGTCGAGCTTAAATGGCTTTAATCAAACCAACAAGTCAAGTTCAAGTAGTTTGGTTTTACACTTGTATTAACATATTTTACTTCTCGACCTCAAATTTGAGTTGAGCATTAGACTTTATCAAACTTAAAAGTAAGTACGTATAAGCTTGTTTGATATCTTTATCGAACAAAGTTCAAAAGAGCTTTTAACTAACTATCTTGAATCAAATATCAAATTGCATAGAGCCCTAGTTAAGGATTGGAAGAGGTAATTGTTTGGAATTGATTTAATGAGTGATAATTTGAATGTTTTTAAATCTAATTTTCAGACAAAAAGAAAAAGTTAATTGTTGCCCTTAACGTCGTTAAAATGGACATATGCAACTATATTTGTTGTTAGGACATTGTTTTTACAAGCAAAGCTAATTTGTGGTTACTGCATTTTATCCGCATGTGTAATAAATTCTTAGTGAATTTTCTATGAGATTTTGTGGAGGATTTAAGTATTAGTTGGCTAAGTCGATGGCGTAGGGATGGCCGCATATAACCTACACCTGGTGTATTGCATTGGGTGCAAGAATCACCAAATAGTTTACACAATATTGCACCGGTTGTAAGAATCAGCACACATTTCATACACACTCGTGATTGGATGCAAACATGTGGTGATTGGTGCAATGCACCGAGTGTAGGCGTGCGTGTCAGGACACTGGGCTTGCTTCGGCCCTGTTCATCATTACTTGAAGCGTCTTGTTACAAAGGTCACTAGGCCGTCATGTTGTCTAGCTTGAGGTTAAGTGCCTTGGAGCATATAATCAACAGATTCTCATTGTTTAAGAGCCGATCTTCATTGCTATCATTATTTGATGATTTACTCAACCGAAAAAGTGCTTTGGTCTGAATATGACATAGTTGTAAACAATGTGATTTTACAAATATTCTTAAGAGAACCAAAAATGTAAGCACTAAGAAAAAATTTGACAGGTACCAAAAGGATGGGACAAAGTCTCTCTATCTCTGGTCTCCGCTGAATCAAGCAAAGTAGTTCGTAAGACAGCAAGGGTGCCGGTTAAAAATGGATTGTGTCAGTGGACGGAAACCTTTTCACAATCGATATGGATTTCAAATGTTGATAGTTCAAAAGAGTTGGAGGAATATCTCTTCAAATTTCTTGTTGCATCAGTAAGTGATGTCGTGTTTCAATGTTTTTATATACATTCCATTCTGTTTAATCTGACCAAAAAATTACCTGTCGATTTGTTTTATGTTGACTAATGCAGTACTTCACTGTACTTATTATTACAGGGTTCTTCCAAATCCGGTATCCTTGGAGAGACGACGCTCAATCTAGCAGCGCTACTGAGTTCAGAATCTCCGGTGTCAGTTTCATTACCTCTGAAGAAGTGCCATTACGGGACAATTCTACAAGTGAGCCGCCTCATACTAGCATTCGATTTTATCCTTGTCTTTCCCTTCTCAGACACTGCTTAGTTTATAAGCTGACATAGTCAGTGAAAATTTCGCTCTCTCTATCTTTGTTCCAGGTTCAGCACTGAACAAATTTTATCGCGCTTCTTCTAAGATCGCGCATTTCAGATTGTTTTCTGGATCTTGTTAATGACTAAGCGTAAATATATGATTTCTTGTTTCTTTTCAGATTGAAGTTCAATGTCTAACTCCGAAAACAAATCGCAGGTTTGTTGCTTTAATGATAACTGCTGGTTGTATCATTTACGCTGTTTTTATCTTACGTTGATTGTGTGTGTTAACGCATAAATTCCAGGGATGAGAAATGGAAAGACTTGCATGCAGCCAGATATGAAAATGCAGATCATGATAACATAGAAAACCAATCTGATATATCGGATTGTGCAACTGCAAAGAGTACCGAATCTTTCTCCAGTAACAGCGTTGGCAATTCAGTTCGTCCCAGAGAACTTGGTAGCAGGGTAAGATCACTCTCATACGCTTCATTTTGAGGTTGTTGCTATTCATTCCATTTGCATGCACACAAAATGCCTGAAAAATTGGTATTACATATTTTTTCAGATTGTAGGAGAACTTATGAAATCTTGTTTGGTATCAGGGAACAAGTTTCTCAGCATCAGTTTCGCGTTATAGCTTTGATTCGATGGATGATTCTGGGGGAAGACAAAGCTTTTCGTCTCAAAGTGAGCGGAATGGAGGGAACAATGGTATTGTAAGGCAAGACTCGATTGAATCCAACGATAGTTCATCTTATAGCTCGTACTCTACTCATGGCTCTGTCAAATCGGTGCGATCACACCAAAGTAAACACCAAAGAGAAGAGTTGAGAAAACTATCGAATGCCACTGCCTCGATATTACAGCAAAATGGAGGTTACTCAAAAACATACAAGGAAGCCGATGATGCTATGGTTCAAGAACTCAATGCAGAAGCAAGGATGTGGGAACAAAATGCAAGGAAGTTGTCTGCTGATGTGGAAAGATTAAGGAAGGAAATGTCTGATCAGAATATGAATGTAACAAGTCTCAATACTGAACTTGCTAGATCGCACTCAGAGTGTCATGAACTGACTCAAGAAATCGAACTGTTGAAATTGCTCTCGGAGGAGTCATCTATGAAGCAAAGTGCTGATCAAAATTCAGAGATCCAAGATGAGATAAGGTTTCAGAAAGAGGAGAATAAAAATTTGTCTTTACAATTCAAGAAAACTCAAGAGTCGAATATTGAGTTGATTTCGATTCTTCAAGAAATGGAGGAGACCATCGACAAGCAGAAACTTCAGATAGAAAGCCTGTCAATGGCAGATAATCATGAACAAATTCGACGAGAGAATGATTGTGTCTTAGAGATTGAGTTACAGAAAATGCAGAAGGCACAACAAGCTTTGCAGGGAGAGATTATGTTACTTGAAAGTACACTCAAGGACAAGATCATTGAAATAGAAATCGAGCAAGATTTGAAGAATCGGATTATAAAGGATTGTGTTCTTGAATACAAACATAGATTAGGTGCAAAAGAAGAAAAAATCATGAATCTTGAAGCTGCATTATCCAGAGCTCTTCTTGATGAGAAGTTAAACGAGTCTGAGCTTATCGGCCATGCTGACGTAGGTGAAGAGGTTCAACAACTAAAGGGAAAGATTCAAGAACTTGAGACAGATTGCAATAAACTTGCAGAAGAAAAACTTGATCTTCTGTTTGAACTGAATGAACTAAGAAAGAGTACAGAGAGCAGATCTGTGATCATTGAACATAATGCTGATGCCTTGAAGAGGGAAAACGAGATTGAGGATCTTAGTTACCAGCAGATCGATGATTCGGTTGTAAAATGTGATGAACTGAGATTCACAAATCAAGAAAATAACCAAACTGAGTTGGTGAAACACTTGTCTGACCTACAAGAGGAAAACACTTACTTATTACAACGAGTATCAGGCTTAGAAGCTCAGTTGAGATATCTTACTGATAAAAGCGAATCAGGTTGTTTGGATTTGCAGAATTCAGAATCGAAGATTAGGATTCTTGAGGGTCAAATCAGAAGATTGGAAGAAGAAACTGAGTTTGAGAAGCTTGATATGAAGCAGAAGTTGTCGGATATGGAAAAGCAGTGGTTAGAAGCTCAGGAAGAGTGTATGGCTTTAAGCAAATTGAACGTACAGCTTCAGGCTACAACTGAAAATATTATCGAAGAATACAACTCGCTGCAACAATTCAACGGAGAGATAAGGGATGAAAAACTGAAGTTGAAAGACCAGTGTTTAGTCTTACAATCAGAAGCAAGAAAATATCGATATGGAGTGCAAGAAAATCTTGTTTGTTCAGACAGGGAAAACAAGGTTGTTCTTGCAGCCAATAAGGAAAAGGTTCTGATCATGTTTGAGAATATAACGAATGGTGGATCAAAGTGCAAATCCATTATTGATGAGCTAGAATCACAAATAAAATTTTCTGAACTTGAAAGGCTTCGATTAGCAGAAGAGAATTCTCTCCTGCGTATGCAATTGAAGATAGTGCCGCAGCTGCAAAATGAAGTTTCGGCTCTAAGGGTCTCATTTAAAGAAATGAAGTCTCAAAATCGGCTCCTTGAAGCTTCGTTCAAGTCTGTGTCAAAAGATTATGAAGAACTTATATGGGAAAAAAGTTCCATGGTCGAAAGAATTTCTAGCTTGCAGAAACAAGTGTTAGTAGCTGAGGATTGTACACGTAAGAAAAATGCACTGGAGGAGAAAATCCTAAGGCTGGAAGGAGATTTGATCGCGAGAGATGCATTATGTGTACAGAATGTGAAGATGAAAAATGAGCTTAATCAGATTAAGATGGCAAATAGTGAGTTCTTGATGAAGATAAAATATCTTGAAGGTGGAAGGAAGCAGACTAGATGTGTCGAAGATATTCATGTTGTATCCACATCAGAATTTTGTCCTAATAATCGAGCACCTGTTAAGCCGCAAATTCAGGTTATTCTCATGATTTACCTACACTTTTTTTTATTAATGAAGCATATATGTTTTGGAACTTGACTGTTGTATAATGTTTTTTATTCTTCCAGGTTGGTAGCAAAAAAGATAGTTATTCTACAAGATCTCAAGTTCTTGTTATGGATTCTGAGTCCAGAATTCAACTTCTTGAGAATAAACTTGCCGAAGCTTTGAATGCCAATGACGTGTACAAATTGCAGCTTGAGAGGTAAGCATGTCATCTTAACTCTAATTATTCTGACAAGAGTTAACGCACAAAAGCTGTTCGCATGATGCGTTATGTTTCTTGATCAAAGACATAATCGTACCATCTTCAGTTCTTCTTCTTTCTTTTTTTCTTTTTTTTTTTTTTTTTTTTTTTTTGGATTGATGAAAAAAGTTAAATACATAGATCCAACTTCAGTTCTTAATGCAATACTACTTTTGTTCGTTGTCTGGCAGTGCTCGGGCTGTTGCTTTAAAGAAATCGGAATCCACAGAAGAAGCTGATAATGAAGAAATGGAATATAAGATGTCAGTGGTCGAGAGCGAGCTACAAGAAATTCGCAAGCGCTATCTCCAAATAAGCCTGAAATATGCCGAAGTGGAGGCTCAAAGAGAAGAGCTTGTGATGAAACTGAAAGCTTTCAATGCTTAGAGCAGATTCTTTCTAGTGAAAAAACTTTGCTATTCTTTGAAACAGGGAAAGAAACCAGCTTACTTTCTTGAGTCATTCAGTTTGGTGAAACTTAGAAGAAGTGCAGGCTGGCTTGTCAGTTTTGCATGCAGAGGCGGTGTACCAGTGTATATATGATGTGATTCCGCTGTAGAATATCGAGATTATACATTTTTTGGTGTTCGTTGTCTTGCTTTCAGGGTTCTTTCAGCCTTATACTGGGTGTATTGCACTCAGGTTTTTATACCAAGAGATACGATCATTGTGGTTATGTGTCTATTGAGAGGAAAATGGATGGGAGTTCTTGTGGAGAAAATTTCCTTAGATTTGTATGTGTTGGTATAGATAGGTTACAAGTTCAATTGAATGCAAAGGTTTACGAAGAAATGCAATTTATAGACATACCATTCCCAGCTGGGGATGTAAATAAATCAAGTCAATTCAAGTTCATGATATTGTCTAGTTTGTGTTTTCATCAAATTTCAAATTATATTGAAATGTGTTTGATTGTCAAATAAATAGAGTTTAGATGAATTTAAATCAAACTAAACACAAGTCGAGGTCAAAAAAAATAAAAGGGATCTTTACTTGTTTAGCCCAAATCTAACTTCAACTCTTATAAAAGTCATGTGTCAATGATATCATCAATCAAAACTTGAACAACTTTCAAAAATAAAAGGGATCAACTCTTATAAGTCATATGTCAATGATATCATCAATCAAAACTTAACAAACTTCTAACCAACGATCTCAAATTAAGTATCAAGCAATTGTTAAGTATCTGTGCAGTGTGTTGTTTTGTGCTAATCTGGTGGGACCCCAGCTTTTAGGATCTTTTTGCTGGCTTGGAACCCAATAAACTTTCTCCATTTTCAAGTGTAAAATATGTTAGAATTCAGTTGCAGAAAATCAAAAATCAAAGCTTACCATAAGACTGAGCATCTAACAAAGAAGGGGAACAATGAAAGAATGGGACATATATATTATTTACGAATGAATTGATCGTGCCAATTGAAGTCCAATCGTACAGTACAATGCAATACTTTCCATGTATGCTGGAAATAGACAGAGGCACAAACTAAACACTCTGCGGATTAGACCCAGGGAGCTTCAGAGAAGAGAGCTCCACCCCATATCTTAATCACAGTTGTTTTCAACTGCTTATTTCTTGTTCTCTACATCTATTTTTACAGTATCGAATAAGCTCTAATCACCTCAACAATGGGTGCCCGACACAATGGACATTTTCCTCCTCCACGTACCAACTCATTCGCACATTTAGAGCATGTACACATGTGCCCACATCTGTGTAGAGAGGGAGAGATTAGGTCAAAGACACCAGACTAGGAAAAAAAAACACTAAGGTCGTTTGGATTGAAGAATTTGAAATGTCACACAAATCACTCAAAAAACAGTTCATAACGTGAGTGATGGATCTAAAATCCTTCAATCCAAAACAAACCTAAATTCTTAGACAAAGAAGAGAAATCATGTGCAATTAAAGGATAACACACTTGTCATCATTAGCACGCCATACCTGTACAACAGGGCATCAATATGATTATCACAACATACACAGCAGGTTCCCTTTCTAACATTACCCCATTTAGATCCATCATCAGATGTCTCAGCAACCCCTGCATTTCCTATTATATCCATCAATAGTATTCAATTACAGCAGAAAATGGAGTATTGAAAGAAATGAACCTTGGAGATCTACATAAATATAGGTCAGAGGTAGATTTTGACGTCTATCCCAGAAACCTCGAACTAACATGGCAGCAGGAATTCAACATACCTTGTCCACCAGTTGATCGATTAAGAGCAGCTGAAACTTCCTGTCTCACCGAGCGTTGGAGTTCCAATTGCATGTCCATGCAAGCTTCTAACATCCTTTGCATGTGATTCATGCCTTGCTGAAGTTTTGCAACATCCGCTCTCAGATCATTTATCATCTCCCACTCCTGCTAAATATTAGCAAAAACGTGTTCAGTAGAAAATTCAGAGTCTCACAAAAAATAAAAATAAAAAGTTTGCATCTTTATGTACATGTCTGAACAATTATTAGAACAATAATATAGTTCGCAAAATCAAGCCATACACAGTCCTGCTAAATGGAAATACAAATCAACTCTGCATAGATGATCATAACATGGAAAAAGATGAAATGCATAATTTAGCATATTTATAGGAACAACCGCTTACTTGGGCAATTTAAAAATCCAACAATCAAGTCCAAAACTGCAATTGACATATTTGAGTGTCTCACAGCATATAAGAAAAATAGATTTCAGGAAAGCAAAAACATGGGTAACTTCCCATGGTCAAATGAAGGTAACAACATAGCTGGATTTGCTATTCACAGAGGAGAGGGAGGGGGGGGAGGCAGAGTTTAACTCACAAGTTCTGAACGATGAACGGTGTGTCGAGACCACCCAGAGTGGTGTAGATCCTGATGCCAAAGAGGCTGTGGTGGCGGTACTGGAGGAGTCGGTCGTACTAGTGGAGGTCTAGCAGCAGCATCATGCTGATTTCCATTCTGCTCACCAATCTGTTGGTCCTGATCCCGCTCAGGTGATGAGGGAAGAGGCAAATTCCTGTGGAGATCCCAATCAATAGAAGCCCTCCCTCCCCTTTCCACATAGGATTGAATCAACTGATCAAGGCTCTCACGGAAACCACTACGAAGAAGATTAGAAACGCTCCTCCTATAATAGAAGATTTAAATAAATTCAAAGCAATTTAGAGAATAAACACACACAAAAATGAGACAATAACCTGCTCAATAGCTCCCTGAGTTCCATGCTGTACACATTATCATCATCGGGAGGGTGGAACCTTGAGCCTCTCCGGTGAGGAACGGATCGTCGCATTCTTGGACGATCTGAAGGACCTTCTGACCAATTATCCACAGCTTCTCTTGGGCCATTATTGGGCCAAGCCTCGTGAGGTTGCTGCAAACGATGTTGCTCTCCATCTTCGGTTGCTACTGCACCTGAGGGCCAATCTGAAATTGAATTTTCCAGCATATTCCGTCCTGTGCCATCTGAAGCATCATGCCTCCATACATTGGAGTCATTGTGTGGTAATTGTTGTACATTTGGTCTCTCTTCAGCTACCTCTCCCTGCCAATGCCTTCCTTGATCAGGTGCAACATTTGTAGTTTGAACAGCTGTACTATCATTCATATTCCCAACTCTATCTCGTAATTGAGCCTCAATTTCATGATTCCGATGTGGCACATCTTGCATAGCATTTGTGTTACTCTGGTCAGTTCTAGAATAACTGTTGCCAATGGTAGGTGAGGTCTCAATATGGTTGCTCACTTGACCACGAACTATATTTTCCAATCTGAAGCGGAACCCTTCCCTGAATGGAAGCAGATAGTCATGCGTCAAAATCACAAAAAATAAATCGATAAAATAAAATAAACATGATATTGAAAGAATGATCAGCCTGTTACATAGAATTACACTGTTATTAACAAAAAAAATGTGAACTATTGCTAGCTAGAATAGACTTCACAGAGCAAACATATGGTCAACATTCCAAATGCAAGAAACTTCTAAACTACATAACTCTTCCAATAAACTTCTCCTTCCATAACTATATACCTCCTATTTCTTTCAAGAACCTCAAAGGGTGAGATCTTCAGTAAATAGGAACTAACCCAAATTCCCTCACTTATGCAATGATGTGACATTGCTAACTCGCATCCACAACTTACCTAACATAGCTATTGGTCATGTGTAAACTTTTACCCACTTTCAGGAGTGTTCAGGGAAATAAGAGATTTTGTACTCAAATGCAAGTCATGTTCATATATTTTTAATTGTCAAAAATTTGGCAAGATCTATGTATTGCCATGCAATCAGATTCTAATCACATAAATTACAAGCTGTCCGTCAGTTTACTAGCTTAGCTAATTCAACTAGTTGAGTCACAGGATGAAAATACCAAATGTGCATCAACTAATCTTCCTACCATACAAATAAAGAACTGAGCTTCTCTCATGGAAACTTGAATATAATAATCATTTTCCAACATAATGGTCCATCAAAGCAAAAGACACCAAACTGTGGTTAGAAAGCCAAAAAAAAAAAAAGGGAAAACTGAAGGTAAAATGTGCTAGTACACATAGAGTTCCATGCATGATATGGACAATGGGCATACCTCAGGCCAGAGACAGTATGTCGCTGTCTTAACAGATTTAACTCACTGGCTGCAACTGAAGGTGGTCTCTCTTCCTCAACTGGCCTCTCATTTCTCAAGAAACGGCCTCTAAGTAGTGCCTGTAAAATAAAATAAAATCCTTGAGAATAGTCATAGGTGGCAAAAAACAATGAACAAGTTTCTCAGAACAAATTAGAAGGAATTAGAATTGAAAGAAACTAATTAAAATATGATGAAAGTGGCAGTTCAAAAACAAAACAAAACAAAAAAGCAATAAAGTTCTTATTGAATATCCAATTTAAACAAATCTTAGAGGCTTCTCAACAAAGAATGATCATGTACAAATTTTATTTGCATGGCTATTCAGTATATCAAGTTAATTACGCGAATATCAACACATGTAAGTGGAATGATGTTCGATATCAAATCTAGAGCAAAAGGGAGTCTTGGAACAATGGAGGGGAAAAACCAATAGGCAATTTTCATAACAAAAAGATAAATCAGAGGAAAAACAAACATTTTGAGTGATAAACAAAGTACCAAATTCCAGGATGTAAAAATTTTGTAGCATCAGCCACAAAATATCACAACCTCTGAAGCAACCAATCCAACCAAAACCACCAATGCTTCTTACTATCATAAAGTGAGAAACTCACTTGATAATTCATGTCAATCAGTTAAAAAAGACAACATTCTCCTATGAACTGATGACTTACCCAAGCAACATACAAAAAAAGTTGAATGTAACCCTCTAACTGAATCACAGATTAAAAAGTTCAAATATTATATCCAAATCCTCAACAAACCTGATAAAAGATCAAGCATTTAGAATATTAGCATTCTTCAAGAAATGATGCAATTTGTAAAATAATGATTACAACTGTTTATAAAATTACCTGAATACGATTGCGGTGTGCAAAATCAGATACAGCACGATGTTCCAGCAAACCCTGCAGTTCCCGTTGCCTTTCCCTTTCAATTCTTACAAGTAAATCAATCAGAGCTTGTCTTCCTCTTAACCTCAACATATCCCTGCGTATATGCTCTGGCTGGCCTTCATCGTGGTCGGTGACAGCTCCTTCACGAGCATCATCAACTTGAGTGCCAGGCTCATTATCCCGTTCTTCTCTGCGTCCACCACGAGACCCTCTTTGCTGACTTGTCATTTGCATCAACTCCCTCACAATCCTCACCCTCTCACGCTCTGTTTCCCCAAGCCATTCAGCTCTAGGACTATCATTCCTCTGCATAACATTGGAAGAAGTACCACTAATACCACTCTCCATCCATCCACGTACAATTTGCCTGACCCTCTCTCTTTCAACTTCTCCAAGGTCAGGAGATTGCTCGCGACTAGAATTGTTGTGTTCCCTGTTGTCATTCTGGGGGCCCAACTGATCATGTGACCAAGTAGCATAGTCATTCTCACTCTCACTAGCATCACCCAGACTACCCTGATTCTCACCCTCCCTGCCTTCAACCATGTCTGCAGATGCATTTGTATTAGAATCCACGCTCCTCTGCTGCCTCAATCTCTCTCTAACTCTCTCCCTAGCACGGTTCAGTGCCTGCTCATCCTCCAACTCTCGCCACATCTGCAAAATAGATGAGGCCTGGGTGCTCAGAGTCTCCACATTCCCCTGATGCCTCGAAGTTGGGGACTGTGACTCCCTCAAGAAGGAGGAATCAAGCATTGAAACTGTGTGCAGACCAGCCAGCGCCATCAACTCTGACTCACGATTCCTCCTCTCGATGGTGGTGATCATCTCCTGTGCCTGTCGGGCAGCCCACCTGCTCAAAATCCTTGAGTGGCGTCTCCTGGCAGCAGAAGACTCTGCCAGGTCATCACCATCAAGATCCGACCTCCTCCTCCTTCTGATGAGCTGTTCCCCTTCTTCCTCCTCATCCTCAGTAGTAATAGTTCTGGGTGTACTACAGGAAGCAAAAGACATGTACTCATCATAATGCCCATGCATCAACTCCTCCAAACCCCTCTCAAACTCAGAATGAGTATCATTATCCGTGCTCTCAGGTTTCTGCTGCAGTTGCTGACGAACATCATCCATGTCTCACTAACCCTCAAAAGCCTACCACATCCACAACCAAACTCAGTCACCCCAAAAAAAGTCTAAAACTCAAACATTACCAAAACGTCGTCACAAACCCGCATCCCCTAAAGTATCAACGGCACAAAACAATCACACTAAAATCCAACTTCTGCAAGCAGAAAACAAACAAAACCCTAGAACCAATACCCCGAGTGTAGGATCAAAGAATATCATCGAATTATACTCCATCAATCGGTTGAAACCACCGAGTGGATTCATAACATCACCTGATCAGACAGAAATGCTTAATATCACCACTTTGAGCAAACATCACCACTGGGTAACAAAATTGCTAGGAAGAAATTAAGATCCGGAAACATAATTATAAAAGTAATGAAATGAGGATCGCTCGGCGATAAACACGATATATGTCGGAATTCACAAAATCAAGTATATGAAGGAAACGTACCTCTTAAGCTGTATGCTCTTCGATTGCAGTGTGAGAATAGAAAAGATAAAAGAAAACCCAACTTTTCACGCTATAATTATCAATATGCACAAACAGCTATATTAAAATATAGAGCGTATAGCTTTCTGTGAGTGAGTGTGTGTCGGGTAACGTTGATGAATAGAGATAGAGAGAGAAACTTGAGCAACTGTAGAAAAAATCATGTCAGAGAGTGAGAGGGGAAGAAGAAGAAGAGAGGAAGGTGAGACTTTATAAAAGAAGAGAAAGAATGGGGTTATTTTACGTTTTATTGAATTTTTTAATATTTATGGTTTATTCTATTTCCTTTATTTCTAATTAATTAATCTGAGAAGTGAGAAGGAGAGGGAGCGAGGGAAGCGCCTATTTCATGATGATTGAAATTTTCATTTTTCTTTATACTTTTAATATAAATAATATATTACTTATATACGCATATTACAATTGAAATTATATTTACTCAACTTTACTTTCATGAATATTACTAAATTATTATCCACCTAAAAGTACAATATTTAAGAAAAAGCAATTTACTAAAAAGCCCTTGTTTGATAAAAAGGCCATGTGTCAATAATGAAGGATTTTTTTCATATAAAACAAAAGGTGATTGGTCAAAAGCAAATGAACAAATATTAAAGTGGTTCCCAACAACCTTACAACCACAACTATTATACATTTTATAAATATAAATATATATATATATATTCCATGCTTGTAGCTTTGCATAATTAGGTGTAATTATTTGATTGGTTGGTCTGATATAATCATATGTAAGCAATATAATGACTTTTTGTATTCATAATAAATAATTAATATAATTATCCATTTGCATGCTCCCTTCCCTTCCCTTCCTCCCACATATTATGGACCCATTCAATTCCTAAAATATTAATCATAAATGCTTGTATCATAATGTCTTCTCATTTTTTCTATTTTTTTCTTCAAATTTTCTAAAGTTGTTCTATTTTATTGTAAAATTTTAGCATTTTCTATGGAATTTTTTTTATCAAATTAAATTGTATTAATAAGTCACAGAAGTCAAAGCTTCAATATTCCTGTTCCTGTTCCTCCAATAAAATATATATTAAGTAGTATGTTATATTGGGATTATATTATATAGAAAAATAATGGAATTGAAATCTTATGTTGGGCTGCCCTTTTCTGATTTTGATATCTCTGCTCCACAAACACCATATTTTATTTCATACTTAACACTTATTAATGGTAGTTTTGATTATTATATTTTATTCATCGATGTATATTGATAACAGTCACAAAAGTAAACAAACACAACATGCGATTAAAGCAAACAAATCTTCTATTTAAATTCGCTCTATTATTTCTTAATTATTTTTAAATGAAATTTCCAATTAATTAATTACTACTACATATCCTTAAAAAATGCTAATTCACATTTTTAATTATTATCTGACGTTAGATTTAAAAGTGGGAATTAAGGGTCCAATTCAATCATTATACTTAAAAAAATATAAACAGAAAGGCATATGTAGGATAAATACATAGGACTTATTTAATGATTAACAAATGTAGTATGTAGTCTATGGAGAGAGAGAGAGAGAGAGAGAGAGAGAGCTTGTCATAATGTCTTTGTTCTAAGTGGAGAAATAAAGTCAATGGCTAGGTTAAGTTAATTTTTTTAGTTTATACTGTCAAGAAAAAGGAAATAAGGTCTCCTAAAACATGTTATCTCTTTTCTTTTTCTTTTTTTACCTTTTTGTGTATCTAACTATAAATTCAACAAAATTATGATATTATATTATTGAAAACTAGTATTTATATCGGGGGTTGCACGATTTATAATATAATTATATAATAGATAATATAAAAATACTAATATATATTTTTAAAATAACATACATAATTATATAAAAATAAACTTTTGATTAAAATTTTTGAAAATAAAAATAACTAAATATATTAAATATTAAAATATACCACAAATAATGTATGAAAATTTTTATATATTTAAAATATGGATATCAAATTGAAAATCACAAAAAAGATAATCAATCTGTATATTTTTTTTATAAAAAATGGAATTGAGATAAAAAAATAAAAAATAATAAAAAAGTTAAAGCATTTGAAAAATAGATTGAAAAAACAAAGAAAAGAAAATTTTTAATTAGATATTATAGTTTCTAAAAATAGAAAGGTGATTTAGGTGGAAAAAAAATATTTCTATAAAATTTTCGAATTATCTTCCTTTTATATAGTTATAGATTTATATGTGTACATATATATATAATTCTAGCTCAAGTATTTACACAAGAGATCAAATGTATAAATCTAGGAATGATCGAATGCCAATTAAAATAGCAAAAATGTGTTGATTCTAATCAATTAAACCAGAACATATTGTCTTATGTTTTAAATTTATTACATAATAATGACTTCTGGTGATTAAGTACGTTTCCTATTAAGTTTCAGTTGCTTAAATTGGTCCAACCGGAGCATGATCAGTTGATTGTCCAAATGAAAAACCAATCATATATTAAAAATATAATAAAACACAGACACAAAATAAAGGCATGAAATCATAGAATATTGGTAGTGAAATGAAGAAATTGATAAGTGAAACATGCTGGTTTACATCAAACAAGGGATAAGGATAGGGACAGGATATCTAGATATATTCCAACCAAAGAAAAAGAATCATTTGGGCATCAACTTATTAATAGACATGTCATGTCCCAATAACCTTATTTTAGTAGTTTCTATGTGTCCATTTCCATTGGGACAATAAATCTCTGTAGCCATCCGTGTTAGGTTAAAAAGATCATTAGTTTGTGCATCTTCACCTGCATGCGTATACATACATAAATATATAAATACCCATTGTCTCCTACCCCTCCATGGTACATGTTCTGAAATTGCAAGTAACTAATGAGCAAAACTCCATTTCCAAGAATACAAAAACGTCTATCTATTCTCGAGCTTAGCTCTTGGACTCAGTCAGAAATGGTGACTTCTTTTTGAAACACGTACACATGGAATCAGGCTCTGGCATGGGGGGTTTTTCCACATGGGAAATTATAAGATTGGAATCCTAAGTTGTTGATAGGGGTTTGACGAGCAGAACATGGCTGGAAAATGAGGAAGATTATGATTGGGGGTCCTTTTCATCAACGTTGTAGTTTAGCCACGGCCTTATAGCAACTGAGTTCTTGTGGAAGGCATATTCCGGAAATCATGAGCCAAAACGTGCTTATAATCTGGTTTAGTAGTTGATTGATTGTTGATAGATAGTTAGTATATGAGTTTGCTCTACATCTAGAGACCTAGCAATTCAGGCCGCCCAACCCGACCTTGAC
Source organism: Caryopteris x clandonensis (assembly GCA_028749325.2). NCBI lineage: Eukaryota > Viridiplantae > Streptophyta > Magnoliopsida > Lamiales > Lamiaceae > Caryopteris > Caryopteris x clandonensis. The sequence continues at coordinate 2,072,732 of JAPYKT020000030.1, read as the reverse complement.
AAGCCAGGGCATGGGGTAGGGCCGGGTCAAGCTCGTTCCTAAGGATGAGGCTGTAGTTGTTTGTGAAAGGCCAAGAGGAGAAGTACAGTGGTTTAGTAAGGTTTCTCGATAGAAAATTTTTAGTCCAGTTCAGCCTATAGACACGTCAAGTATTGGCCCATCATTTCATCAGATTGTAACCACACCTACTTACATACGTCTAGCCGTAAGATTCTCTACAACTAGAGCTCATCTTTATTATGGTTTAATTTGGTAGATCAACATAGTAGTTTGAGTCTTTGTGTTGTCGAGGGTCGGAACTTTTCTTCTTTCGTTTGCTAAAAATTTAAGCATGCTAATGGGCGCCTACCAGTACATGATTGCACTGTTCGTCACAGATGTCATGTCATCACTGACAACTTCAACGAACAATGCAGTCAACACAGTCGCACACCTGAACATTCGCTTGCTAATCCTCCACATTTTCCTCTGGAAACAAGAACAGAATATTAATGTCAATATAGAACTCACCAATCTGATACTATTGTCAAGTATCAAGTTAAATACTGAGTTTAGTCTGTAGTTATCTATTGAATCCTGTAAAAATTGGTCAAAAAAAAAAAAAAGTTATCCTAAAAGCCACAGGTATCAATCTTGAAGCTCATTATCACTTTTTATCATTTATCTTTTTGCAAGCAGAGGCCATAGAAAGTTGCTTCCTTGCACGAAAATTACATAGTGCTCTTTGTGAGTCGTCTTTCATTATGATCAGATAGCCAACTGCACGTACATTGCGCGTCCGGAGAAAAGGATCTCAGACATCATAACTTTTCTTTTGATTTTCAACTGTGCGAGAATACTAATTCTGATCATTTAATCAAATTCGATTATGTGAACATCATGCACACATGTAATGAGCTAATTAAGAAAGGGAAGCTTTTGATGCAAAAAAAAAAAATTATGTTACCATATATACAGATGCAATCTGTTCAACATAATCACGATCCAATACTAAATTATCACGAACTTTCTATCATTAATTCAGGATGACCAATAATCAGGTTACCCTGAATTCGAATATCTGATTTGCTCTGCTTTACTTGTCCTCAATCTGTTTTAAATTCCCAGAAGTTCTTGATCCTACAAGTAATTAGAACCTCAAAAGCTTAACCGTATAAGAAAAATGTCTGACATGTAAGAGCCGACATATCCAGAGCAGAACAACCAATTGGCGATTTTAAAGCAGGTCACATGAGTCCTATCGTATTGCTTAAAAACTGCATTTCTCATACTATCTATCCTTCTCCCAACAGAGTCCACAGTAACTTGCTTCTTTTCCACGAAATACAGAGAATAAATCATGAATAATCTCCCAAACTATGCAGGGTTCATGTGAATGCACTGTGCATCAAAGGACAACGATCTTGAATTTACAGTATTTTGTGATAGTTTTCTTGAGAATACTTTTTCTTTTGTCATCTTTGGTGGGTTTGGAGGGGGTGAGAAAAAGAAATCATTCGATGTTTATAGATCGTCATGGTCTCCTAGATGCAGTAGTCGGATATGTGTACTTGGGAAGCAAGAGATGATGGTATCTATTTCACAGGCAACAACCCCCAACTGAATGGCAAAAATGATTTAACTGGACAACATGCTGTATGAGTGTTAGAGGAGTGTAAGAATCCATTTGATTCACAATCCATCTCAAAAATCATGTAAGAATAAAGATCAAGGGAATGTTTGTGTATGAATCTAATACTGTAAGCTTATCCAAAACACAACTTTCCCGGATTCAATTTTATCGTCTAAATTACTTCAGCCTCCAAAATTAGTTCCAACTAATGTTTTGATGCTGGCAGAAGCGTGACACAAATAGCAAAATGGAGTCACAGTCCACCCAGTTTGAAAATACCCAGAAAGAGATAGATTTGGGAGAAACACCCCCATTATCTATTATCAAAATATCAAATATCAAATATCAAACTTCTGCATTCATAATATTATTTCACTAGTCAAAATTCATGAAATCAAGTTGCAAAACAAGTCTGTTTCATGAAATTCACTTCATGAAATTCCTCAGGTTGCCTAAACCTGAATTCGTTATGGTAACACAATCAGCTCACCACAGATCTCGAAATCAAACTGCTGAATTCATAAGTCACATTCAGTGAATCAGATAGTATGTTATTGCGAAAATTGTTATCTATGTATCTTTAAAATACTATAAAAAGGCCGTCAATACACATCAAAAATCATCCTAAATTGGCAAGTATGAGTTGCATGACAATTAGGACCAACTTTTCATTCATTGTTCTATTATGCATCCTTCTCCAATCAATGACAATCGAGGGTTGTTTCCTTATGCAAAAATACCAAGTGCACGTGCACAATCATCTTCCCATATGGAATAATATCCCACTGCGCGTGCACTGTGCATCCAGAGATACAGATCTCGGATATCATAACCTCGGGCTGTTTGAGGATTTCAGCTGGTCATTTTGCGATAACATATGGGGGAACACTTTGTTCTTCTGTCATTTTTGGTGGCGCTCGAGGGGTGGCTATAAAGAAAAGATATTTGATGTTTTCTCAGAAAGAATGGCTGCAAATTGCACCAGTGGGGCGTGTCACTGGGCAGCCCACCAAAATGGGATCCATTTTGCTGGTAACGACCCTCCAACTAACTGGAGAAAAGTGTATCAGTGGGACAATGAAACTACGTTTGAAGTTTAGTAATTACAAGCATTCTGGAGGTGAAATTCATCTTAAAGAAAGTATATGAATAAATACTAATTGGGACAGTGATTGTGGACCATGTTCTTCCTAATTCCTCTCATTACACACACAAACACACGAAGTGTATTCTGGACTCTGAAGTCAGTATAACAGGGTAGAGAGAGAGAGAGAGAGAGAGAGAGAGAGTTCAACGAAATGCAGTAACTTATGCTTGACAAGTTTAAAAACAGACCAATAGTGGAACGAGACACTGGATGATATCATAATTCTAAAGAATCCAAAACAAAAACAGAGAAAAGGAAATGTTAGTTACACAATAATGTAGCTTTACGTCTACTTGTTTCCTAGTACAGAGAAATAAGTTATGCAACACATGATACAACATATGGACTACAAATAGCTAGAGCGGAAATGGATCACCCAATTCAGATTTCACCCGTCCCAAGAGGCTGCCTAGAGGTGTCCCCAGAAGCCCAAGCTTCATAATCCTTCATTAACTGCAAATCGTATTTAAATGAGAGGTTTTTAAAAATGACACGGGGGGCCTGAAAACCAAAAGAAAAGGATAAAAAAAAGAGAGATGACTGCTATGAGGGTAAATAGATTAATGAATCTAGGAAATAAAGCAGTCAGATTACCCGATAACAAGATGCATGAATGATGAGAAACACAGATGACAGATGGGACAATTTTAACCCAATTACTACTAGGCACCAAGCCACACAATATGTGAAATTTCTACAAGACGTGATTTTGTGAAACATCTATCAAGTTATATGCTGAAACAAAATGTCTTTCAATCCATACTTGATTTCATTTTTTCATAGCGGTACACATGATAAAGTTGCGAAACTTCTGGTACAGCATATTCATAATAAAAGAAACCAACTGGACATTTCATCAATAAAGATCTATTTGTTTCAGAAACTCCAAACACATATAAGCATTAAGCATATCCATACTATCAACTTGCAAGCACAGTAGCTAAAACCATAGCAAAAGGAAAATCCAGACACTCGTCTAATGATTTTCTAGAAATGAAAGATTTATTTAAAAATGGCTGGTGCATGGAAGTAAAATAATAGTAATCAAAATTAGGCTTAATTACATGAAAATTCACAACCTTTTGATTAATTATCAATTGCAACATGGCCTTTCAAACATAACAAAGAAGTGCACCACCTTTGTAATTTCTTGAATTCAATGCATGTGGGTCAATTTCGGGCTCCAATTGCTACACATGGAGCCCGAAATTTGAATTTAAGCCCCTCTACTATACATATGGCAAAAGTTAATTTTTTTTTTAGTTACATAAAAATTCACAACCTTTGATCAATTATCATATGTAACATGTCTTTTAATAACAAATAACGAATACAAAAAGTTTATGGTGTCTATCATGAAATACAAGCAAAAATTTTCTCATCTTTCGATTAATAAAACATCGTTTTTAATAAGTTTGAGGTTTTTAACAAAAAATAAAAAATCAACTTATACAATTTGTATAGATGTTGGGCCCCAAAAATAAAATTCAAGATCAATGTAAGCAATTGGAGCCCAAAATTGGCCCATGTGCGTAGAGTTGAAAAAAATTAAAAGGTGGTGTATTTCTATGTTTATCTTTTAAAAGCCGTGTAGTAAATGATAATTGACCTAAAAAGTCGTGAACTTTCATGCAATTAAAAAAGAAATAATCAACTTTAGCCACGTGTATAACTATGGGCCCAAAATACGAATTTAGGGCTCCACGTCAGCAATTGGAGCCCGAAATTGGCCCACGTGCATCGAATTAAAAAATTACAAAGGTGGTGCACTTTTTTTTTTTTTTTTATGTTTAAAAGGTAACGTTGCAATTGAAAATTGACCAAAATACCATGATTTTTTTATATTAAAAAAATTACAAATGTGGTGCACTTCTTTGTTATGTTTAAAAGGTAATGTTGCAATTGAAAATTGACCAAAATACCATGATTTTTTTATGTAATTATGCCTAAAAAATTTCACATACCTGTGTCATAAATCGCGGAAGCATGGCTTTGAGTATCTGATCTAACACTTGGGAGCCAGTTGACTCAATAGCTTGTGCTGGAATTGCACGAAATGCAAATGGAATTTCTATACTGACCTGTACACAGCAGACAAACATCATCAAGCCATGTAAGGAAAAATTGTGTGGCAGTGTGTAAGAGATCGGCTGAGACATAATATAGATACCTCAATGATTGCATCAGAAGTCAACTTCTGAACCGATGAATCAGAACTCGTGCTATCACATGATATCTTATTCTCCATTGAAGCTGCATGCCCATACCAAATCAGTGTCAAAGGACTCCTGAAAAGAATTATGTAGTAATATTCAGAATCAAAAGACACTCAACCAGACTATTAAACCTTGTTCTTAAAAATTGTCTCAACAAAATAATAGAACGTGAAGCATAGATGCTTAATTGTCTTATCCAAAATGTAAACTTCAAGTTACATCAGTAAAGAACATATACCATTTTCAGACAAAGTTGTAAACAGTCAGTCAATGAGCGGTACATAGTGATGATAGAGGAGTTATAGCATGAACATACTGATACTTAATGGCGCTCCTAGACAAGTGCTTTCATTAAAAATAATAATTATAATAATAATAATAATAATAATAATAGTAACAATAAAATTAAAAATTTAGGGGGCAAAACAAATTAGTAAATAACAGTAATTGAGCAAATCAGAAAATTCAAAATTGACAGGATAAGAGAGAAAAGTTTGATTTCAGAGGGGGAAGATAGAATGAACTATCATATATTGAACTTTGTTCTATGATAGCATCCCGAATGGTTGGGAACATACTTATGCGAGGCCCACAGAGGCGTACATGCTGTATTTATGCCTGAGGTTCATGCCTCTTTAACACAGGAAGAAAAACTCACAAAAAAAAAAAAATTAGTGGCTCAAAAAAAAAAAAAAGAGAGAGAAACCTTTCAATTTAGGCTATAATAAGCATCAAACAAGTTCATGATTTATATAAAAATTATAAAATAAAAAATAAAAATAAAAGAGAAAGAGAGAGAGAGAGAGAGAGAGAGAGAGAGACCAACTAAGGAGACGAAATCTCCTAGAATAGAGATAATGTTTATGGCCAACTAGGGAGACCAAGTTCATAATTACTTTATTCATTGTTCATGGCTTGCTTGTATATAGATTACACGGAAAACAAAACATGAAAAACCAGCATTAGGAAAGCTAAGAAAGACGCCCTAAATTAGGAAATTGCGTCCTTCCTAAAAATAAAAGACAGAACTTGTTCAAAAATCAAGATATGATTTCCAGCAATTAAGTTTCAAGAATCAAGTTGCAAGCTTGATTGCACCTGCCATATTTGTTGGAAAGAAGAATAAAAGTCAAAACTTGCCCAAAAAACACTAAATATGTGTTTAATAACTGAGATAAAGGTTGGGGACGAGAGGTGCGGCCGAGGCGCATAAGAGGAGGCGCACGCCTATGTTACTGCGTTCGGCTCTTTCATGTGCATAACCTATAAATCTATGAGAGGTGTACCTCGGGCCTCTAATAACTACGGTTAAGAATAATGTGACATGACTTGGGTATTATACCCCAAGTTTACCAATGAGGGGTTTGGGTAATTGGCAAGGTATTTTACCTAGGAAAGATGTTTACTATCCAGGTACAAAGGAGGAGAGGGGTGTGGGATACACTGCTGGAAATAGGGGCAGATGCAGCAATTGGCCGCCTCACGTGCTTGGGCGGCACGTAGGCATGGGCCCTGCACCAGCATCATGTCCCCACTTTCTCCTTCTTTTTTTTAATTCTTTGCTAAATGTTGTTTGTTTGTGAAATTATATTTTTCCTTTTCCATTTGGCAACCGTTCTTTCTTTATTTTCTTTATTTTAAGAAAAAAATATTTAGAATTATTCACAAAATTTAATTAAATTCTTCATTTATCAAATTAAAATAATATATAAATTCATAAGTCAACTATGTCAATTAAAATATTATGATTAATATTTAATTTTACAAATATAAATGTAGAGGATGAATGAATGACTTGATAGAGAGATCCATGAATAGTTATTTGTTGGGTAGTATGATTGGAAAGGTATATGTTTAGATGTAGTGTGTACTTAACTTTTGAGGTGGCAGTCATGTGGCACCCTAAACCTGTACCGGTAGGTACAACCATTGGAGATGCCCTAAGCACTTCATATTACCAAAAAAAAAACTAATCCTTAACACTAGAATCTTGAAACTTTTAACAAAATTCATTTCCTTCAATATACAGAGTACAGTATTGCATGGATAACATTGTGTCGTGATTTAAAAGATATATAAACCTGACAAATAAGAACCTATTTTAGCCATTCCGAAGAACACTTAGGCAAGTTAGTTCAGTTATACAGTATTTATACAATATCAATGAATATAAACCTGCCAGATAAGAACCTCGTTTTAGTCATTCCTCAGTTCAACAAGAACCTAACCATTTAGGTATACAATATCAAAGAATAGGTGATTTAAGGATAGCTTATGAATCCACAGCAATTGTGAAATAAACAGTAAAAGAAGAAGCTAACCATCAAATTTGTCATTCTGAGCTACAACAACAGGCGAGCCCTCGAGCTGCAAATAACATGACATAATTAACCAACAACCACACAGAATCCTCCTATTGAACAATGTGTGTGTGTGATCGTGCTGCGAAAAAAAACCTAAAACATAAATAAATAAAGACATCTCGGCCCTTTTAGGAAGCTCTTTTATACAATTCAATACTACCGACCACATCCACTCTATTGCACTAGCAAGTGTCATTGGTACAGAGATTCCAGTTTATGTGTGAAAGGGGATCATATAGTAGCAATGAAAAAAAAAAAAAATCGTTAAGTAAATAAGAAAAGTCCATACCTTACAGGACAAGAGCTTAATGCAGCAACCATTAGGCTGCTCCTCCACTCTCACCAGCAAAACAGGGCAAACTTCAAAAGCAAAAAATTTAAATCTATACACATAACACCTGAAAGTGTTATCATCCACTCGCTCTATCCTTTCCGCATCCAACACTGAGTATTGACTCGCCGGCAGGCTCATATACTCACCTAAAACAAATAAAAGTGGAAAGAACAAGAAATAAACAAGCATAATACTGCATTATTATCACACAAATGCAACACTGCATTCAAATTAGGTGGAGAACTAAAAAAGAAAACTCATAATCACAAAAAGGAAAAGGCTCGAGTAACATATTACTCAGCGGGCGCTGGAGCTGTCGGACGGAGATGGATTCAGTTCTCCGGGCCACAAACCGGGCTTTGGGAGTGGAATCAGCAGAAATGCGGAGCGCGGGTTTGGAGGAGTCGTCCGGCGAGGAGGCTAAGTTGGACGATACGACGACGTACGCAGACTTCGAGTTTCTGAATGCGGCTTTAGGGTTCCTGAATCTGAATGGGATGGGATTTGAGCTCAGTGATGCCATTGTTTGGAAGAAATTTAGGGAATTGGAAAATGGGTTGTGTGGGTTTTGGTTGTATGAATGGCGCAGATGGATGGCAAGGAATGGTGTGGGATAAGTCCACGAGAGCGGTGAAAGTGCAGGATGTAACGTCCGGGCGCAAGTTAGCGGGAGCTGGATGTGTGTGGCTAAAAGGTACCGGGATGAAACCCCCATGTGACGTACAGTCGGACTTTCTGCACTATAAAATATAAGCCAGGTATTTTTCTTAGTTCGATTTTTTTATTTTTTATTTTCACTTTTTCTCCAACTTCAAATATCAATTTTACCTTTTATGGATTAAAAAGAAAAATAAATAAATAAAATCTTGATTCTACTTTAATGAGTCTTGTACATTAAATTTTATCAAGATACGACAATACAAAATATTTGTTTCCTCTTATTTGTTCTTAAAATTACAATTTGAATTTTAAACTCATAGTGAATTTGGAGTAAAAATACAAAGTGTAAATTAGTATTAGTTGGCAGCCCAACCCCAAGTATGTAAAACCTACAATTTCCCACCGATCCGTATAATTTCAAGCCGAAATCACATGTCTAAGTTGCACATACATTTTAAGAGATTATTTTAGTAATTTTTAAATAAATAAAAATCTAAAAATCATAGATAAATTTATGAATATAAAAAATAAATTTATTTGTAATTTTTGGAATTTATTTTAATTTTTTTAAATTACCTGGGCTTTTCATAATTTAGTTTTATTTTCTTTTATAAATTTTCTGGTTTTCTATAATTTTCAGAATTGCCTTTAATTTTAATCATGTATTTTGAATGAATTTTCTGTGTATAGTTTTGAATTTTTTAATTTCTAAATTCATTTAAACTTTATAGAATTTATTTTTTAATTTTGAGTTTATTTGTAATTTTTAGAATTTACATATTATTGTTCAGAATTTATTGAAATGTTCTTTTAAAATCATATGCAACTCACATGTGTAATTTTGTTTAAAAATTGTATGGCCTGTGGTTGGAGTTGGAAAATTGTAACTATTGCATAGTTGGACTACCAACTTATAAAAATTTATATTTCATATGTTTTTTTTTTTTCAAATTTACTAGGAATAGTTTGGCGATCATATTAATTTTCCTTAATAATCACGTTTCAGTAATATATAATGTTTTGTTACTGAAATGAGAGTAGAGTTTCTTGTAAGTTAGTCAACTTACACTTATGCCCTTCATTTATTGGTAGTTTGATTAACTCAATCATATTTGATTAAAATTATTATTGTCATGAAGATATAATTAAAACTTCAATTAAGTTCAAATATGACTCGGTTTGGGAAACAATTAAAAACATTGTTTTTTAAAGGATGCAGCCATTCATACTCCGAAACTTCCATCATTTAAAATTATTAATTCTCTTCTTTTTACTAAATATACCTCATTATATCCTTTTCATTAAAAAACAAAAATTTAAAAATAAAATTAAAAACAAATCAGTTCCCAACCCTGAGAAAAGTTCTTTATTCTCCTAGAAAAAAAGTAACATAAATTTATCCTCTTTTCACCTGCAAAAAAATTGACTTTTTTTTTACTTTTCTCATTATTTATATATGTGTTCTGTTTCTCAGATTAGTAACAACGAGAAGAGAGAAAATGATTCTTGCTAAAATTAAAAGTTGACATAGATTTAAGTTCAGCACCAGAATGTGGCAATGTGCCAGGTTGAGCAACAACAACGCAGTCGCATACGATCTCGTTGTATGTGGGTGGGTTGGATTTCAATGTGACTAACTCCAGGAAGTTGTCGATAAAACCACCAAGCGTGCCCGCATACAGCAAGGCGTGATCGAAAAGCAATTGAATTGACTTTAGAGTAGATATATATCAATTATATATATATGAACTCTTGCAATAGTATTAAAGCATGTGTTGCTTATCAAGTTTGGCCTTCGCACGGAAAGACTTCAGATTTAGAGCCAAGCCTCGAGAAAGCCATGAATGAATTTGCAATTCCAGTTTTGTATCTCTATATTCAAGAAATATGGAGAAGAAGAAGATAATAAAACAAGTAAGAAATGTGAAAGGAGTTTTAGTAACTTATTTATGTCTAATTTTGTCATAATTATTATATGTTATGTTTAGAGGTTTTGGAGCATGAATCATTGCACCTTTTTTTAAATGAATTGATTATATTTCACTTTTAGAGTATTATTTCTTTTTTTATTTTTTTCAATCACACGATGCGAATATATAAAATATTACTATAACATTCATTTTTATAATCTATCTCTATATATATAAAAGTAAAATTACGTATTTTCTTTTGTTTTCTCGCCTAAATGTTAGTTATAGTTTAAATAGAAATATCTTTATAAATGACGAAAAATTGCAAATCAAAAGGAATCCCTATTAATTAAGAAACAAAATCTTTTACATATAAAAACTTAAAAACTATAAATCATATTCATAAAAATAGTGATTTTATTAAATTCAAGAGAATTAAATATATATTTCACTGATCAACATTAAATTGTTTATTTTTATGGTTAACCTTAATATTGTAATTATAATTTACTTTTATTAGTTAATTTCCTTATTCAAAATAATTTACCCGTGCGTTGCACATAAGTTAATTTTTAATTATATTTTATAATATGAGGGTATCATAAAAAAATTAAGAAGTACTCATGATCTATCTAAAAACAAGATCATGGAACAACAAAGCAACAAACCAAAAAAAAATCTAAAATAAATAGCAGAATTAAGAACCTATGCGGACAGAAATAAAAAATACCTTTCTAGATTGAGTTATAGGGCATAATAAACTACTAATATATTCAACAGACACAACATGTCCGTCCATCTTCTAATTTGGAAGGTCAAAGGACATCGGTTCGATGCACATAGTGTGTTTTGTTTGTTGTTCATCCACCATCGCATAACACACACATATATACACACACAAGGTCCACACACCCCTAATATATGTACCGATTTTAACATTATAAATATAATAAAAGTAAATCAAATATTATCTCAACAAAAAACAAAAATATTACAGAAGTTTTTTAGATATGCGGGCAAGGAGACAATATACAACTTAAAAAGTAGAGGAAAACTTTAGGCGTGAACAAGATTCTCGTTTCAGATTCTTGTTGTGACGAGAATCTTTATTCTGCTAGATGACATAAATGGAAAAAGACAGAGTGTCATTGAGGGCATTAAACTCTCTTAAAGCGCCGGCCATCGACGTTTTCAGTGGTGCCGTTAGAGGCCGATAAGGCTTATGGAGAGAGAAGTATGACAACCACCAAATGTCGTCAAGGTAGACAATAATGGAGGAGTGAGAGCTCGTGTTGGGAGACGAGTAGGATTGAGCATTCAGTTTGAAAATTGAAATCAACCGTTAAAAATCAAAAGCCCATAATTGTAAATTTATACGCCCAAACCAAACCGAATGTCTATATAAAATCGAACGCAACGAACCAAAATAATTTAGTTCGGATCGATCAGTTTCATAGAGTTGGAGTTTTTTATTTATATATTTTTTTATCTTGATAAAATTATAGAATTTGTATGCATCTATGCATTTTATATATGCCCACATATATATACAATTAAAAAAATATATTAAAACAATATAATAATGTAAAAACAATCCAAAAAAATCAACATCAAACATTTTAAGCTGCTACTACTACGGTACTACCAGCACATTGATATGATAATAATATAAACTAAAATAAATATTTTTGAAAAAATATATATTTATAGAAATTCAGTTCGATTTGCTACTACTACGGTACTCCCAGCACATTGATATGATAAAATAAAAATAATATACACTAAAATGAATATTTTTGAAAAAATATATATTTATATAAATTCACTTCGATTCAGTCGATTGTGAATTAATATTTAATTTAGTTACAGATATTGAAATTAAACCAAACGCACTTAAACATATATAATGGATCCAAATCCAACAGAATCACTTGATTTGGTTTGATTTTGAGTTAAAAGTAACGAAAGAATTGTGAGTTGAAAGAGAAGTAATGTGAGTAAAAAAAAATTGTGAGATTGACTAGAATTTTAAAATGGGCCGAAGGACCATCTCACGGAATAAATATTAATTACCCTACAAAATGTTACTTTCCCTTTTGGCGCACAAGGTCCAATTTTGAACAACCGCACAGAATCACTAGTCATATGATTAATGAAATCTAGACCGTTCGACTTCTGTCAAACGAACGGCTGGATCCTTGAATCCGCGCCACTCTAAACGGACCAATCACAGCACACTTTATATTCTATATAAACTCTATATCAAGATTAAGTTTCACATTATCGCAAATCCCTTGCATTTTCCCCTAATTCTAGTCACTTCTTCAACCTAACACTAAATGGCAGCCAAGGGAGAGAAGAAGCCGGCAGAGAAGAAACCCGCCGCCGAGAAGGCTCCGGCGGAGAAGAAGCCGAAAGCCGGTAAGAAGCTGCCGAAGGAGGCCGGTGCCGCCGCCGTAGACAAGAAGAAGAAGAGGTCGAAGAAGAATGTTGAGACTTACAAGATCTACATCTTCAAGGTGTTGAAACAGGTTCATCCCGACATTGGAATCTCCAGCAAGGCCATGGGCATCATGAACAGCTTCATCAACGACATCTTCGAGAAATTGGCTCAGGAGGCATCGCGGCTGGCTAGGTACAACAAGAAGCCGACCATTACTTCCCGGGAGATTCAGACCGCCGTAAGATTGGTCTTGCCTGGTGAATTGGCGAAGCACGCTGTTTCTGAAGGGACCAAGGCGGTCACAAAATTCACAAGCTCTTAAGGTTCTAGGGCCTCATTTTGCTTCTTCATTGGAATTATGGACTTCTGCCTTATTAATTGTTTTAGATGTAGTTGGTAGGTTCTCTTTTGTGATTGTGTAAAGGGTTTTATGACTTGTTTGATAGATCGTGCTTTTATTTTATGAGACTAATCCAAGAATTTATCTTTCTAAAAATTTGTGCATTTTTTCCCTTAATCTTCTGTGGTATTATGAAGTCATGGATTTACATTTGATTCTGGAATTAAAGTTTTGCAGTGATTAATCTTATATAATTCTGCGTAGCAATTCTTTGATATATTCTGCAACAGATTTCCATTGTACACTATGCACTGAATATTGTGTGGTGAAGATATTTGAGAAGATAAGAACATGAATTTTATTGGATTGAATGTTGACAGTTTGATCTTATGAGTTTAAGTTTGTTCAACAGTAGTGATGTTGTGTGTGGTGAATGTTAAATGGTATTTCACTACTGAAATGTCTGGTTATTTATCTCTGTGTTGTATACTAGTCTGGCACTATACTGGGCTCTGCTGGCCCACCTTATATGAAAGAGATGTGATGAATAAGAAAGATGGTTTTTGGTCATATTTTATGTTCTTTATATAATTTATCCTAAAATGATAAATTTTGTTTGTGGAAATACTCAACTGCACTTTGATAGTCATTCCTGTAGACTAACAATGATTGTTTTTGGTAAACAGATCAATTCCCAAAATTGTTTTGAGCAACCACCCAGACAGATTCTACATTAAATGAAAGTTGACTTGCTTAATTTTAGTGGTTATCATGTTATTATTATTGTCTAACTCTAAACATAAATATAAATGTGGTGGGCCGATTTCTTGTTCTAATGAGCTCAACCCAAAATAAATATTTTAGAAGAGAATATTGTTTTGGCATCTTGGGTTAGTTAACAAATTGAGTTTTATTTATTTTTACAACTTCGTCGTCTTAATTAGCAATGAAATATTCATGCTTCAAATAATGTAATACATATCTAAATTGTTAGAGCTTCAAGAAGCTACTTTGGTGTTTTACTTTTACCGCAGTTTTTTATTTTGCGCAATTTTTTTTTCTTATATAATAATATATATTTTTTAATATTTAATATTGTAATTTTTTTATCTCAATTATTCAAATTGAAATTAAATCAAGTTATTTTAAATCATATGATGTGTAATTTAAATAATGATAAAAATATAATTTAAATAAGTATATAAGATTTTAAATATTATATATAAATTTAAATAGAATTGCATAATATTGACATTCGATTTTATATATATATTTTTTAATATGATAGTTTAAGAATATAAAGTAAAATAAATATTATCTCAAAATTTAATGTTAAATAAAATTACATACATAATATTTTTAACAAATATTTAGTAATAAAAATAAATATTAAAATAAAGAAATTATAAAAATTATTGAGTAATATTATTTTTTTAGTAGATAAAGTAATGCAAACTTTTTGAGAGAGTATTTAAATTTTACCCTAAAGTGATGCAGAATTTGCACTACAGCAATGCAAATTATTGGAGATGATCTTAACCTGCTACTTAAAATTTCACTATTTAATTACTTGAGATGCGAAACATTTAAAATAATGTACAATGACTATCTATATTCGTATATTTAATCAACTTATTATTTATCAAAATTAATAATGAATATATCTATATATATATAATCGTAAACTTACTGTTTCTATATTTGTTATTATTATTTTTCCGTACATAGATATTTAGGAAATGTTCTTATATTGCTAACTAATAAATATTTATTTTAATTTTTTAATATTGGTAATGCTACTAATTTTATCAAAACAGAAAAAATTATATCTCTTCATGATTACTTGATTGTAACAAATCAATTATGAATTTGTGGCATATTCGATGCTATATATAATAATAAAAATTCTTCACATTGATATACCAGATTTTATTTAATTTTTTTATTTAAACAAAAATACTATATATTTGGTAATTTGAAAATTGTATTTTACAAATAAAATTAATTAATGTGACATATGATTTATATATAATATTTATATCATTATTATAACCATGGTACATATAAAATTATTGAACATATTATATATTTTAAAAAAATATTAAATTTATGTATTTCTAAAATTTAATAATATTATATTATAATAATATATTTGTACATCGTACAAAAAAATATATTGATATGGGAAAAAGTAAATTGAGGGATTAAAAACTCATCATAAATATAACATAATACAAGACAAATAAGAAAAATTATGAAAAACATGTAAAAGAACTTATTAATTTACTAATCTATCAATATATAAAAATTAATCCATGCGAATAATAAATTTCTCTGCATTAGTAGGTTGCAATTTGTCGTTATAGACGGTATAATATATTCAACTAATATATATATATATATATATATATATATATATATATATATATATATATAATATAATATGAGATAAGATAAACTATATTGTTTAGCATAATCTTTATTATAAACAACAATTTATATGGTATGATCTATCTATATTAATATATAATAAAGTGATTTTTGAATAACAATTTATCTCTAATTTTCAATTTTTGAAAGTATAATTTTTTTTAAAAAATAATGTGTCAACCTTTGATTAGTTCTATTTTATTTTATATTTTTAAAAATATTGTTTAATTTATTAAAATATAAATAATATTTTCATATTTTTTTCTAGCACATATATCACATATATTAAAATAAAATTAATTTTTATTGATTATTTGGGTTATATTTGAATATTTACTGTGTATTGGATTTGAATTGCAAATAAAAATTAACAAATAATATTTTATTAAAATTATTAAATAATTTAATTTTTAATACAATTAATTAATTTTTTATACAAACAAATCTCTTATTTTAAGACGGATAAATTTTTTTAATTCAAAACTATACTTTTTACATGCCTTACTAGTTACTAATAAGATAATAAATATTCTTAAATATTGTTTATAAATTTTTTACTGTAAATATATTTCTATATATTTTTAACTAAATTGCAGAGAATACTAGTAAATTAAAAAAATAACATGAATATAAACATAGATCTCTGTCTATTATTAGTAATTATATACGTTGGAAAGATTTTACTAATTAATATAAATATTAATTATAAAAATAATAATTATTTAAGAAAATATATACTACGCTGATCTTAGATAAGTGTGCATAAACAAATTATGATCTACAAAAAGATTAAAAAAATAGCATAAATTTTATTTTGATACACTTGATCGGATAATGTTTGGGTACATAATATTATTAAATGTTATCATCAAGTATTATACATTAATCTTATGTTTGTTATGTAAAACAACAATACATAATATCTCATATTAATATGTAACATGATATTTGATTTAATATATTGAATTTTTGTAAAATATATATATATTGACTGTTATACCCTCTAACATTTTCAACAATATATATTTTACCCCATATATTTATTTCGATCAAAACAAAAATTCTCAATTTTTCTCTTGTATCATGTTTTCGTGAATGGAGTAACATATTTTTCAATATTTCTTTACAAATTTTTATGTTTGTTAATGTGCAATATATAAATGTGTATATTATCATGAATCTTAAATTTTAAAATTCATTAAGACACCCCAAAAGTAAACTTTGTGTCATAAATATAAATATGGAAAAAAAAAAAAAGTACTTGATATGATTGATAATAAAATTGTTGTGTTTTTGTATGTTTTTATCTTTATGAAATTTTACTAAGTTCTAACTAAATGATTTTTTTTAATCCTTCAACTTGTGTTTCATCCAATATGTGTTATGTAATTTTACTTTTATATATATATATATATATATATATATGTGTGTGTGTGTGTTTTATACGTTCTCTAACTTTCAATGTTGTTCAATTTTGGTTCAATTTTAATTACAATTTTAATTTCTTGTTGTGAATACTGCCATGACAACTAATGTGAATGTGGAGCCAACTATTGAGAGATTTAAAAAAAAAAAAAAATATCACAGAAAATTTACACATCATTAAAGAAAATAAAATTTGAAAGTTACTATGAAAAACTAGAAATTAGAAAATTATATTTTGAAATCATAAAAATATACCTAACAAACTGATATTCTGAAAATTATATTAGCCTATATTAAAAAAAATTAAAATCTGAAATTACAGTTTTAATGTTTCCAGATTTCTCTTGTAATGTAAGGATATCTTAGGAATATTATTTTTAATGTAATGTAATGATTCCTAGGAATATTATTTTGTATTTTCAAAATATTTTTCATTTTCAAATTTCAAATTTTTAAGATAATTATTTGTAATTTTAAATTGTAATTTCCTGATTTTAATTTTTTTATAAATTTATGGTTTTCTTTTTTTATTATATAATTTTCAAAATTTATATTAATATTATTTTGTATATTTAAATATAAATTTTAAAGTTTCATTTTTTTATAGTTCTAAATTTTTAATGTTTAGAAAATTATTTGTAATTTCAAATTTTAATTTCCATATTTCCATTTTTTATATATAATTTCAACATTTTGTTATTTCATAATATCATAATTTTGTATATTTTGTTATAAGTTTTCATATATTTAGGCTTTCTAGGATTATTATTTTGAAGTTCAAAATATATTTATAATAAGAATGTTTTAAAGATCTTTATAAATTAATTTCATGTAATTATTTGATTATTACCGTGTTTTTTAGTTTAATAATTTGAAATAATCAAGGTTATAATTGAATTTTTGAATAAATTCAATTATGTTAAATGATAGGAAATCGGATTCATCTTATAGGTAGGATCCATCATCATATGTGAGAAGGATAATAGGAAGTGCACCAATCCATTAACAAGGATTTATTGAGTGTCAACAGTACAAAAAAACATGTAACAAGGATGGATATGATATTTATCACACCCCTTATTTTATCAAGCAAACAAGTCCTTATTATACTAAAAGAAAAACCAGCTTAACCACGTGTCAAACTGCGGGTTAATTTATTTTTATAAATTTTGAGGATTAATGTTAATTTTGAGATAAATGTATAATCTAATCTCAGCCTTTTACGATAATTACAATTTTAATGCACTAATTCAACAATTGTTCATTAAATTACAACATATAAAAACAGAACCGATTTGATCATCCGTTCTTTTTCAATCAAAATTATCGTGTGTTGCTTGACCGACATCCATGTTATAATTTAAACTATTAAAACATATACAATTTTAACATAATCTTTCATATTTTATAATTATATCCCGTTCATTCAAAAGTAATATTTAATTAAAATAGAACATTATAAATAAAATATGAAAGTAATAAAAAGAATATTATGTGTGAAAGTTGAGAATATAAAATATTAAATAAATACAAAAATTATGAAATAAACATTGAAATTTGTTTAACTGAAAAGGATGATATTAAATGAAATGTTATTTTGCTCGAAAATTATATATAAATCGTGTAGTCTGATAAATATTTCTACATGGTATACTAAAAACTTGAAAATTAATGCATTTTAAATTCAAATTATTTTTAAATTTTATTTCATTATGCTTTCAATAATTTAACTTGATGATTTTTTATTAGTTTAGTTTTTTAAATTTCATATTTTCTTCTGATATATTTTTTCTAGACTTCTTTTATTCCATAATTTGTATGCAATAGATATTTTTTAGTTAATATCACTACTTTGAGACATAATTATTAGCCTGCTTAGTTAAATTTCAAATTTAGTTAAACAAACTGTGTATTTATTAAATCTGTTATATGTCTTGCTTTATATTTCTCGAATTTCAGATATATATATATATATATATATATATATATATATATATATATATATATATATTATACTTGAATATAAATCTGAATGAATGGGATAGAATTATAAAAATATGAAATATTATGATTAAATTGTATATTTTTTAAAGGTTTAAATTACAACATTGATGTGTGTAACGCCACGTAAGATAATATAGATGGAAAATTTGGCCGAGGATTTTTTTTTTTGTGATTTAATAAACAATTATTAAAACATTGTCTTTAAATTATAAAAATTATAAAATATTCAGATTAAATTGTATATTTTACCTATCTTATTGTCAATGTACTAATAGAAAATGTGTCTTTAGCCAAAAAAAAAAAAAAAGAATAATTTAACTAATTCCCATATTACATGCTCTTAACATTCAAAGAGAGAAAAGTTGATTGACCAAATCAGACAAAAAAATTGAATGATTTAACTAATTCGCACATTACATTTTCTTTACATTTAAAGAGATGAAAGCGAAATGACAAATTAAATTAATAATTGAACTAATTTCCATAGTTGTATGCAATTCATCTATCTATCATATAAATACATTCGTAAAAAGATTTGTGCATTGGATGTTACCTGACACCCGATTTACAATTTACATGTTCAATTAAAAAGTATTACTTATTTATTTAAAAAATATTACAATAGCTTTGTTCTCTTAAAAAAAGTAATAATACTTTTGAAGTGAACAAATGATACTTTAAATTAAAGAAATAATTCTGTAAATTGAATGTACGATACGTCCGATACGTATGATTACAATCCACATAACTCTGGTATTAAAATAATGCTAATATCATTATATAAACATCGGCCTTGAACACGCACTAAAATACCATAATTTCAACAAACTTATTATTAAAAATAGAAAAGAAAAAACTAACTAGCCCACTGACTAATGGGTATTGCAATAATTTAATACTAAAACTTATGTTTAAGTACCCAAATGGCTTCGTTAGAAGCTATATAATTTATGAGTAATTTTTGTGTGCTTGGGTGCATAATTTATTAAATTTATATTGTTTATTTATTTAATTAAAAGATATTATATATTTATTTAAAAATATTATTAATTTTTAAAGATAATATATCAATAATAATATATTTTAAGTAATACGTTTTAGTCAAATAAGTAATACAGCAAACTTGATTGCATGATGAACCCAATTCATATAATTTTTGTGATAACTTATTTGTACATATCTAAATTTTGTTAATTTTGAATACGAACAATGTTAATTCAAAAGAGTAAATATTCCCATAATGACGTGCACCAATATATAGATTTTAATTGTGATATAAAATGTATAAATTATGCATGAGTTGAATTTATGTAATTTAAAATTGTTAATATTTAGAGTTTTGATTTGGTTAACATTCTAGTTTAAATGTGTGGTTACACTCTTCTAAGGGCAACTCTAGCATTGCGCTGGAGTTGTGGTGGCGATGGATTTATTAGCTTCAATCATTCTAGGGCCCGTTTACTTTGGTTGTTAGGATTAGATGGGATAGGATAGAAATTGGGACAAAACGTGGGATAGGGATAATTTATTAATTTTTATCCCGTGTTTACTTTGCAGGATAACTGTAGGATTTCGGAAGTGATTTATATCCTATCACTCGTTTACATTGTGGGATAAAGGTGGATAACTGTGAAATTACTGGATTGCCCTTAATATAGGGTATATATATGAGGACAGTTTTGTAAATATCGAATTTTAACAGGGGTAAAATAGTCATTTCCTATTCCTATCCCACGGGATAATTTTTATCCCGAGGTAACTGGGCGGATTACAATCCGCCATTTTATCCCGAGATTAGTCTTTTATCCCGGGTCGACTGGATTGATCCGGGATATAATCCTACGAAGTACACGTAGGATAAATCAGGACTAATTCCAGTAATCCAGGTTTATCCGGCCAAGTAAACGGGCCCCTAAAGTTTTCTTCTTTTGCTTTACTTTTGATCTGCGTGCTTTTTTTTTCTTTTTATATATTGATTAATTAATTTATTTTTATATTGAATATTATTTTTTTGTATCACAAATAATTTAAATTAAATTAATTTTAAACTTAAATTAATTAAATTTGACAAAAAATATAATGATAAAAAAAGTGTAACTTCAATTATAAATAAAAATAGTACAATAAGATTTAAAATACTACACATAAAATTATCAATCGACAAAATATAAAATTACATGCTAAAATTTATAAAATTACAAGCAAAAGATAAAATCACACAACATAATTAAACACACAATTATAAAAATACACACAATATAAAAACTAGTAACTTAGTAACAAATATGAAATAATTAAAAAAAAAAAAAAAAAATATATATATATATATATATATATATATATATATATATATATATAAGGAATATTTTGAAATATTTTTCTTTAGTGTAGAAAGTAGTGTAGATTGGTAAAGAAGGAATACAAAGTTTGCACTAAAATAGTGCAAAATCTGTACTAAAATTGTGCAGACGGTTGAAGATAGTCTAACTATAAAACTTTGTTTAGATGTTAAGCTTGATGTAGTTATATTTAAAAATTATTTACTACTTTAAAATGACCTGTTTAATTCGAAATATGTTGATGCTAGTTTAAATTTACATACTTAAAATGTATTTATTCTATAATTATGATATTCTTGAATTCTTAAATTGTTTGTATATTGGATTAATCAGCTATTAATTACTCCAGAAAATTTAGTCAAACGAAATCTACAAACAATTTCCTATTTTATAGCAATTATCAAGATTTTCTAGAGATGTGTTTAAAAGTAGGGACATTAAAAGGGTTATGGCCCGATGGGCCGGCCCGTTTAGCCCGAAAAATTTTAGGGTTAGGGCTTGATTTTATTAGCCCGTTTAAAAATCAGCCCGTTTAGCCCGAGCCCGATTAGCCCGAAGACCTATAGGGCTAGTCCGATAGCTCGAACTTTTCTTCTTATTTGTCTATTTCTTAATATCAAATTAATAATATACACCAGTTTTTATTATTTTTCATATACTATATTTGATTTTTAGCAGAAGATATTAAAATTTATATTTAATTACTAGAAGATTCTAAATATTGTCATTTAAATTTAGAACTTAAATGTAACATGATTTCAAATTTTATGACAGTGAATGCTCTTAAAGCTATAATTGAGATCATGAAATAACATATATGACTTAAATGTTTGAATCTTTAAATTTTGTATAGTGATATAAAAGTTCTAAAATATATAATCTAATGTTATCTAAAATTGTATTTTAAATAGAGCATAATATGCATTAAATTAAAATTTTAAATTTAAATATATACTTTGACTATTTTGACTCATAGCCCGATAGTGGCCCAATTAGCCCGAAAACCGGTAGGGTTAGGGTTAGGTTCACCATAATCAAGCCCTTTTAAATTGACCCGATTAAATCGAAACCCGATTAGCCCGAAACCCGTTAGGGCTAGCCCGAAACCGATAGGGCTAGCCCGAAACCGACAGGGCTAGCCCGTTTAACATCTCTATTTAAAAGAATGATTTAAGCACATTATATATATGTGTGTGTGTGTGTGTGTAAAATGTATGTTTCCACTTTTGTTTTCCTTCTTAAACGTTGTTTACTTTTATATATAAATATATATATATTATTATTATTAAAATAAACTTTGTATAAAACACAAAACTTGGTGTTAAATGATTGAAAACATAAAAATGTAAATAGACTCAGTAGTTACATTATTTATTTGTTAATATTTTGATTAAAGATATTACATGATTTTAGCTATTATTATTGGATTTACAAAAGATTTGGCACATTTTCAAATCAATATTCAAATTTCCAAAAAATTAATATTCAAAGTTAGAACAGATTTGGTGCGTTTAAAATCAAATAATGAAAAATTAAACTAATTTCATTTTATTTCGAATTTTCTGTTACAATTTAATTTTCAAATATGCTATGAAAGTGCATGAATATCTTCACATAAATGTAAAATTTAATTTTAGCATAAATTTTAATTATTTTTGTTATATTACATTTCATATACTTTTTTTTATATGAAACAATTTAGATATATAATTATTTAATTTTTAGATTATGATATTTGACTTGAATTTTTGAAATCAACTCATAATCAAATATGAAAATTATTAACTTAGATATTATGTATAATTATTATTTTTTTACTAATATTTTTAACAATAAATAACATATTTTTAATAATAAAAACGTACAAAATTAATTTTTGTGCTTTGCACGGGGTCTCATACTAGTTCATTATCAAAACCAGAAGTATTACTTTTTTTCTTTGAAAAAAATATAATTATTTTTTCAAAAGAATATAAAATTTTCATGAAAAAGTTACAACTTCTTTAAGATTTATTGTATTTTTTAAATAATTATTACTATTTTTAAAGTACTACTAATGAGATTAAAAAAATCATATTATCAATCAAAATTATTGCTCCTTGTTATATATCAGAATTTTCAGAAAGAATTTTTTTTTAATTTTTTATTTATTTAATCGTTTAGCTTTATTAGTAATAATGTTGCAAAAAGTATCACTTTTTGTTGAATCATATTTTCTTCACAAGTATTCTTATCGAGATTATAAAATATTCATAATTTAAATTAAGAGTATAATTATTTGTTCAAAAAATATTGATTTTTAATGTTTTCAATTAAAAGTTTTAAGTTTATTTATATTGAAAATATCACTGTTATTTTAAAAGCATTGCTAACAATATTAAAGAAAAAATCATTATTAAAATAACTAAAATTAATTTTAGTTGAAAATGTCTCAATTGATGAATATATTAAGATAATGTAAGACATGTGTACCGAAAATATTAAATTAAACGAAAACACTCAAATAAGTCATTTTTCTAACAAATCTGATCCATAACCCCGTCTAACTCTCCATGAATTGTTCTTATCCAATTAGTTGTTTTCTTTTCTTGCATTAATATTGAATGTTTTTTTTTCTGGATGTGTGGCGAACTATCCTAACATACAAACTGAGTATGTTTGTATTAAAAATTAGGTATTCATTGTATATTTTGATAAAAAATAATATTTTAACATAAGGTAGATTAAAAATTTTAGATATCTAAGTTTGTTGGGTGTGTATAAAGGTTAATACAAGAAATTTTTATTTAGTAGAAAAATAAAATTTGTATGAAATAAATAAAGTATAATGAGATGAAATGGGCCAATTTTCAAATCTCATCACTATCCTAACATGAAAGGAACCCTTATTAAAAATTTGAAATTTTTTGGATTTACTCATGCGCGATAGCGGCAAGAGAAATTTTCAAAACCCGAAGATATTTCTTTCTTTCAAACTTCAAATCTCTACCGTCCGTTTACAAAACAATCGACGGATGATATTCACAATCTGCGTCACCCATCTAGAACTAATCACATCTTACGCCTAAATTTAGTATAAATACGAACTCATCTCCTCTCATTAGCCCATCATCTAACTTTCCCTTCGAACCTAGGAGTCTCTCCTCGCTACAAGCGGTTCCTTCCCTCTCTCTCTCCAAAGATGGCACCAAAGGCAGAGAAAAAGCCAGCTGAGAAGAAGCCCGCCGCCGAGAAAAGTCCTGCCGCTGAAAAGGCTCCGGCGGAGAAGAAGCCCAAGGCCGGGAAGAAGCTACCTAAGGAAGGCGGCGCTGGCGGAGACAAGAAGAAGAGGAGATCAAAGAACGTCGAAACCTACAAGATCTACATCTTCAAGGTGCTGAAACAGGTTCATCCCGATATTGGAATCTCGAGCAAGGCCATGGGAATCATGAACAGTTTCATCAATGACATCTTCGAGAAACTGGCGCAGGAGGCGGCGCGTCTGGCTCGGTACAATAAGAAGCCGACCATCACTTCTCGGGAGATCCAGACTGCCGTGAGACTTGTTCTGCCGGGTGAGCTTGCTAAGCACGCCGTCTCTGAAGGAACTAAAGCTGTTACTAAATTTACCAGTTCTTAAATTACTTTGTTGGTTCGAAATTAGGGTTTTTTCTTCTTTTTATAGAATATCGTTTATGCCCCCTTTCTTTTGGATGTAAAAACCTCTGATGCTCACTTTATGAATCAAATCGAAACTTCTCAATTTTGGTCAGTTTTGTTTCTTTTGAGCAATAACATTAAATTCTATAACCTAATTGTCTGGAATCCCGTAATTGCTTGTTATTCATTTGTCTTGTTCCGGTGAATGCACATTCGTTTACGGGATTTGGGGGGGGGGGGGGGGGTCTTAAAGTCATTCCAATCCTTCTTTCTGCAATTTTCTTTTATGAATTGGGCGGTGTTTGGTACTATATTATGCGGTATTTGTATATATTAGAAATTCATAGCGAAGTTTCTTTTTGCAAACAAATAAAATTTATTAATGGTTACCCAAAATTAGTTGCCGCATTGATCGACAATGTATATTTATTTTAAAATTTGGGTTCTTGTTTCCAATTTGGAGATAAATGTTGCTCTTCTTTACCATATTACTCATAATTCTTTTTTTCATGACGACCTATACTCATTTAGTTAATAGTTTATGTGCACTTAACTAATTTAATAATTCTTGTGAAATGTTCTCGTATAAATATTAAATAAAAAACAAGTATAGGACATAAAAAAATGTTGGCACAGTTTGGATACTTGTGTAATGAGAAAATGGTAACAATTGGGAAGAAAAGAGGTGCTACTGAGGGCTGCTTGGTTTGTGAAAGACGAGCACGAACACCTTTAATCTCATCTTGCACCATGATTGCCGGAGCCACCTTTTGAGTTTGCAGAAAACTTTGTACCGATAAACATGTTGATGCATCCTACATTTGTCTTTCTCGTGTTAGATGTTCCTTTGGGCAGTTGGTATGTTGCTAGAAAAGAAGTGTAGAATAGCCTTGGTGGGAGATGATAGTCATGTATTCCTTCCATTCTGAAACAACCCTATCAACAATTTCCTTCTCGGACTTGCATTTCTTCTCAAAGATGCACAAAGCCGCCAAAAAACATAGGTAGAAAGTTAAAATTGAATATTGTCTATCATGCTCTTATATTTCTTACCAGAACATTCTTTCATCCACCAATGCGTGAAGGAGATGTCATTATTTTGGAGGTCATTCCATACTATGAGAGACAACTTCCACACCAATCAAGTTCTCGGACAAAGAAAAAGAAGATGTTCTAATGTTTCTTGTTAATTCCCACGCGTCACACATATTTGATCACCTTCAACACCCTCAATTTAACAACATTTTTTTGTAGGCAGAATATTGTGCCAACATTTCCAAAGAAAAAGTTTGATTTTACCCTTAATTTTCAATTTACAATGATTGTTCCACATTGCTGTTGAATCATGGTGCCAAGAGCTAGTTTATGCCACTGCTTGCATTTTTTTTGTCATAAATTAAAGTCTCATATGCCGACTTTACAGAAAAGATACCAGATTTGGGGAATTGTCAAATGAAGTTGGCTAATGGGGATATGAAGGATGGACTCAGCAATTTCTGATTCAAGTTGAAACGAACTACATCTTGGTCCAGTTCAATCCATCCGGAAGCATGAGCTCCCTCTCCCATTGTACTTCGGGTTAGCGTCCTTCTTTGGGCATTGGAATGAAATTTGGAGTGTTGGTCTGCCAAGTTGAGTCCCAAATTCTGATTGTCTTGCCGTCACCAATTCGATATCTAACTCCTTTCTTGATGACAAAACAAGCCTGCATCCAACATTGCCAAACCCAAGACAAGTTTTTACGAGTATTAGCAGAAAGAAGACTTCCCTCCCTGCAGAGTATTTGGTTGAGTAATGTTACGCTAAAAATGAAAAATTCCCTAGATTACAAATTGATTAAATTAGTGAATTTATTAGTAAATGATCTAATTCTAAGCAATGTATGCATAAAAATATAAATTTTGAAATAGATTACTCGTAAGAAAATTTCACGTAAAAATTTAACTTTATTGATGAAAAATGCATCATATATCTTACACCTTTGGTCAGAACACTTTGTAAATTTGAAGAATATCACTAAAATAATATGTGGAATATATAGTAAAAATTTCAAGAAAAATTAAATTTAATGAAAAATTATGATTTTGCCTCTATAGGGTAAAAACTGAGTATTTGTCAAATTTTATAATATTTCATCGAACATTAGATTACAGATTGATTATATTAATGAATTTATTGGTAAATGATCTAATTCTAAGCAATGTATATGCATCAAAAATATAATTTTTGAACCACACTACGCGTAAGGAAATTTTACGTTAAAATTTAACTTTATTGATGAAAAATGCTCCATAACTCTTACACCTTTGGTCAGAACACTTTGTAATTTGGTGAATACCACTAAAATAATGTGTGGAATCTAAAATAAAAATTTCAAGATAAATTAAATTTCATGAAAAATTATAATTTTGCCCCTATAGGGTAAAAAACTGAATATTTATTAAATTTTATAATATTTCATCAAACATTAGATTACAAATTGATTAAATTAATTAATTTATTAGTAAATGATATAATTCTAAACAATGTATACATCAAAAGTATGATTTTTAACAACATTACGCGTGTGGAAATTTAACATTAAAATTTAACTATACGAATGAAAAATGCACCATAACTCTTACAAATGCACCATAACTCTTACACATTTGGTCAGAACACTTTGTAATTTGGAGAATATTGCTAAAATAATGTGTGGAATCTAAAATAAAAATTAAAAAAATTAAATTTTATGAAAACTTACGATTTTGCCCCTATAAAGTAAAAAAACTGGATATTTGTTAAATTTTATAATATTTCATCCAACATTAGATTACATATTAATTAAATTAATAAATTTATAAGTAAATGATCTAAATCTTAGCAATGTATGAATCAAAAATATGATTTTTGAACCACATTATGAAAAAGAAAATTTCATGTTAAAATTTTAACTTTATTGAAGAAAAATGCACCATAACTATTACACCTTTGGTCAGAGCACTTTATAATTTAGAGAATATCACTAAAATAATGTGTGGAATTCACTGTAAAAAATTCAAGAAAAATTCCAAGTTTGCCACTATAGGGTGAAAAAAATGAGTATTGTTAAATTTTATAATATATCATGAAACATTAGATTACAGATTGATTAAATTAATGAATTTATCAGTACATGATCTAATTCTAAGCAATGTATTCATAAAAAATATGATTATCAAGCCCCATTACGCGAAAGGAAATTTCACGTTAAAAATTAACTTTATTGATGAAAAATACACCATAACTTTTATACCTTTGGTCAGAACACTTTCAAATTTGGTGTATATCACTAAAATAATGTGTGGAATCTACAATAAAAAGTTCATGAAAAATTACGATTTTGCCCCTATAGGGTAAAAAAACTGAGTATTTGTTAACTTTTATAATATTTTATCAAACATTAGATTACATATTGATTAAATTAATGAATTTATTAGTAAATAATCTAATTCTAAGAAATGTATGCATCAAAAATATGATTTTCGAACAACATTATGCGTAAGAAAATTTAACGTTAAAATTTAACTTTATTGATAAAAAATGCACCATAACTCTTACACCTTGGTCAGAAAACTTTGGAATTTGGAAAATATAGTCAAGATAATGTGTAGAATCTAAAATAGAAATTTCAAGAAAAAATAAATTTCATGAAAAATTACGGTTTTGCCTCTACATGGTAAAAAACTGAGCATTTGTAAAATTTTATAATATTTCATCCAACATTAAATTACAGATTGATTAAATTAATGAATTTATTAGTAATTGATCTAATTCTTATGAATGTATGCATAAAAAATATAATTTTTGAACCACATTACGTGTGAGTAAATTTCACGTTAAAATTTAACTTTATTGAAGAAAAATGCACCATAACTATTACACCTTTGGTCAGAACACATTGTAATTTGAAGAATATTACTAAAATAATGTGTGCAATCTACTGTAAAAATTTCAAGAAAAATTAAATTTCATGAAAAATTACAATTTTGCCCTTATAGGGTAAAAAACTGAGTATTTGTTAAATTTTATAATATTTCATCAAACATTAGATTAAAAATTGATTAAATTAATGAATTTATTAATAAATGATCTAATTCTAAGCAATGTGTGCATCAAAAAATAATTTTTGAACACATTACGCGTAAGAAAATTTCACGTTAAAATTTAACGTTAAAATTTAACTTTATGGATAAAAAATGTACCATAACTCTTACACCTTTGGTTAGAACACTTTGTAATTTGGAGAATATTGTTAAAATAATATGTGAAATCTACCGTAAAAATTTCAAGAAAAAGTAAATTTCATTGAAAATTACAATTTTGTCCATATAGGGTAAAAACTAAGTATTTATTAAATATTATAATCTTTAATCAAACATTAGATTACAGATTGATTAAATTAATAAATTTATTATTAAATGATCTAATTCTAAGCAACGTATTCATCAAAAATATGATTTTTGGACCACATTACGCGTAAGAAAATTCCACCTTAAAATTTAACTTTATTGATAAAAAATGCACCAAAACTCTTACACCTTTGGTCAGAACACTTTATAATTTGGAGAATATCGCTAAAATAATGTGTGAAATATACAATAAAAAGTTAAAGAAAAATTAAATTTCATGAAAAATTACGATTTTGCCCTTGTAGTGTAAAAAAACTGAGTATTTGTTAAATTTTATAATATTTCATGAAACATTAGATTACAGATTTATTAAATTAATGAATTTATTAGTAAATGATCTAATTCTAAGCAATATATGCATAAAAAATATAATTTTTGAACCACATTACGCGCTTAAGGAAATTTTATTTTAAAATTTAACTTTATTGATGAAAAAGACACCATATCTCTGACACCATTGGTTAAAACAATTTGTCATTTGGAAAATATCACTAAAATAATGTGTGGAATCTACTGTTAAAATTTCAAGAAAAAATTATTTTTTCTTGAAATTTTTATAGTAAACTCCAAACATTATGCCAGTGTGCTGACCAAAGGTGTAAAGTTATGTGCATTTTTCATCAATATAGTTAAATTTTAACGTGACATTTTCTTACACGTAATGTGGTTCAAAAATAATATTTTTTATGCATACATTGCTTCGAATTAGATCATTCACAAATAAATTCATTAATTTAATCAATCTGTAATCTAATATTGCTAAAATACTTAGTTTTTTCACACTATATGGGCAAAATCATAAATTTTCAAGAAATTTAATTTTTCTTGAAAGTTTACAGTAGATTCCACACATTATTTTAGTGATAGTCTCTCCAAATTACAAAGTGTTCTGACATGTGTAATAATTATTGTGCATTTCTCATCAATAAAGTTAAATGTTAACGTGAAATTTTCTTACGAGTAATGTAGTTAAAAGATCATATTTTTGATGCATACATTGCTTAGAATTAGATCATTTACTAATAAATTCATTAATTTAATCAATCTGTAATCTAATATTTGATGAAATATTATAAAATTTAACAAATACTCAGTATTTTTACACTATAGAGGCAAAATCGTAATTTTTCTTGAAATTTTTACAGTAGATTCCACACATTATTTTAATAAGATTTTCCATATTACAAAGTATTCTGACCAAAGGTGTAATAGTTATGGTGCATTTTTCGTCAATAAAGCTAAATTTTAATGTGAAATTTTCTTACGAGTCACGTGGTTCAAAAATCAAATTTTTGTACCTACTTTGCTTAGAATTAGATCATTTACTAATAGATTTATTACTTTAATCAATTTATAATCTAATGTTTGATAAAATATTATAAAATTTAACAAATGCTTAGTTTTTTACCCTATAGGGGTAAAACCGTAAATTTTCATGAAATTTAATTTTCATTGAAATTTTTATAGTAGATTTTACACATTATTTTAGTCATATTCTCCATATTACAAAGTGTGCTGACCAAAGGTGTAATAGTTAAGGTGCATTTTTCGTCAATAAAGTTAAATTTTTACATGAAATTTCCTTATGCATAATGTGGTTCAAAAATCATACTTTTCATGGATACATTGCTTAGAATAAAATCGTTTACTAATCAATTTATTAAATTAATCTATATCTGATCTATTGTTTGATGAAATTTTATAAAATTAAACAAATACTTAGGCTTTTTACCATATAGAGGCAAAATCGCAATTTTTCATAAAATTTAATTTTTGTTGAAATTTTTACATTAGTTTACACACATTATTTTAGTGATATTCGCCATATTACATAGTGTGCTAACCAAATGTGTAATAGTTATGGTACATTTTTCATCAATAAAGTTAAATTTAAATGTTAAATTTTGTTACGCGTAATGTGGTTCAAAAATCATATTTTTTTTATGCATACATTGCTTAGAATTATATCTTTTGCAAATAAATTCATTAATTTAATAAATCTGTAATATAATGTTTGATGAAATAATATAAAATTAAACAAATACTAAGTTTTTTTTTACCTTATAGGGGCAAAATCTTAATTTTTCATGAAATTTAATTTTTCTTGAAATTTTTACTGTAGATTACACACATTATTTTAGTGGTATTCTCCATATTATAAAGTGTGCTAACAAAAGGTATAATAGTTATGGTGCATTTTTTATCAATAAAATTAAATTTTAACGTGAAATTTTCTTACGCGTAATGTGGTTCAAAACTCATATTTTTATTCATACATTGCTTAGAATTAAATCATTTACAAATAAATTCATTAATTTAATAAATATGTAATCTGATATTTTTGAAATATTATAAAATTAAACAAATACTCAGATTTATTATCATACAGGGGTAAAATCGTAATTTTTTATAAAATTTAATTTATCTTCAAATTTTTTATAGTAGATTCCACACATTATTTTAGTGACATTCTCTATATTACAAAGTGTTCTTACCAAAGGTGTAATAGCTATGGTGCAGTTTTTGCCAATAAATTTAAATTTTAACGTGAAATGTTCTTACGCGTAATGTGGTTCAAAAATTATATTTTTATGCATGCATTGCCTAGAATTAGATCAATTACAAATAAATTCATTTATTTAATCAATCTGTAATCTAATGTTTGATGAAATATTATAAAATTTATCAAAAGCTCTATTTTTTAACTTATACGGGCAAAATTGTAATTTTTCAATAAATTTAATTATTTTGAAATTTTTACAGTTGATTTCACTCATTATTTTAGTGATATTCTCCAAATTACAAAGTCTTCTGACCAAAGGTAAAATAGTTATACTGCATTTTTTTGCCAATAAAGTTAAATTTTAACCTGAAATTTCCTTCAAGTAATAAGGTTCAAAAATCATATTTTTTGTGCATACATTGCTTAGAATTAGATCATATATTAATAAATTCATTAATTTAATAAATTTGTAATCTAATGTTTGTTGAAATATTATAAAATTTAACGAATACTCAGTTTTTTACCCTAAAGGAGCAAAATCGTAATTTTTCATGAAATTTAATTTTCCTTGAAATTTTTATAGTAGATTCCACACATTATTTTAGTGATATACTCCATATTACAAAGTGTGGTGACCAAAGGTGTAATAGTTATGGTGCTGTTTTCGTCAATAAAGTTAAATTTTAACGTGAAATTTCTTTATGCATAATGTGGTTAAAAAATCATACTTTTCATGCATACGTTGCTTAGAATTAGATCATTCACTAATAAATTTGTTAATTTAATCAATCTGTAATCTATTGTTTTATGAAATTTTATAAAATTAAATAAATACTCAGATTTTTACACTATAGGGGCAAAATCGTAATTTTTCATAAAATTTAAAATTTCTTGAAATTTTTACAGTAGTTTTCACACATTATTTTAGTGATATTCGCCATACTATAAAGTGTGTTGACCAGAGGTGTAATAGTTCTAGTGCATTTTTCGTCAATAAAGTTAAATTTTAACGTGAAATTTCGTTACGCGTAATGTGGTTCAAAAATCATATTTTTTTATGCTTACATTGCTTATAATTAGATCATTTACTAATAAATTCATTAATGTAATCAATATGTAATCGAATGTTTGCTTAAATATTATAAAATTTAATAAATACTCAGTTTTTTACCCTATTGGGGAAAAATCAAAATTTTTCATGAAATTTAATTTTACTTGAAATTTTTAAAGTGGAGTCCACACATTATTTTAGTAATATTCTACACATTACAAAGTGTGCTGACCAAAGGTGTAATAGGCATTTTTCGTCTATAAAGTTAAATTTTAACGTGAAATTTTCTTACGCGTAATGTGGTTCAAAAATTAAATTTTTTATGCATATTGCTTAGAATTAGATCATTTACTAATAAATGCATTAATTTAATCAATCTGTAATATAATGTTTGATGAAATATTATAAAATTCTCCACATTACAAAGTGTGCTGACCAAAGGTGTAATTGGCATTTTTCATCAATAAAGTTAAATTTTAACGTGAAACTTTCTTATGGATAATGTGGTTCAAAAATTATATTTTTTATGCATACATTGCTTAGAATTAGATCATTTACTAATAAATTTATTAATTTAATCAATTTGTACTATAATGTTTGATGAAATATTATAAAATTTAAAAAATACTCAGTTTTTTACCCTATAGGGGCAAAATCGTAATTTTTCATAAAATTTAATTTTTCATAGAATTTTTACAGTAGATTCCACACATTATTTTAGTGATATTCTCTACATTAAAAAGTGTCATGACCAAAAGGGTAATAGTTATGGTGTAGTTTTCGTCAATAACGTTAAATTTTGACGTGAAATTTCGTTACGCGTAATGTGGTTCAAAACTCATATTTTTTATTCATACATTGCTTAGAATTAGATCATTTAAAAATAAATTCATTAATTTAATCAATCTTTAATCTAATGTTTGATGAAATATTATAAAATTAAACAAATACTCAGATATTTTACCCTAAGGGGCAAAATCGTAACTTTTCTTGAAAATTTTACAGTAGATTCCACACATTATTTTAGCGATATACTTCATATTACCAAGTGTTCTGACTAAAGTTGTAATAGTTATGATGCATTTTTGTCAATAAATTTAAATTTTAACGTGAAATTTCCTTACGCGTAGTGTGGTTCAAAAATCATATTTTTATGATACATTACTTAGAATTAGATCAATTACTAACAAATTCATTTATTTAATCAATCTGTAATCTAATGTTTGATGAAATATTATAAAATTTAACAAATACTCTTTTTTTTAACCTTATACGGGCAAAATCATAATTTTTCATGAAATTTAATTATTTTTTGAAATTTTTACACTTTATTTCACTAATTATTATAGTGATATTCTCTAAATTACTAAGTCTTCTGACCTAAGGTGTAATAGTTATGGTGCATTTTTTTTCAATAAAGTTAATTTTTAACATGAAATTTTCTTACGCGTACTGTGGTTCAAAAATCATATTTTTGATGCATACATTACTTAGAATAAGATTATTTACTAATAAATTCATTAATTTAATCCATTTGTATTCTAATGTTTGATTAAATATTATAAAATTTAATAAATACTTAATTTGTTTATCTTATAGGGGGGCAAAATTGTAAATTTTTATTAAATTTAATTTTTCGTAATATTTTACAGTAGATTCCTAACATTATTTTAGTGATATTCTCCAAATTACCAAGTGGTCTGACCAAAGGTGTAAGAGCTATGGTATATTTGTCGTCAATAAAGTTATATTTTAACGTGAAATTTCCTTACTCGTAAAGTGGTTCAAATATCATATTTTTTATGCATACATTGCTTATAATTCGATCATTCACTAATAAATTCATTAATTTAATAAATATGTAATCTAATTTTTGATGAAATATTTTAAAATTTAACAAATACTCAGTTTTTTTACCCTACAGGTGCAAAATCATAATTTTTCATGAAATTTATTTATTTTCATTAAATTTAATTTTTCTGGAAATTTTTAAAGCTGATTCCACACATTATTTTAGTGATATTACCCAAATTACAATGTGTTCTCACCAAAGGTGTAATAGTTATTATGCAATATTCGTCAATAAAGTTTAATTTTAACGTGAAGTTTCCTTATGCGTAATGTGGTTCAAATTTCATATTTTTGATACATACTTTTCTTAGAATTAGATCATTTACTAATAATTTATTAATTTAATCAATCTGTAATCTAATGTGTTATGAAATATTATAAAATTTAACAAATACTCAGTTTTTTACCATATATGGCAAAAATCGTAATTCATCATGATATTAATTTTTTTAAATTACTACAGTAAATTCCCCACATTATTTTAGTGATATTCTCCAAATTACTGAGTGTTCTAACCAAATGTGTAATAGTTATGGTGCAATCTTCGTCAATAAAATTAAATTTTAACGTGAAATTTCCTTATGTTTAATGTGGTTCAAATATCATATTTTTGATGAAGACATTTCTTGGAATTAGATCATTTACTAATAAATTCATTAATTTAATCAATCTGTAATCTAATGTTTGATGAAACATTACAAAATTTAACAAATACTCAGTATTTTTACACTATATAGGCAAAATTGTAATTTTTCATGAAATTTAATTCTTCTTGAAATTTTACAGTAGATCCCATATATTATTTTAGTGATATTCTCCATATTATAAAGTGTTCTGACCAAAGGTGTAATAGTTATGGTGCATTTTCCGTCAATAAAGTTAAATTTTTTAACGTGAAATTTCCTTAGGCGTAATGTGGTTCAAAAATAAAATTTTTGAAGTATAAATTGCTTAGAATTAGATCATTTACTATTGAATTTGTTAATTTAATGAATCTGTAATCTAATATTTGATAAAATATTTTAAATACTCAATTTTTTTACCCTAAAGAGGCAAAATCGTAATTTTTTATGAAATTTAATTTTTCTTAAAATTTTTACAATAGATTCCACACATTATTTTAGTTATATTTTTTAAATTACAAAGTGTTCTGACCAAAGGTTTAATAGTTATGGTGCATTTTTCATCAATAAAGTTAAATTTTAACACGAAATTTCGTTACGCGTAATGTGGTATCAAAAATCATATTTTTGATACATACATGGCTTAGAATTAGATCATTTACTAATTGATGAATATGTAATCTAATGTTTGATGAAATATTACAAATTTAACAACTATTCAATTCTTTTACCCTATAGAGGCAAAATTGTAAATTTTCATGAAATATAATTTTTCTTGAAATTTTTACAGTAGATTCCAAGCATTATTTTTGTAACATTTTCCAAATTACAGAGTGTTCTGACCAAAGGTCTAGTAGTTATGGTGCATTTATCATCAATAAAGTTAAATTTTAACGTGAAATTTTCTTACGCGTAATGTGGTTCAAAAATCATATTTTTGAAGCATATCTTGTTTAGAATTAGATCATTTACTAATAAATTCATTGATTTAATCAATCTGTAATCTAATGTTTGATGAAATATAATAAAGTATAACAAATACTTAGTTTTTTTACCAGATAGGGGCATAATCGTAATTTTTCATAAAATTTAATTTTGGTTGAAATTTTTACAGTAGATTCCACACATTATTTTAGTGATATTCTCCCAATTACAAAGTGTTCTGACCAAAGGTGCAATAGTTATGGTGCAATCTTCGTCCATAAAGTTAAATTTTAACGTCAAATTTCCTTACGCGTAATGTAGTTCAAAAATTATATTTTTGATGCATACATTGCTTAGAATTAGATCTTTTTCAAATAAATTTATGAATTTAATCAATCTGTAATCTAATGTTTGCTGAAATATTATAAAATTTAACAAATCGTAAATTTTCATAAAATTAAATTTTCCTTGAAATGTTTATATTAGATTTCACACATTATTTTAGTGATATTCACAATAGTACAAAGTGTGCTGACCAAAGGTGTAATAGTTCAGGTGCATTTATCGTAAATAAAGTTAAATTTTAACGTAAAATTTTCTTACGCGTCACGTGGTTCAAAAATTATATTTTTTATGCATACATTGCTTATAATCATTTACTTATAAATTCAATAATTTATTCAATTTGTGATCTAATGTTTGATGAAATATTATAAAATTTAACAAATACTCAGTTTTTTCACCCTATACGGGCAAAATCTTAATTTTTCATGAAATTTTTATAAATATTAGATTCCACACATTATTTTAGTGATATTCTCCATATCACAAAGTGTGCCGACAAAAGGTGTAATAGTTATGGTGCATTTTTCGTCAAAAAAGTTAAATTTTAACGTGAAATTTCCTTATGCGTAATGTGGTTCAAAAATAATATTTTTCATGCATACATTCCTTAGAGTTAGATCATTTACTAATAAATTTGTTAATTTAATCAATCTTTAATCTAATGTTTGATGAAATATTATAAAATTTAACAAATACTTAGGGTTTTACCCTATAGGGACAAAATCGTAATTCTTCATGAAATTTAATTTTTATTTAAATTTTTACAGTAGTTTCCACACATTATTTTAGTGATATTGTTTATATTACAAAGTGTACTGACCAAATGTGTAATAGTTATGGTCTATTATTCGTCAATAAAGTTAAAT
This sequence comes from Caryopteris x clandonensis, assembly GCA_028749325.2. Classification (NCBI taxonomy): domain Eukaryota; kingdom Viridiplantae; phylum Streptophyta; class Magnoliopsida; order Lamiales; family Lamiaceae; genus Caryopteris; species Caryopteris x clandonensis. Next base: position 2,035,277 of record JAPYKT020000030.1, on the reverse strand, counting down.
TTTAACGTAAAATTTTGTTACGCGTAATGTGATTCAAAAATCATATTTTTTTATGCATACATTGCATAGAATTAGATCATTTACTAATAAATTCATTAATGTAATCAATTTGTAATCTAATGCTTGCTTAAATATTATAAAATTTAAGAAATACTCAGTTTTTTTGCCCTATAGGGGCAATATCGAAATTTTCATGAAATTTAATTTTTCTTGAAATTTTTATAGTGGATTCAACACATTATTTTAGTGATATTCTACACATTACAATGTGTGCTAACCAAAGGTGTAATAGGCATATTTCGTAAATAAAATTAAATTTTAACGTGAAATTTCGTTACGTGTAATGTGGTTCAAAAATCATATTTTTTATGCATACATTGATTTGAATTAGATCATTTAATAATAAATTCATTAATTTAATCAATCTATAATCTAATGTTTGATGAAATAATATAAAATTAAACAAATACTAAGTTTTTTTTATCCTATAGGGAAAATACATAATTTTCATTAAATTTAAATTTTCTTGAAATTTTTACAGTAGATTACACACATTATTTTAGTGGTGTTCTCCATATTATAAAGTGTGCTGGCAAAAGGTGTAATAGTTATGGTGCATTTTTCATCAAAAAAATTAAATTTGAACGTAAAAATTTCTTACGCGTAATGTGGTTCGAAACTCATATTTTTGTTTATACATTGTTTAGAATTAGATCAATTACTAATAAATTCATTAATTTAATGAATCTGTAATCTAATGTTTGATGAACTATTATAAAATTTAACAAATACTCTGTTTTTTACTTTATACGGGCAAAATCGTTATTTCATGAAATTTAAATTTTTTTGAAATTTTTGCAGTAGATTCCTCTCATTATTTTAGTGATATTCTCCAAATTACAAAGTGTTCTGACCAAAAGTGTAAGAGCTATGGTGCATTTGTCGTCAAAAGTTAAATTTCCTTACCCGTAATGTGTTTGAAATATCTTATTTTTGATGTATACATTGCTTAAAATTAGATCATTTACTAATAAATTCACTAATTTAATCAATCTGTAATCTAAGTTTTGATGAAATATTATAAAATTTAACAAATACTCAGTTTTTTTACCTTATAGGGGCAAAATCATAAATTTTCATCAAATTTAATTTTTTTTTTAAATAACTATAGTAGATTTCACACATTATTTTAGTGATATTACCCAAATTACAAAGTGTTCCCACTAAAGGTGTAATAGTTATTGTGCAATATTTGTCAATAAAGTTAAATTTTAACGTGTAGTTTCCTTATGCGTAATGTGGTTCAAAAATCATATTTTTGATATATACATTTCTTAGAATTAGATCATTTACTAATAATTCATTAATTTAATCAATCTGTAATATAATATTTGATGAAATATTATAAAATTTAACAAATACTCATTTTTTTGCCCTATTGGTGCGATCTTCGTTAATAAAGTTAAATTTTAACGTGAAATTTTCTTTAGCGTAATGTTGTTCAAAAATCATATTTTTGATGCATATGTTGTTTAGAATTATATCATTTACTAAAAAATTAATTAATTTAATCAATTTGTAATCTAATGTTTGATGAAATACTATAAACTATAACAAATACTTCGTTTTTTACCCTATAGGGGAATAATCGTAATTTTTCAAGAAAATTAATTTTTCTTGAAATTTTTACAGTAAATTTCACACATTATTTTAGTAATATTATCCCAATTACAAAGTGTTCTGACCAATGGTGTAATAGTTATGGTGCAATCTTCTTCAATAAAGTTAAATTTTAACATGAAATTTCCTTACGCATAATGTGGTTCAAAAATCATATTTTTGACGCATACATTGCGTAGAATTAGATTATTTACTAATAAATTCATTCACTAATAAATTCATTAATTTAATCATTATGTACTTTAATGTAACATACATTTAGTTTTTTACCCTGTAGGGGCAAAATTGTAAATTTTCATGAAATTTAATTTTTCATGAAATTTAATTTTTCTTAAATTTTCGAAGTATATTCCACACATTATTTAGTGATTTTTTCCAAATGACATGGTGTTCTAACCAAAGGTGTAATAGTTATGGTGCATTTTTCGTCAATAAAGTTAAAATTTTTAACGTAAAATTTCCTTATATTTAATGTGGTTCAAAAATCATATTTTTGATGCATACATTGCTTATAATTAAATAATTTACAAATAAATTCATTAATTTAATCAGTTTGTAATAGAATGTTTGATTAAATATTATAAAATTTAACAAATACTCAATTTTTTTACTCTATAGGGGTGAAATCATAATTTTTTATGAAATTTATTTTTTCTTGAAATTTTCGCAGTAGATTCAACACATTATTTTAGTGATATTCTGTAAATTACAAAGTGTTCTGACCAAAGGTGTACTAGTTATGGTGCATTTTTCATCAATAAAGTTAAATTTTAACATAAAATTTCCTTACGCTTAATGTGGTTCAAAAATCATATTGTTGATGCATACATTGCTTAGAATTAGATTATTTACTAATAAATTCATTAATTTAATCAATCTGTAATCTAATATTTTATGTAATATAATAAAATTTAACAAATATCCAGTTTTTTTACCCTATAGTTGTAAAATCGTAATTTTTCCTGAAATTTAATTTTTCTTGATATCTTTACAGTAGAATCCACACATTATTTTGGTGATATTTTCCAAATTACAAGGTGTTCTCACCAAAGGTGTAATAGTTATGGTTCATTTTTCATCAATAAGGTTAAATTTTAACGTAAAATTTCCGTACCTGTATTCAAAAATCATATTTTTGATGAATACATTGCTTAGAATTAGATCATTTAGTAATGTTTGATGAAATATTATAAAGTTTTACAAATATTCTTTTTTTTACGCTATAGGGGCAAAATCGTAAGTTTTCATGAAATTTAATTTTTTCTTGAAATTTTTATAGTAGATTCCACACTTTATTTTAGTGATATTCTCCAAATCACAAAGTGTTCTGACCAAAGGTGTAATAGTTATGATGCATTTTTTGTCAATAAAGTTAAATTTGAACGTGAAATTTCCCTACGCGTAATGTGGTTCAAAAATCAAATTTTTGATGCATACATTGTTTAGAAATAGATCATTTACTAATGTTTGATGAAATATTATAAAATTTAACAAATACTCAGTTTTTTTTACCCTATAGAGGCAAAATCGTAATTTTTCATGAAATTTATTTTTTCTTGAAATTTTTGGAGTAGATTCCACACATTATTTTAGTGATATTCTCCAAATTACAAAGTGTTCTGACCAAAGGTATAATAGTTATGGTGCATTTTTAATCAATAAAGTTAAATTTTCACTTTAAATTTCCTTACGTGTAATGTGATTCATAAATCATATTTTTGATGCATACATTGCTTAGAATTAGATCATTTACTTATAAATTATTAATTTAATCCATATGTAATCTAATGATTGATGAAATATTATAAATTTATCAAATAATCTATTTTTTTACACTATATGGGCAAAATCGTAATTTTTCATGAAATTTATTTTTTTGTTTAAATTTTCACAATAGATTCCACACATTAATTTAGTAATAATCTCCAAATTACAAAGTGTTCTGACCAAAGTTGTAATAGTTATGGTGAAATCTGCGTAAAAAAGGTTGAATTTTAACGTGAAATTTTCTTATGCGTAATGTAGTTCAAAAATAATAGTTTTTATGCATACATTGCTTATAATTAGATCATTTACTAATTTATTCATTAATTAAATCAATCTATAATATAATGTTTGATGAAATATTATAAATTTTTATCAAATACTTAGTTTTTTTACCCTATAGGGGCAAAATTGTAATTTTTCATGAAATATTAATTTTTCTTGAAATTTCTACAGTAGATTCCGCATATAATTTTAGGGATATTCTCCAAATTACAAAGTATTCTGACCAAAGGTGTGTTAGTTATGGTGAAATCTTTGTCAAAAGAGTGAAATTTTAACGTGCAATTTTCTTATGCGTATTGTAGTCCAAAAATCATATTTTTATGCATACATTGCTCAGAATTAGATCATTTACTAATAAATTCATTAAGTTAATCATTCTGGAATCTAATGTTTGATTTATTATTATAAAATTTAACTAATACTCAGTTATTTTACCCTAAAAGGGCAAAATCATAATTTTTATGAAATTTAATATTCTTTCAATGGTGAAATAGTTACAGACTTACAGTGCAATTTTTGTCAATAAAGTTAAATTTTTACGTGAAATTTCATTACGCGTAATGTGGTTGAAAAATCATATTTTTGATGCATACATTGCTCAGAATTAGATCATTTAGTAATAAATTCATTAATTTAATCAATATATAATGTATTGTTTGATAAAATATTATATAATTTAACAAATTCTCAGTTTATTTACCCTATAGGGGCAAAATCGTAATTTTTAATGAAATTTAATTTTTCTTGAAATTTTACAGTAGATTCAACACATTATTTTAATGGTATTCTTCAAATTACAAAGTATTATGGCCAAAGGTGTAATGGTTATGGTGCATTTTTCGTCATAAAAGTTAAATTTTAATGCAAAATTTCCTTACGAGTAATGTGGTTCAAAAATCATTACTTTTGATGTATACATTGCTAAGAACTAGATCATTTACCAAGAAATTCACTAATTTTATCAATCTGTAATATATTGTTTGATGAAATATTATAAAATTTAAGTAATACTCTATTTTTTCACCCTATAGGGGCAAAATCGTAATTTTTCATGAAATTTAATTTCTCTTTAAAGTTTAACAGTAGAATCCACACATTATTTTTGTGATATTCTCTAAATTACAAAGTGTTCTGACTAAAGGTGTAATAGTTATGGTGCATTTTTCGTCAATAAAATTAAATTTTTACTTAAAATTTCCTTAAGTGTAATGTGGTTCAAAAATCATATTTTTGATGCATACACTGCTTAGAATTAGATCATTTAGTAATGTTTGATGAAATATTATAAAGTTTAACAAAGACTAAATTTTTTACTAAATAGGGGCAAAATTGTAAATTTTCATCAAATTTAATTTTTCTTGAAATTTTTATAGTAGATTCTACACATTATTTTAGCGATATTCTCCAAATTGCAAAGTTTCTGACCAAAGGTGTAATAGTTATGGTGCAATCTTCGTCAATAAAGTTAAATTTGAACGTGTAATTTCCTTACACATAATGTGGTTCAAAAATCAAATTTTTGATGCATACATTGCTTGGAATTAGATCATTTACTAACAAAATCATTAAGTTAATCAATCTATAATCTAATGTTTGATGAAATATAATAAAATTTAACAAATTCTCAGTTTTTTTTACCCTATACGGGCAAAATCGAAAATTTTCATGAAACTTATTTTTTCTTGAAATTAATACAGTAGATTCCACAGATTAATTTAGTGATATTCTCCAAATTACAAAGTTTTCTAACTAAACGTATAATAGTTATGGCGCATTCTTCGTCAATAATGTTAAATTTTATCGTGAAATTTTCTTACGCGTAATTTGGTTCAAAAATCATAGTTTTGATGCATACATTGCTTAGAATTAGATCATTTACTAATAAATTCAATAATTTAATTTATCTGTAATCTAATGTTTGATGTAATATTATAAAATTTAACAATTACTTAGTTTTTTACCTTAGAGGGACAAAATCGTAATTTTTCATGAAATTTAATTTTTCTTTCAATTTTTACAATAGATTCCACACATTATTTTATTGATATTCTCCAAATTACACACTGTTCTGACCAAAGGTGTAATAATTATGGTGCAATCTTCGTCAATAATGTTAAATTTTAAGATGAAATTTCCCTAAGCGTAATGTTGTTTAAAAATCATATTTTTGATGCATACATTGCTTAGAATTATATAATTTACTAATAAATTCATTAATTTAATCAATCTATAATCTAATGTTAGATGATATATTATAAAATTTTACAAATACTCAGTTTTTACCCTATAGGGGCGAAATTATAATTTTTCACAAAAATAATTTCTTGAAATTTTTACAGTAGATTCCACACATTATTCTAGTTAGATTCTCCAAATTACCAAGTGTTCTGACCAAAGGTGCAGTAGTTATGGTGCATTTTTCATCAATGAAGTTAAATTTTAACGTGATATTTTCTTACGCGTAATTTAGTTCAAAAATCATATTTTTGATGCATACATTGCTTCAAAGTAGATCATTTACAAATAAATTCATTAATTTAAACAATTTGTAATCTAATGTTTGATGCATACATTGCTTCAAAGTAGATCATTTACAAATATTAATATAATGTTTGATGAAATTTTCACAATAGAATCCACATATTATTTTATTGATATTCTCCAAATTAAAATGTGCTATGACCAAATGTGTAATAGTTATGGTGCATTTTTCATCAATAAAGTTACATTTTCACGTGAAATTTCCTTATGCATAATGTGGTTCAAAAATCATATTTTTTATGCATATATTGCTTAGAATTAGATCATATACTAATAAATTCCTTAATTTAATCAATCTGTAATCTAATGTTTGATGAAATATTTTAAAATTTAACAAATACTCAGTTTTTTTACCCTATAGGGGCAAAATTGTAATTTTTCATGAAATTTGTTTTTTTCTTGAAATTTTTGCAGTAGATTTAACACATTATTTTTGTGATATTATCCAAATTATACAAAGTTTTAACCAAAGGTGTAATAGTTATGGGGAATTTTTAATCTATAAAGTTAAATTTTAACATGAAATTTTCTTACGTGTAATGTGGTTCAAAAAATTATAATTTTTGTTGCATACATTGCTTAGAACTAGATCATTTACTAATAAATTCATTAATTTAATCAATATGTATTCTAATATTTGATGAAATATTATAAAATTTAACAAATACTCAAGTTTTATACCCTATAGGTGTAAAATCGTAATTTTTCATGAAATTTATTTTTTTCTTGAAATTTTCACAGTAGATTCCACACATTATTTTTGTGATATTCTACCAATTACAAAGTGTTATAACCAAATGTGTAATAGTTATGGTGCATTTTTAATCAATAAAGTTAAATTTTAATGTGAAATTTTCTTACGCGTAATGTGTTTCAAAATCATATTTTTGATGCATATATTGCTTAGAATAAGATCATTTACTAATAAATTCATTAATTTAATAAATCTATGATATAATGTTTGATGAAATATTATAAAATTTAACAAATATCTAGTTTTTTACCCTATATCGGCAAAATCGTAATTTTTCATGAAACTTAATTTTTCTCAAAACTTTTAAAGTAGATTTTGCACATTTCTTTAGTGATATTCTCTAAATTACAAAGTATTCTGACCAAATATGTAATAGTTATGGTGCATTTTTTGTCAATAAAGTAAAATTTTAACCAAAATTTCTTTACGCGTAATATTGTTCAAAAATGATATTTTTGATGCATACATTGCTTAGAATTAGATCATTTACTAATAAATAAATTAATTTAATCAATCTATAATCTAATTTTTGATGAAATATTATAAAATTTTACAAATACTTAGTTTTTTTTCATTATACGGGCAAAATCGTAATATTTCATGAAATATGATTTTTCTTGAAATTTTTACAGTAGATTCTACACATTATTTTAGCGATATTCTCCAAAATACAAAGTGTTCTGATCAAAGGTGTAAGAGTTGTGCTGCATTTTTCATCAATAAATTTAATTTTTAACGTGAAATTTCTTACACGCAATGTGGTTCAAAAATCATATTTTGATGCACACATTGCTTAGAATTAGATCATTTACTATAAATATATTAATTTCATTAATCTATAATCTAATGTTTGATGAAATAATATAAATTTAACAAATACTTAGTTTTTTTTACTCTATAGGGTAAAAATCATAATTTTTCATGAAATTTAATTTTTCTTGAAACTTTTACAGTAGATTCCACATATTATTTTAGTGATGATATCCAAATTACAAAGTGTTTTAACCAAAGGTGTAAGACTTATGGTGCATTTTTTATCAATAAAGTTAAATTTTAGTGTTAAATTTCCTTACGCGTAATGTGGTTCAAAACTCATATTTTTTATGCATACATTGCATAGAATTAGATCATTTACTAATAAATTTATTAATTTAATCAATCTGTAATCTAATGTTTGATGAAATTTTATAAATTTTACAAGTACTCAGTTTTTTTACCCTATAGGGCAAAATTGTAAATTTTCATGAAATTTAATTTTTCTCAAAACTTTTACAGTAGATTTCGCATATTATTTTAGTGATAGTATCCAAATTATAAAGTGTTCTGACCAAATGTGTAAGACTTATGGTGCATTTTTCATCAATAAAGTTGTATTTTAATGTTATATTTCCTTACGCATAATGTGGTTCAAAAATCATATTTTTGGTGCATACATTGCTTAGAATTAGATCAATTATTAATAAATTCATTAGTTTAATCAATCAATAATCTAGTGTTTGAGGAAATATTATAAAATTTAACAAATACTCAATTTTTACCCTATACGGGTAAAATTGTAATATTTCATCAAATTTAATTTTTCTTGAAATTTTTACAATAGATTCCAAACATTATTTTTATCATATTCTCGAAATTACAAAGTGTTCTAACAAAAGGTGTTGGAGGCATGGTGTCTTTTTCATCAATAAAGTTAAATTTTAACGTGAAATTTTATTACGCATAATGTAGTTCAAAAATTATATTTTTTATGCATACATTGCTTAGAATTAAATCATTTACTAATAAATTCTTTAATTTAATAAATCTGTAATATAATATTTGATAAAATATTATAAAACTTAACAAATACCTAGTGTTTTACCCTATAGGGGCAAAATTGTAATTTTTCATGAAATTTAATTTTTCTTCAAATTTTTTAAGTAGATTCCACACATTATTTCAGTGATATTCTCCAAATTACAAAGTGTTCTGACCAAAGCTGTAATAGTTATAGTGCATTTTTCGTCAATAAAGTTAAATTTTAACGTAAAATTTTCTTACGCGTAATGTGGTTCAAAAATCATATTTTTGATGCATATATTACTTAGAATTAGATCATTTACTAATAAATTCATTAATTTAATCAATCTGTAATCTAATGTTTGGTTAAATATTATAAAATTTTACAAATGCTCAGTTTCATTACCCTATAGGGGAGAAATCGTAGTTTTTCATCAAATTTAATTTTTCTTGAAATTTTTACAGTAGATTCCACACATTATGTTAATGATATTCTCCATATTACAAAGTATTCTGACTAAAGGTGTAAGAGTTATGGTGCATTTTTCCTCAATAATGTTAAATTTTAACGTGAATTTCCTTATGCGTAATGTGGTTCAAAAATCATATTTTTGATGCATACATTGCTTAGTATTTGATCATTTACTAATAAATTCATTAATTTAATCAATCTATAATCTAATGTTTGATGAATATTATAAAATTTAAGAAATACTCAGATTTTTTACCCTATATGGGCCAAATCATAATTTTCACAAAATTTAAATTTTCTTGAAATTTTTATAGTATATTCCACACATTATTTTAGTGATATTCTCCTAATTATAAAGTGTTCTGACCAAAGGTGTAAGAGTTACAGTGCATTTTTTCATCAATAAAGTTAAATTTTAACGTGAAATTTCCATAGACGTAATGTGGTTCAAAAATCATATTTGTGATGCATACATTGCTTAGAATTAAACCATTTACTAATAAATTCATTAATTTAATCAATCTGTAATCTAATGTTTGATTAAATATATAAAATTTTACAAATACTCAGTTTTTTAATCCTATACGGGCAAAATCGTATTTTTTCATGAAATTTAAGTTTTTTGAAATTTTTATAGTAGATTCCACACATTATTTTAGCGATATTCTCCAAATGACAAAGTGTGCTGACCAAAGGTGTAAGAGTTATGGTGCATTCTTCATTAATAAAGTTAAATTTTAACGTTAAATTTCCTTAGGCGCAATGTTGTTCAAAAATCATATTTTTGATGGATATAGTGCTTAGAATTAGATCATATACTAATAAATTCATTAATTTAAGCAATATGTAATCTAATGTTTGATGAAATATTATAAAATATAACAAATACTCAGTTTTTACCCTATACGGGCAAAATTGTAATTTTTCATGAAATTTAAATTTTCTTGAAACTTTTACAGTAGATTCCACACATTATTTTAGCATTATTCTCCAAATTACGAAGTATTCTGACCAAAGGCGTAATGTGGTTCAAAAATCATATTTTTGATGCATACATTGCTTAGAATTAGATCATTTACTAATAAATTCATTAATTTAATCAATCTGTAGTGTTTGATGAAATATTATAAAATTTAACAAATACTCAGTTTTTTACCCTATAAGGAAAAATCGTAATTTTTCATGAAATTTAATTTTTCTTGAAATTTCTACAGTAGATTCCACACTTTATTTTGGTGATATTCCCCAAATTACAAATTGTTCTGACCAAATGTGTAAGAGTTATGGTGCATTTTTCATCAATAAAGTTAAATTTTAACGTGAAATTTCCTTACACGCAATGTGGTTCAAAAATCATATTTTTATGCATACACTGCTTAGAATTATATCATTTACTACTAAATTTATTAAATTAATCAGTATGTAATATAATGTTTGATGAAATATTTTAAAACAACAAATACTTAGTTTTTTACCCTATAGTTGTACAATCGTAATTTTTCATGATATTTAATTTTTTCTTGAAATTTTTATAGTAGATTGCACACATTATTTTAGTGATATTTTCCAAATTACAAAGTGTTCTAACCAAATGTGTGATAGTTATGGTGCATTTTTCGACAATAAAGTTAAATTTTTATGTAAAATTTTCTTACACGTAATGTGGTTCAAAAATCATGTTCTTGATGCATATATTGCTTAGAATTAGATCATTTACTGATAAATCCATTAATTTAATCAATCTTTAATATAATATTTGATGAAATATTATAAAATTTAACAAATACTCAAATCTTTTACCTTATATGGGCAAAATCGTAATTTTTCATGAAATTTAATTTTTCTTGAAATTTTCACAGTAGATTCCACACATTATTTTAGTGATATTCTCTAAATTAAAAAGTGTTCTAACTAAAGGTGTAATTGTTATGGTGCATTTTTCATCAATAAAGTTAAATTTTGACGTGAAATTTCCTTACGAATAATGTGGTTCAAAAATCATATTTTTTATTCATACATTGGTTAGAATTCGATCATTTACTAATAAATTCAATAATTTAATCAATCTGTAATATAATGTTTGATGAAATATAATAAAATTTAACAAATACTTAGTTTTTTACCCTATTGGGGCAATATCGAAATATTTCATGAAATTTAATTTTTCTTAAAATTTTTACAGTAGATTCTACACTTTATTTTGATAATATTCTCCAAATTACAAAGTGTTTTGACCGAAGGTGTAATAGATTCACGCACGCCCTGAAGCTTTAGAATTGAGAGTATATCACTTGTACAAATTGTCCTCAAAAGGGTTGATGCATACACACACACACATTTATTTATTTAAATATGGATCGAGTTTTTTTGTTTTGGAGTGCTTACACAAAGTCAACAACCGTGTAAACGTTTCAGCCAAAAGTTGTATATTGTTTATTAAAAAACTTAAAATCTATTTATGTAAGCTATCTAATTGTTCAAACTATGAAATTGTACAACCTTATATAAGTTTATTTTAGTAAAAAATTTGGTCCAATTGCACAAGTCAATTTTGGTCAAAAGTGACCATTTTATGTACTATTGCATCTAAAAGCATCTCCAATGCGGTGCCAGAATGGCATCCAACAATACTTTGTTGCTAATAGAGTTCTTCAACGACATGCCTAATTGCATGCGATCGTAAGAATGGTGACCCACTCTTAGATACCTCAATATATATTAGATACCTCAATATAAATTACTTTTAACCTGATAAAATATATTTGTAATTTTTATTTTTTGATAATTTGTAATAAATCAACGAGGTATAACTCATCTCATAAACAAAAACTTAAACATATATACAAATATTTATGTTAGGTGCAAAATTATACCACATTCATACCCGTATTTACATATATTTACACGTCAAAATTCGATAATATTATAAAAGTGCAAAACAACAGCAAATAGAGATCAAAAGCATTGTAAACCCATAATTTGATCGTAAAAGTCATTATTCATGTACATTAATCCTCAAAAGCTTGTAAAAACATAAACAATATTTCTAATATATTGTGAGCTTACATACTGTCATCAAACTCACCTTCATGATGAAGTAGGTGAGCTAGACTTGGTAAGGAGAAATCATTACATCTATGGAAACTTCCAAAATGATGTCCAATGTATGTCAATGAAATCATAATGTCTCCAAGAATTTTTTATCCATGTTTGGTGGGTGTTCATGGTGCGGTTTGAGCGATTTTTAAAATAATTTTAAACCGAATTGTCAAATGGGTTCGGTTAACAAATAAATTTAAAACCATGGTTTTCAGACAATTATCAAGTATGCCGTTTATGGCGGTTTTGACACTTTTGAAGTTAATTTATTTTGATGTAAAATATGTAAATATTTTTAACTTTAGCAATCAACATTATAATTCACAATTACTAATATATATATACATAATTTACAACTTAAATGAAAAATGCATATTCTTATTATAGATTCAATTGATGAAAAAATGAGAAGTACTTATATATAGAAAAAGAAATTAATTCATGAACATTCTATAAGTAATATCAATTATTATTTTTAACTATAAATATTACATAGCATTAGTAATTATATATGTGTGTATATATATACATACACACACACACACACACATAATTATAGGTGGTGCGATTTGGGGCAGTTTGAATCTAAAGTTATAATTAAACCATTAAAGCGGTGCGGTTTTAGTAAAATATTTAAATTGCGGTTAATATAATAATTTTATATAATCGGTTTTGAATGTGGTGTGGTCGATTTTGGCGGTTTTTAAATTTTAATGATCACCCTTAAAATCATAAAGTTTATCCATGTTCCACATGTCATCGACCCGACACATCAAGCCTATTTATATTTCACATGCCACCGATTTAATATATTATAAGGCCTAATCGTGCCTCATATTTCAATGGCTTGACAAATTAAGTATATTCATGTTTTACATGCTACCGACTTCGTTGCAATAGTAATGATCAACATTATATTTTTCCTTTTTTCTTTAGTCATGTTGTGCATGTAAAACACAATTCAAATGCTTGTGAATATTATCTTCATCACTATTTTACACCACACCATTCATATCCATCATTCTCAGAAAACATAAGGTCACATTTGACTTTGAATAACACACATAAAGTAATGTGTCCATATATTATAGGTGCAAATGATTTTTTAGTTACTAACACAACTATTTGAAAATTCTTATCTCTTACTTTCCAAGACAGGCAATCTAAAATAATATGTATGATATTTTGTTAGTCCCGTGATAGTAAATTTTCCTTAAATTGATTTTATGGATCGACATTTTCATTAAATAACAAATTTGGGAATAATTTATTTTCTTAGCTTCCCCAAGCTATTTCATTATTTATAAACCCCCACTTTGGAAATAGACAATTAACTAAAAACGTTGATTCATGGTAAAATAATAATAATAATAATAATAATAATAATAATAATAATAATAATAATAATAATAATAATAATAAAAACATTGTAATAGACTTTGTTTTGTAATTTGTGTAAATTAACCAATTAACACAATCCTTATCCATAATTAATTATCTTAAATTATAAACTACAATACTTCATTTATAATAATTTATGGGTGTGTTTGGATTGGGTTGGACACAACCATTTCTATATTGTGCCACAATACAATCGGTGTTTGTTTACGAGTTGTGGGTTGCGGTTGTTCCATCCACAACCCTATCCACTTTTGCACCTTTTTTTTTCACTCTCATCTCTTATCATTGCCAAGAAAATTATTTAATATTTTTTCTTCCTTCTCAAAAGTTTAATTCTTATAACTTTTTTATTTCAAGTTCATTTTTTATAATAAATATATTATATTAATCTTCTTTTTAAGATCTTTATTTTGACATTCATTTATCATATATATACAAATAAAATATTGTTTTTAAAATATAAAATATTTTCTATAAAATCGATGGTGAAATATGCTCCACAGTTAAGATAGTTTAATCATATTCTTTTTTTTTTTTGTTATATATATTGCTAAAAAGATTGAATTACATGTATGTTAGTATTTTGTAGTAAAACATGTACTAAACCTAATTAGATTAGATCTTAACAATGAGATCTTTACACGAAATCATTGTTCATAAATACACACACACACGTAAACACATCTATATATATATATAGAAGTAAAATGACTTTTTTCATTGTTGTTTTTCCGCCTAAACACGGTCCTAATAAAACATAATTTGTTATCTATTATTTAAGATATGTTTGTTTACAAATTACTATTTTTGTAAATCTTTATTACTAAAATATTTGATTTGATTAATCATTCCATAAATTATGGATATTATTTTCATTGTTATCAATTATAAATAGATTGAAAAACAGGTCATATCCTACCTAATTCTTCCACGTACAATTGTTTTATTCTTAAATAATAGGTAGATTTTATTTTGTCTATTTCATTTGATATTATGTAAATCATATCTTATATTTTTTTTCTTTTTATCCAGCAACATTAAAATTGGATTTTTTAAAATATTGTTTTGTAAATCCGATATTGTTGTTGAATTTATATTCTTGAATGATTTCACTTACTATATATATATATATAATTTAAGTATATACTTACATTACAAAATATAATAAAAAATATATTATGTGGATCGCACAGATCTCACGCTAGTTTCTAAAATTTTGTAAAATTAAGTACAATTATTATAAATAAGAGTTACTACCATTTCTATTTAATAACGAGCTTTTCAATTAAAAGTCAAATCTTAATTTTACAACTAAACATAGTTCAATGATTATAAAAACGCCAAATACTAATTACAACAAGATAACAAATAGTTCTCTTATTAACGATTGTGCGTGGTGACCTTTTTTTTTTTGGGTTTTTTTTAAGCATATACATAACTTTGTAAATATTTGTATGAAACGGTTGCACAGATCAAGTTGCGGGCCACTCTTGTTTTTTCCATAAATTTATAGTATTTAATTTAAAATATTTTAAAATTATTCCAAAATGTTACATAATCCGATTGGTGTAGGTCTACTTCTCTAATCTATGTTGGTAGGAAAATTCAAAAATCCTACACTCAACATTTGCCATTTAGGCTAGAGAGGCATTTGTGATAGAAGGTGAAACTATATTATAGTCTATTATATTAAGCGTGTATGCTTAAAACTTCATTATATGACTTGAAAATAAGATTTGAATTCATTCCTAAAGATCATGCCTCTTCGCCCACATCTTTTATAGCTAGAACAAACAATTCTTTTAATTAAATTTAAAAATTATATTATTTATAATATACAAATTGAGTAGAGGCAAAATAAATATTATTATATCTTAATAGATTAATATGTGGAATTAATTTTCAAATTAATGTTGATATGTCTCCATTCAATTAGAATATTAATTATATTAATAGATGAATTATTTAAAAATATGTATGAAATTCTAATTAATTAATTTTTTTTTTTGTTTGAGAAATCACATATTTATATATGTGTTTAAAATTGAATAAAAAATATTGTAATGTTACTTATTTTACTGAAAAGTTTTACTTGTTTAATTAAATAATATTACTTTATCTTTTAATAGTATTACTCATTTTCTTAAAATATATTAATTTGAAACTAATATTAAAATATAAAATGATTAACTGTATTAAAAATTAAAATTTAGTAAGTTTTGTAAGAAATTATTAGGTAATATGTATTTATTGACTGTAATAGATGATAAATTATTCTTTTAGACTATGTTATTATATTAATAAATATTCAATTCAAATTAAATAAAAAAATATTCAATATTACTTGTTTAACTAAAATGTATTATTTGTTTAGCTTAAACGTATTATTGTATTAACTAAAAAGTGTTACTCGTAATATTTATTTATTGATTGTAAATAGATGATAATTCTTCTTTTAGACTAATTTGTTATTATATTAGTATAGATCCAATTCAAATCAAACACAAAATTATTCAATATTACTTGTTTAACTGAAAGATATTATTTCTTTAGTTAAAAAGTATTATTAGGTTAACTAAAAAGTATTGCTCGTAATATTTATTTATTAACTATAAATAGATAATAAATTCTTCTTTTAGACTACCGTATTATCATATTAGTATAGATTCAATTCAAATTAAACAAAAAAATTGTTCTATATTACTTGTTAATTGAAAAAATAATATTTGTATAGTTAAACAGTATTATTGGGTTAACTAAAAAGTATTACTCGCAATATTTATTTATTGACTATAAATAGTGGATAAATTCTTATTTTAGACTACTTTGTTACTATATTAGTATATATTCAATTCAAATTAAACTAAAAAATGTTCAATATTACTTGTTTAACTAAAAGATATTATTTGTTTAGCTTAAAAATATTATTGGGTTAACTAAAAAGTTTTACTCGTAATATTTATTTATTGACTATAAATAGATGATAAATTATTCTTTTAGACTATTTTGTTACTATATTAGTATATCTTCAGTTCAAATTAAACAAAATAATTGTTCAATACTATTTGTATCTGAAAAATATTATTTGTTTAGCTAAAAAGTAGGGTGTGACTATTCGAGCTCCCGAAATCTCTAAATACACCACAAAGTATTATTTGTTATAATTTTACAACTAAACATAGTTCAATGATTATAAAAGTATTATTACTGCCCTTTTTTATTCCAACTTATTTTATTTCTAATAATTTTTTGAATTTGTTCAAAGTATTGATATAAATTAATATATGTTAAAAATTTGTATAAAATCTCAACATAGACTGTGGCAAGGGACATCTCATTTGTTTCAGTAGGTCACAGGTTTGAATCTTAGTCGTGGTTTCTTTTTTGGGCCCACCTAAGCCCCAACTCCAACGCGACCCAGTAGACTCTCCAACAGCGCTCGGCCCAGCTACTCCTAGGAGTGCGTGGCCTAAGCCCAAAGTGGGGCGAGGCCTACTCATATAACTCATGTTATTTTACAGAATGTTTACATAAACATTCATGCTTAATTAGATATTTAAAAAAAATTAAGCTATTTGGATTATAGAAATAAATTAAGGTTTATTTTACATAATCTTTCCATAACCATTCATGCTTAATTAGATATTAAAAAAGATTAAGCTATTTGGATTATAGGAATAAATTAAGGTGTATGCAAACTTACACTTCAGTTGCCTTCATATTAACTATTCCACCGTTCTCTTTCCTTTTTTTTTTTTGGATCTTTTTTTTTAGCAAAATATGAAAAAAAAAAATGTACTTATCACATGCTTCCAACAGACGTATGATCATTACGCTTCAACTGGGTTATTCTATTCCACCTCTTAAAAAGAAAAGAACTTAAATCAAAATATTTAATAGCATGGTGATATATTTATACAAAGCTTCTACCTCGAGCACACGGAATAAAACTGTAGATAGTCATGTGAAATGCAATCCACGAAATAATTTGATCTATGGACAACATCATAGCGGAAAAGGTCGTAATGCCAGAGGAATCATCATCATCATTTTTATTATTATTATTATTATTATTATTATTATTATTATTATTAATATTATTATTAACTTGTCATTGACACTCTATATACTTCTAACACTTCCACGTGCAATTTAGTAAATTTTAAATTTTGAAGCTCGCTACGTGTGAACTTGCATCATTAAGACTTGACACCAAATATCTTTCTCGACACTTAGGTTAAGAGGTTTCCAATTTATAACGTAAACCCTTAACAAGAATATATCAAATATAATTGAATACGAGTTCCAAAATAAATAAAAATACAATTTAAATAACACATAAATTTATAAAATAAATATAATGTATGAATTACATTAACCAATAAATAGTGAGGTACTCGGGTATCACTGAAAAAACTCCAACAATATACCTAATTGTACACCATCTGGCTTAATTACTATAGTTAAGTAGAATTGTATATCATATGTTTTTTTGGACACTTTATCTTTTTTGGCAATTACATATACATTTTATTTGTTTCAATACTTAATAAATATTACTCTTTTTAGTAATTGAATTCAATATTTAACTTTTTTAAATATGTATATTTTTACTTATTAATTACTCTTTTTATATAAATAAATTGGCACTCAAATAATAACTAACATTGCAGTAAATTCATAAACAAAAAGCTTCATTTATATTAAAAATCACAATGATATTAATAAATAAAATGCAAATAATAAAATTAAAAAAAGTTCAAACACACCAAAACAAAATGCATATCTCACAGATACGATTATAAAAATTGAATACGAATATAACTATAAATAATTTAGTGGATTTAGGGGATGTTTACTTTGTGGGATAAGGTGGGATAAGGACTAATAATCTTACCTTGTCCCATATTTACCTTTTATGATTGGTGGTAGCGGGTTATCTCGACAACTCTGGATAACCGATCAATTTGGGATTAATGGGCTGACCACAAGATCAACCTCCTACCATGGGATTTATTTGGTCCCATAGGATTAGTCTGTCAAAATGACAGTTTTATTCCTCCTCTTTCCTGTGAAATAATGAGAAAATATCCTGAAATTCAATTTAGGGCACCAATAAGAACATCGTCTTCTATTGTACGAACATGTGGAAAAACTGAACCAAAAGCGCAGATGGGTTTTACAGTACCGACCTTTTCTCCAAGCACTCGTAAATCATAAGCTTCAGTTTTTATCTGGGTTTCATAGTAAGTTCGCTATTTACATTTTTCTTTATGAACTAATTTGGGGAAAATATTGTTGGGATTTTGTTTATTTACTTGTTTATGATAACATATTATCCTTTCTCCAATTCTTTATATGTGGACTGTGTGATTTGTTTTAATGAGAATGAGTTTAGATTTTAGTTGGGTTTGTGGTGTGCGTTGGATAGTGTTTTGCAAATTCAGATTTCTTGATAGTTTTTTTTTTCTCCTTTTGTTGTGTGGGCTTTTACTGATATATATATATATATATATATATATATATATATTCTCTTTTTGTTGTGTGTGCTTTTACTTATATATATATATATGTGTGTGTGTGTGTGGGGGGGGGGGGGGGGGGGGAGGGTGTTGATGCTTATTTGAATTATGTTGATGGTTAGATATATATAGATTACAATTTTCGTTGCTTATTGTTGAAAATTTCTAAATTAGTATAGTGAGATTCATTCTCTCCTATATGAAGATCACCCATTGTGAGTGCCAAACTCCATTCTGCATTAGAAAGTGAAAAGAGTAAAAAATATTGTTACCCTGTTTTGACCTCGTGGATACATTGAAAATATTTTGGTTCTTATATTGTGAAAATTTAGTAGGTAGAATTATGAATCATGAATCCAGTTATGTAGCTTAATGCATACTAGTTTTTGTCTTTAATGTCACTATGTATATTTAATTGGCAAAGTAAACTAATCTATTATCTACTCTTGATTTTGAGTGCTATTTTCTCAATGTTTAACTTGGATGGGCATATGGTTCAATACTTCGAACCATATTCCATGATTTTTTTCCTCTTCCCATTCATCGGATGAAAACAAATTCTCTCATGAGGGTGTAAATTTGGTATCATTTATCTACATAAGTACATTTATGTGATTACATGTATTCATGTTTTATACTCACTTTTGAAGACTCATCTTAAATTTTTAGTGTGATTGGTACTTTATAAATTCTATGTCATTATGTATGTCATTTTTGTTTTTTTGTTTTTGCTAACATGATGCGTACTGTGATAATGGATGTTGTATAAAGTCTTTGAAATGTATAAAGTATTCCGTGAGGCTGCAAAAACTGTCATTTGATACTTGCTGCCTTAGTACTCATTGAAACAAACAATATGTAGAGAGAGGGAGAGGGAGAGGGAGAAGGAGAGGGAGAGGGAGAGAGAGAAAGAGAGAGAGTACCAGGTGATTACTAGTACCAGGTGCACAAAACTATCATATATTCACACTTTTTTTTCCTCACACATGTTGACATTTTTATTCATATATCTTTCCAAAAACATGTTATAATTATTTGGCTGCATTTTCTATATAGTTTTCAGACCCATCCTATATCTAAGTTTTGTTTTTTTTACCATTTCTAATTTTTAGGTGAAATTTAGGTTGTTTTATGCTTAAAGACTTATTGGACAATAGCCAATCCAAACTACTTTAGAAAGGTATTTATATAAGTTTCCATATATCCATATATATATATATATATATATGTATGTACACACACTAGCAAATAATGAGATCAATCTCTTTATATATATATATATTTATTTATACAATGTGGTGTTGATTATTGATGAATAATTACTTTGTTTGATTGATTTTTTTAATCACCTATTTAGCTAAAATATTTTATTTGTGTGACTCTTATATTAATTTATAAACAAGCACTAAAGTTTGTTTAGTTATTGTCTGGATGATTAGATAAGAAACATGTTGGACGTTGGCATACTAACATTGCTTTATTGTTGCATAGACTGGATATGGATCGTTTTCATGATGAGTTTGTTAGGGATGATGAGATTTTTGCTATTCTTCAACAGTTAATTGATTATTCTGTCTCATTTTTAACTATGGTTAGCCTATATTATTTTCATAGAAGACATTTGTTGACACATGATCTTCAAACGATTATTCGCAAATGGTATAGTTTACTTGATAGGATTCCAAAGCATATAGAATATTTGTATGGTAATATTTGTATGGTGTGATTGGTATTTCAGATGAGAAGTGTCTAATTCATTTGAGGATGAACGGCCTTTTCAGGATTATTATTTCTGTTAGAAAACTCAGGGGGTTTAAAAAGTACTAGGAATAGTAGCACGGCAGAGCAATTAGCCACAGTGAAAGCATTAGCAGGAGGTCCAACCATCCTACACGTTTTGCCCCATCACGACGCTGTGTGTGGAGTGATAGGGAGGAAAGACTGCTTCTTCAAGCACTAAATGAGATTGTCCAATAGGGATGGAATTGTGTGAATGGATTCAGAAGTGGCTACTTGATTGCATTGGAGAAGATCATGAGAAGGATTTTACCTAACACCAATCTAAAGTCCGAACGGCACATTAGCTTGAAGATACATGTTTGGAAGAAGATACACGGGTCTCTGCAGTGCACGCTAAGTCACTTTGAATTTTCATGGGTAAATGAAAGCAAAATGATCCACATTGAAAGTTAGAATGTTTGGACCGAGTATATTAAGGTTTGTTTGTTTTAACTTTGCAACTCTATCAAAAAATATCAAATTTGCGTAGTAGCTTTATTTATTAATAATATATGACGTGTGTTTATTGTAGACCAATGATTATACCAATGATTATGCTAAGCACTTGAGGTAGAAGTGCTTTCCTTTTTTTGATAGTTGGCTCGAAGTATTTCGAAAAGATAGGGCTACTGGAGAGCAAGCTGAGAACTATACAACTGCTAATGCTAATACACTTGATGTGGAAGAGGAAACCAATCTTGTTAGGTTGAATGAAGAGGCATCTGATGGTGATGAGAACATGTCACCTACATAACGGTCTGGAAACTCGTCTTTGCCCGGCTCGTCTAATGCAAAGAAACATTCAAAAGGTAAGAAGAAACAAAAAATCAATATTGATATAACTAGGAACAAATGGTGAATTTGATGGGTAAGTTATGTGAAGCCATAAATGAAAAGTTAGATGAGATTGCTGCAAAAATGGGGCACGCGTTTAGTTTGTCTACTAAACGGGAGAAGTTGTATGATTCCTTAGTTAAGTTAGGAGTTCTAAGGCTTGAAGATGTCATAACTGTAAAAGCTCCTCGTTAACGATAACAAAGACCTTGAGTTGTACTTAACTCTCTCCAGAAGAACAAGCACGCATGGTGTTAATGATGATATCGGGTCACTACTAAGCGGATGTGTCAGTTTAGTTGAATGGAATTATTGTGTTTGGACCTATATTTTGTCTAACGTAATCACAACAACAATATTGAACATGTAGCTATGCTTTCCATCTGCTTTTCCATGAGAACTTCTTGCTACTGCCTTTTGTATTGGTTATGATACTTAATGAGGTAACGTAGTTGACATTGTAAGAGCTATGAACTTTATGGTGTTCCATATGACTTTGGTTGTCCTTTTTGCATTCCATTTTGGAAAGAGATTTGGCAACTCTAAATACTTCGTTTGTCATGAACTGCATTAACATCTATATTTTTTAAGATTTATATATGTACAGGCTTAGAATGTTGACATTGCGTTTATCGATCGAGTGATGATTCTTAGGTGCTTTTAACTCTTATATTCTGTAATGGATGTAGGAGATGTATTATTCCAATTATTGTCTTTTTTTGTGGTAATTTGTGTAGGAAGATCTGATATGGGTAATTTGTGTAAGAAGATCTAATTGTTTGTGTAATTTCTTAATCATTCTAATTGTTATCTTATGATGATTATTTTGGAATTAACTCTGATCTCTCTCTCTCTCTCTCTCTAGGGGTATGGACACGTGAATGTGCATATATTTGAAAGGAGTGGTACATAGTACTTTATGTTTGTTTATCTTTAACAAACAACATGATTTTAACAAATATAGCTTTTAAGATAATGTATTCCAAAGAAATACATACTAAATCCGCAACAAAACATACAAATAAAAAGTAGAAATTCTAACAACAGCAAGCTCGTAAAAGAAACCAAGGGTGAACAAATTATGAAGGTCATGACACCATATTATGAGAATATATGTATCAACGACATTCTCTAATTTAACCGACAAATAATGCCTACAAATAATGAAGTCTCTTCTCTCCTTGCTGAATTTTTCAGCTGTACTTTTGGGTTTATCCTATTTAAGAGAAAAATTAAACAACAGAAATAGTTGAAAATATCTTTGTGAGCCCACCGACCAAAAATAATACTTAAATACTGAATTCTATCAAATAAAAAACTTAATCAAAGTACCTTAATGATACGTTCCCATGCTAATGGATGGATGCTAAATTAACTCATGACCTGATCATATACGACTCCACTTAAAGTAGCTATCCAATCAAATAACAAGTATCTTTGCATTAAAATCTTCACCTTCATATTCTCGAACACATTGTCAAATGAGATATGCAATTTAGAGTTCACACCTTCTATGGTTGTCCTAATGGCAATTGAGTTATCTTGGTTTGCACCGAAATTCCTAGATTCTTTTGCTCTATCTAAAGATCGATAAACTTGGTATCCATTTCTTCCGTCCATTGAATGGGGTGCAACGGACCTGGAGCACGAAGCTGACAATATTGAAGAAGGTTTGGGAACATTTTAGGAAAGACAGGTGAACGATTGTGAAGTTGGATGGTGTATATTTTTTCAAACACCTTGGGTCCTAAATTGATGGAAAAAGAAGACTTCCATTGTTGAAAATTAATGATAGCAATGAGGGTAGGGGCCAGTACTTCACTATATTTATTTTTTGCAGAACCCATGTTAGGTTTTAAAGTTTTTGGCAGGTGACTTTATCATGGGACATACATATAATTCAAATAATGTTGTAGAGTATTCATATTATATTTTAAATAATTGTGAGAAATATTATTAGAACCACAATTTATTAGTAAATGTTCTAAAAATACTTGTGTTGTATGGATTTTACTAGACGCCACGTCAGAAAAATGAATGCTAACAATTATTTTATATCTTTTATTATTATTATTATTATTATTATTATTATTATTATTATTATTATTATTATTATTATTATTATTATTGAAAAGGTATAGGAAAACATATTAAAAAATGCATGTATTTCAAACCTCTCCAAGGACATACATGCAATTTATTAGAAATATTGTACAAAATCATACATTTATATAGTAGAGCAAACACGCAAATATTAGATATATTCTTTCTAGAAGCAACATATACGAACTCACTCACATATGGGGATGTTCCCCATATTAATAGCTACATAATTATATAAAATACAAATAGTAACATATAACAGGAGCATAAAATAATATTATAATATAGCACACAAATAAACTTCAATGTTTCTTCAACATCGACCATGAAGCAAAAGAGCTTTAACCCTTCCCATTCCCATGACGACTGCTACCAGAAAAATCGTTTTTCCCTTTCCCATGTTCACCACTCATGTGAGACCGATTAGTGGAAATTCCAGTAGATTGCCCACCAAAATTGGTCGAGTCCTCACTTCCACTGTCAGAATTAACCCAAGCTAATTCTTTCCAATATGCATCATTAGTATTCAAGGAAAGCTTGACAGTCTACTACCATCAAGGTTTGGGATCTCTACCATAGAGGGGTCATTTGCCATCACATTTTTAGTATCACTTGATATGTCGATCACTTGACGCTCCTCATTTCAGTAGTTTCATTGTAATCCTCTTGATATAACTCTTTTAGAGCGTCGAATGCATGCTCCCCTTCCTTTAGTTATGGAGCCACGAGCATTTGTTCCTAGTGAAACACACAAATTAATTGTATGTATATTAAATAATTAAATAAAGGCGACGAAGGGAGGTAAAAAAATTTACTACACATAAATAATTTAGGGGGAAATTAACTCTTACAACTTACATTGTACAACACTTTCCAAACTGCATCCAGACAAGTGACCTTATTTATGACTACATCGTACTCAACCCGCGACCTTTGTATTATCCAACTGAAGACTTTGAAACATTTGTGCAATTTTTTTTTAGCATTCTAGCCATGCTTTTTAGTTGAAGGTGGTACCAAAAAAATGATTCATGTCATGCATTGCAAAGAGAATTACACACTTATTTTTTCACCGACAACCCAGGAACTAGATGTTTTTTCTCCTAGCAACAACAAGATGAACTGACGATCGATTTTTCTTATCCACTCATTAGTGTAGAACACATTTTCGTGATTCATTGTGGACTTAGGAATACCTTTGGGGGCCATATTTGTTTTACAAAAGTAGACGATTGGGAGAAAACAAATATTTTTTGAGTGTTTATCTTGTTGGGGGTAAGTGTTTTGCTTCAGTAAAGGAGGTCATACACGTTATATAGAAAATACAAAAGTAAGTGGTAGTTGGAATCAATAACTTAAAGCACTCAAAATAAAGTTGTTGCAATGTGATACAAACATTTTCTTTAGATTGTAGAAGTAATCAATATATGCTTCTATTTGGTCAGATTTTCACGATGGGCAAAAATAATTTTTACCCACCCCTACTAATTTGGATTGCACTAATATGGTCTCAAGACATTATATTGTCCGCACACGCCTAGCTCTATCATGAAGAGAATGAAAATGTACAATTTGGTCAAAGGTACGCGGCTATGTCTTTCAAACATTTATTATGATAAGAAATGACAAGCTTCTCATTTTTATAGTAATCATATTCTTATTCAAGTTTCTTGCATAATGCATATAGACTAACAACCACATTTGATAAGTAAAATTTTATGTGGCAGTCATACAAAAGAAATTTCACAAAACTAGTAATAAAATCTCAATTGACAATATTGTGGGAACAGTTCATAGAATCACTATCAGACCTAAGAAAAACTATTGAATTGTGTATTTAATACAAGTAAAAAAAACAACATATAAGATAAAAATCATTATAAGTAAGTAACGTGCATTACATACAAATAAAATATCTTAATATAAAAATACGTATAACCAATACATATGAAGAGCAAAACACTCAACATAAAAATTTCATTCAAGGTCATAATTGAGGGTAATTTTTTCTTAATAAACTAGGCTGAGTAAAAAAAAATAATGCAAGAGGATTACCCAAGTGATAATCAAAACGACGAATAGTTTCTTGTTTAAATTTGTCAACTCGTGGACAACTTTACGTAAATCAGCACCCTTTGTCTCCAAATCTTCAATAGTTGAAACTAATATTGTCTCCCTATTACCAAGAACCTCAATTGTGGTTCGTTGATCTTCTATTGTTCTTAAGAGTTAAGGTATAATTTCTCTACATAGCATACAACTTGGCGGATAAATCCAATACTAGATATCACATCTACTTTCCTACGCAAAAATAACATAACAATGAAAAGAATTACTTCTCATGACCAAAAAAAGAAAAATGACATGCAAATTAAAAAACAAGCATGCAAGTCATAACTAATGCCACAGATAAACATTCAATTTTTTTTTAATGAATATAAAAAAATTCTACAACTTAAATAATAAGAGGGGTGAGAAGGCTTCATCCTTTGCTTTGGACATATCATAAATCTATGATTTCGATTCTTGGGTGTATATGATGATGTAAGCATTAGAACAGGAAGAACACATTTACACGTTTGTTGTTGTCTTGATTGTTCACTTGATGCAGAACTTGAATTGATATTTTGAATGCTCACTATCCATGAAACACATAGCAATACTGCATACATTAAATGAGAATAAAAAGGAATATGATGATGAAGAAACAAATTATATATGTGTGTGTATGTATAGATATACATACATAAATCTTATGGGGAACACATACAATAGCCAATGTAGTTATTTAACAATATTAAAGTTCCCTTACATTATTATTGTCAATTATGAAAATCTCAAATAAAAAAACATGTGTAAACAAAAAAATGCTTTGTTAAAATATGCAAGAAAGAGGTTTCTATAGCTGATGAATGCAACTCCTTAGCTTAACACAATAAATATTACCATCAAGGCAATTTTAAGGTCATGCCCCACACAAATATGCATACATATTGGTATACATACATTACTTATCAATTATCAACATCAAGCAACAAGAGATATGCTAATTCACATCTTGAACAAAATCCATAACAATAACTTCGGGATATAACAAATTCAAAATCTTCTAACAATTGAAAACATTGTTTCATCTTACAACAAACAATATAATCCTCTACCTGTGCAAACTAGTCCAAGTTTGAAATATAACACTACAGCAGGAAAACAAAGATGTTAATGTATATATTTATTATTTTTCTAGCTATATCTCATTCAAACAATTGCAGTAATACTAGAATGAATGTATGCCATGATGAGTATACTGAAGTTCACATCTTATGGTGAGATCTCATAGAGGGTGATAAAACAAATATAATATATTTGCAATAAATACATGCGCATATGCGATCTTCTGAAATATCATAGTTAATCAACCATACAGTGATGTTGTTCTCGAACGAGTGATGGAAAAATATGAGGAATATTCAATCTTATATATCATTTACAACAACAATTTTGTAATAGAAATAAAAACACCCCACACGTCAATGAGATTCATAAATGTACAATATTCAATCATCTTCAACTCACAAAAGAAACTTCAGAATACCAAATAACATCTCATTCAGTATATATAACTAGAGATAAACTAGATTACCAGATAAGTATACCATTAAGCTATGGGGATTTAATCGTAAGCAAATTTTAGAACATAACTGATATCAATATTACAACACCAAGGATAAACTATACCACTTTCAACATGATACACAAAATGGAATAAAAAAGTTGGACAATGAATCTTACTCGCAAAGTAGTCACATAGTAGACAAATCCAGGGTTGTTATTCAGCTGCTCAAAATAACTATCGCGAGTTGAGGGATTTAAACCCTAAAATCGAATAGAGCTTCAAACTCGTTATTCACCCAATTGTCAAACCCTAGAATCGTACACAAATTTTCTTCCTCTCTTCCATATGATTTTGGGATAAGATTCATAACATCAAATGGTAAAAAAAATGAACAAAAGTCATGTAAGAATTTCGACATTTATGAAATCACAACTTTTTATTTCAGAATCCAATAATGATTTATCGAAATAGAACTTCAATTCTTACCTTAAATACCACATTTTGGATGTTTTTTCCTCTATTTTGATGGATTCATGGATTGTGAATCGAAGTATGAATTCGTTTTGCCTTTTCCACTCTATCCCAAAGCCCTTTCTCCCTCTCTGGCTCTCACGACTGTCTGCAGATTTGGAAAAATATGAGATTTAGTTTGGATAAGTGTAAGGGGTAGTTATGTCATTTTATAATTATTCCAGTTTTAATATCTCACAGTAAACAAAAGATTGGGACTAATGTAATCCCAATCCATATATGTAAAAGGCAATGTAAACTATGGACCATCAACCAATAATTAGTCCAATCCTTCATTCAATCCTTAGAATAATTAATCTAACCTTGTCCCAACTGCAAAAGTAAACAGGCCCTTAATGATTTGAGGGACCACTTCTAGATCATACCAAACATACTAGAGGGGTTACTAGATCTTTCATGTTGAGTTCTTTATATTGGTGTTACATAATTATTTACGTCGATTAAGATATGAAATATTCTAAGATTCATCATTAGGATTTTATCTTCCCTTTTCATTCTAAGTTAATCTATAGTTTTTTGTTCGTTGATGGTTGCTTCATTAGTTAAATATTCAATTATTTGACTTGAGCGTTCAACAAATTCTAGAGCATTAGATATCTTTTCGCCTTTTTTTCTTTTCAATTTATATTTATTCACTGCCTCCAATCACACTGGTGACAATGAACCACCATTATTTTCATCGCTTAAGTGGATGTTAAATGAAGATATTCCAAGAGAAGGCGATATGAGGAACCCTAACAGTGATGCGTCTGATTGTGAAAAAGTTATATCAAGTTTGCGCATTCCACTTGTATGTCCAAGATTTAAAATCTTTCAAATGAGGCCCTACATGATCAAACTCGAATGCAGAACCAATGTTTTCAGGAAATAACTCTTATGCGTGACATAATTGCATAATTTAAAATTAAAAAATATTAAAATTGAACTAATAAAATAACACATACAGAACTAGTAGTTCAACATAAAATGTTACAAAAAATAACAACTTATCGTATCTTCACCGGAACATCTCTATTTTCAATAATTGAAAATTTGAAAAAATCAACAATTCTGATCAAATTAGTTCAATTTTATAACATATTATATATGGTTCGGTTTTAAACTAGTGATTAATCGGTTTTTGGTGTTTAGTTCGGCTATGAAAATAGTCTTCTAAAAAACTAAATTAATTGATTATGATAATTGTGGATGAAATACCATTTAAGTTTTTTAAAAATAAGGGGTTTAAATACTTGATGTATGTAGCTTGTCCTAGATTTTAGATTCCATCGAGATGGAAAACGTCACATGATTGCTTTTAGATTTACATAGATGAAAAGAACTCACTCAAAACAATTTTAAAATCTATCAACCAAAGGGTTTGTCTTACAATAGATATATAAACATCTTTGCAATGAATCAATTACATGTGTCTCGCAACCCATTATATCAATAATGACTCGAAATTGAATGAGAAAATTATAAATTTATGTATAATTTCTAGTCATAGGAGTAAAGATATTGATTGGAAAATTAAAAAGTGTTTATTGAAGTGGGGAATTGATAAAAAATTTTACTATAACTATGGATAATGTTACATCAAATGATACTACAATTGGAAAACTAGCATTCATAAATGTGAACTCATTCATATGAGATGCATTGCTCGTATAATCAATTTGTTGGTGGTTGATGGGTTAAAAGAAATTGGTAGATTGGTGAAAAAAATTAGATATGTTCATTTTTTTAGGCAATCTCCTGCTAGGCTAAAAACAAAATCAAAGAATGTTGTGAACATAAAAAAAAATACAAAGTAAGAGTTTATTGAGTCTAGATGTGTCTACTCAGTGGAACTCTACTTATTTGATGTTGGAATCCCCAAAAGTTTGAGAATACATTCAATAAATTTGACTTAAAAGACCCCAACTTCAAATTTGACATTCACCATGATGAAGGGGTGCCTTGTACATATGATCGGGAAAAAGTAAGAAAGATGTTGACTTTCTTGTAAGTCTTCGATGATTTTATACTAAGAATTTCAGGTTCCTTATATGTTACATCGACCCTAATTTTTCATAAAATCTACTTGGTTTCTTGTCTGTTGAAAGAGTGGATAAGCAATAATTACAAGGAATTGAGTGAAATGACCAAAAAAAAAAAAAAGGAAAATATGATAAGTATTAGAGAGATCCAAAAAACATAAATACAAAGTAATATTCCCTGTTGCTCTTTTTGATCCTTAATATAAGTTTGATTGGCTAGAGTTTGCACTTTGCATTATGTATGGGGCTGATTTGGGTTCATCCATTGGGAATGATGTGAAAGAATTTTTGTGTTTTTTCTACAATGAGTACAAGAAAACTAATTCGCAGAGAAAATTCATGTGAACAAAGTGATGTGAGTGAACTATTGTGTTAGGTAGATGTTGATGATCTGACTATCACAGTAAAAAGAATCATGCAATCTGAATCTAAAAGATTTAAATCTGAAGTAAGTGGTGGAAGTAGTAAATCTGAGGTGGAGAAGTATTTCAATGAAGAAATAAAAGAGGGGGATGCAAGTTTTGTCATTTTAACTTAGTAGAAATTGAATAGCCCAAGATATCATATCTTCTCACAGATCACTAGTGATGTTCTTGTTGTTTCTATCTAAATAGTAGCTTCAATATTTGCATTTATCGTCAGAGGTTGAGTACTTAATTCGTTTAGGAGCTCTTTGTCTCCTATAAAAGCACAAGCTCTTCTATGTGGTCCAAATTAGCTTCGTGGATCCTCTGCTTCTATTAATGTTAAAGAAAACTTGGATGACATTGAAAAGTTGGAACAAGGTAATGTGTTTTGCATCAACTTTAACATGTCCATTATAACTTGTTACTTATTTGGTGGTATTTGATTGTTTTTTGTAGATTTGAAAGGTATTTCATTGGAACTTTATACTGATCTGTAAAGTATTATGATAAAACAAGGTAATTAAATAGTTGTTTTTTTAGTTTCTTTTGCTCTATATTACTTCTTTGAGATTCAATATGTTTTTCTTGATTTTTCTTGCTGTAACATTCCATGTTAAATAATAAGGCAGAAGTTGATGAAATTGTGTTGTTATTTCAGGTTTTCTGGTTTTTTGCAGGGGTTAGAAGTTGGAAGTATTGGAATTGAAAATATCATTTTTTGTGGGTATTTCATATTGAAGTACTTAAACTATTTAAAAACTTTAATGTTTGAAGATTAATAGTGTGCTACCATTTGATTTTGTGATATTTTGGGCTTTTTATTATGTGTTTTTTTTTTTTTTTTTTTAACAATGTGATGCATTTTAGATGTTTTTTTGGATTGTAATTTAAGACTCTATTGCCCAATAGATGTTAAGCCTAGTTGTCAGATGTTATATTAATTTTAGATGATAATTTTTATTTGTTTTCCACTTTATTATGTATTTAATGAATTTTAATATGAATAACCAAAATTGATCGAATGATGAAGCCTAAACAACTCGGTTTGATTATGTTTGGTTACTTAAGTGATTCAGTTGTATATTTTAAAATTTTTATTTTTTTAGTTCGGTCAAAAATTCAGTAATAACCGACTGAATTAACCGAAGACTCACCTGTAAGTGTAAGAAGTTGTTCAAAAAGTGGCCATTGATGTATTAAACACAGAAATAAGAGAAAAGGATAACTTTGTGCGGGTGAACTTAATTTGAAGCCTGTGTATTGAATGATGATATGATGTGCTATACATAAAATTATTTACACCAACTCTTTAAGATAGGATAACAATCAATTATTCAAATCTAAACAGAATCGAAATGAATGGCCAAGATTTGAGGACAAAATTTTTCAGAGAAGATAAAAATAAAATAGTTAATATTTAATGAGAATCGAAATAGGTGGTTGAGATTTGAATTATCCAATATCTTAGCATAAAATTTCCTTGTATATAAAGAGCACAACTCTTATAATTTCTCCGTCCCATTTCCTACTATAATAATCTTTTATCTAAAAGATGAAATCCAGTTTCGCTCACCTTTCTTACTATGTATCTTTCATTGTCGGATGACAGGTCTGAACAATTTCTAAACAGTATGAATCAATTGAAAGAACTTCTTTATGAAATGATGTTGAACAACAATAAGTTCATTTGTGAGTTATTGAAGCAACAGGATGTCGAGACCAATTATGTAGGCACAATTCTTAGATATAGAGTGTCTATTGTGATCACGAAAGAGCTAATCAAAATATTATAACGATTATTTTGCTAAAAATCCAACATTCACTAAATCATCATTTCGTCGGCATTTTCAAATATTTTGAATTTATTACTCAGTATTGTTGACGATGTTAAAAGTCATGATGGATAGTTCATGCAAAGAAGAGATGTCATCAGAAAAGTCGGTTTGTCTACACTTCAAGAAATAAGTTGTGTTTTGAATACTAGCTTATGTAGTACCAGCAGATACAACTGATGAATACATTCAACTTAAAGAGTCTATCACATTGAATGTGTGAAAATATTGTATTGCGATGTTGTGGAGATATTTTCATAGCAATATCTAAGATCATCTATTGCTAATGATGTTGCCAGATTACTTCAAATCAGCAAGTAACATTGTTTTCCAGGAATATTAGGTAGTTTGAATTTATGCTTTTTGAGTGGAAAAATTGTCCAACCGCATGGGTTGGACAAGCAGAACGTAGTGGATCTTCAACCATCATTCTTCAAGTTGTAGTTCATTATGGTCTCTAGATATGGCATGCATACTCTGGCATGTCAGGTTCCAACAATGATATTAATGTCTTCAAATTCATCTCATCATTTCCTGACCTTCCTCTTATTATGTTATACAATGAAAAAAGTACACCATGGGTACTATTTGGTTGATAATATATATATCTGTAATGGTAAAATATTGTTCAAATCATCCATGAGCTGCGCGGTCGCAATAAAATATATACTTACGAAGAGGCAAGAATCATGTAGAAAAGATGCCGAATGTGAATTTGGAGGTCTACAAACTCAATTTGCAATTGTCGCAAATCCAACACATTTTTTGAAAGAAAACAAATAATTTTGAATGTATAATGGATGCTTGTATAATAATGCATAATATGATAGTTGAAGATGAATGAGATCTTAATGCTCCTTTTGTTAATGAGGGGTATTATCCAAATGTTGAAATGGTGGGTAACAATGGACAAAGATTTCAAGAGTTTCTTGTTCTACATAGAAGAATTAAAGACATGAAGGCTCATTTCGAGCTTCAAAATGCATTAATTGAGCATATGTGAGAAATATTTCTAAATCAGGCAGTTAATGACTATCAACATGTGATTATATTATCGCTTGCATTGTATTGTGTATTATCTTAATTTTGAATTTATTATATTCTCAAAAAATATTTTGTACTTTTAAAACTTAACAAGATATAAATTGATATTGTATTTTATGACTTTTCATTTTTTAATATATAATGCAAATATGTAGGTACATTTTTAATTATGTATAAATATTTTACAAAAACAAATATATAGATATTTTACAAAAACAAATATAATAAAAGGCATATTCTGATCAAATATTCCTTTGGTGCACTAATTTGGTGATTAATAGTTGGAAATAATTTTCTATGTGCAGCAAATTTTTAGTGATATGTTTTTCTTAATGATGATGTATTTACAACAAATTGATGTTGTATGGTTGGAGATGGCCTACTTCTATAAGTATTAAACAAATTTCGTAGATCGATTTCTCTTTAATTGTCATTTTGTGTAAACAAACTATCTCATCCGATGCAAAAAGAAAATTTAAAAAATAATTCAATCATGTATACATATAAATTTTAAAAAATATATAAAAACTTGTAAGTTGATTTTGAGAAGGGTAGTATTTCGTGTAAACTCACTAGCAAAAAAAGTAAATAATAAAGAAAAGGAATGGGTGTAAAGTGTTTCACATAGAGAGTAGAGAATGGACAGAGGGTTTTACAATTTGGAGGGAGTAAGATATATTGATAAGGAAAAACGATCTTAAAATAATAATCAAATAAGAATTGTGTATTATATAAATGGGCACAAAACATATTTTCCTCATTACATTATATTTGTGTGTAATATTTTAATGTATAATATTATGCATATTTCTCAATTTAGTGAATTAGTGTCTTTATATAACTATAATTATTTCTATTGGTATATTGAATTTACTGACTATGAATTTAAAAGATGAATTTAAAATTCATAATTAAATTTACTCAACTTGTTTGGCAATAAAAAAATAATAAATTTTAAGATTGTTGTAAAATTGTAGTTAAATTTGATGAATCTGAAAACTTTTCTACAATCTAGTCTCTTAAAAATCAATCATCATTCTTTCATATATATAAAACTTCATGATCACATAAGCATTACACAAGCACATGTATATAACTTATATATAATGGTCAAACCTACCCTCCTCTCTTCCCCACCTTCTTCTTTCTCGCATGCTTTTCTCTTTCACTATCAGTCTCGTGATGCCACTGTCCTTGTCCCTGAACCTTTTCTAGAAGTCTTGTTCAGCTGATAAGATGACTGCATTTCCCTCGCTAAAGAAGTTGACATTGTCCCACATTGTTGGTTGTTCTGCCCCACTCAACAGAATTCTCACAACATGCAAAATTGCTCTATCTGATATTCTTAGTTGGTGACATGTCAGTTTATTATTGGTAAATATTTTAACAATTGTTGTATAGAAACTCTATAAATAAGAGGCCTTGCATGGCTATGAATATATGTTTTTTAACAGAAAATACAACAAACCTTTTGATAGTTAATGGTGATATTAGATTATTAACATGGTACCAGAGCATGGTCAAACTCATGCCCCCACCAGAAAGAAGAGTATCAATTAACACAATAGAAGATTCTATGGCAAAACAAGATGGTTCAACTTCTGAAACAAATGCAATCAAGCAGTATGAGATGGAGGTGCATCCGATATCATTTCATGGCTCAGGTCACCCCGAGATGATGATAGTTGCAGCACCACTCATAAGTACAAATTATCTTACCTGGAGTAGTGGTATGAAACTTGCATTAGGGTCAAAGAATAAATTGAATATTATAAATGGTTTGGTGGAAATTTCATCTAAAAAATCTACTGAATATAAGTAATATCAAAAGGTGGATTATATGGTGATGTCTTGGATTTTGAATTCACTTTCTAAAGACTTAATGAAGGCTTTTATGCTTGTTGGAAGTTCTAAACAGCATTGGGATGAAATTAGAGAGAGTAATAGGCCATTTATCTATCAATTGAAGAAGGATATAGCTAATCTTAAGCAAGGAAATAATATTTTGTTAGTTATTATAATAATCTTAAAAGGCTTTTAGGATGAATTTAGAAGTTTGGTTACTGCACTAGTTTGTAATTGTGGAGGGTGTAAGTGTGGATTCGGAAAAAAAGTATGTGAAAATGATATGGGCTCAAAGTTGATTGAGTTTCTTATGGGGTTGAATGATTGCTAGACAACGCAAAATATCAGATTCTCCTCATGGAACCACAGCCCAGTTTGAATAAAGCATACTCCATGATTGTTTGGATTGAGAGACAAAGAACTATGCAGCTCTCAAACTCATAAACATTGGATATTTCTACTATGTTTGTTAGAGCACCGACTTCTGGAAAAAGGAATAATTTCAAAGAAAATACCAACAGAAGAGGGAGTTCTTTCTTAGTTGGCAGAGGAAGAGGAACAAACAGAAGAATAAAGGAAGAAAAATTCAAACTCATTTGTGATCATTGTAAATGGACAGTTTATGATTCATCTAAGTGCTTCAAATTGCATGGGTATCCAAAATGGTACAAGCAATACAAAGAACAAAAAGGATCACATATTGCTCATATGGTAGATACAGGAGTTGTTCAACTAAGAATTATGGCATTGAAACTGAAACTAAAGCCCAAGGAACATATGTCTCTACTATTGCACAAGAAGTGGCCAAATTACTTGGGAGGAAAATTGCCGAGTCCCTCTAGGAGCAAATGCACTGATACACATAATTATACTCACCTTGCTGATTTTGCAGGTAATATAAAGGGACATGTTACTCATTATGCTCTGAGTATGCTTGAATCTATTAGGCCTGGTTTTTGGATAGTTGATACTGGTGCAATTAAGCACATTTGTCCAGACTATACGCTCATCTCTAACCTTACTATGATTAACCCTCTTGTTTTTGTTTATCTTTATATGGGTTCTTCTAAACTAGTCACCCAAATGGGTGAGGTTTCTGTCACAGAATCTTTTACTCTCAGAGAAGTCCTCTTTATACTATCCTATAAATATAATTTATTATCTGTTACTTAACTCCACTAATCTCAAATATATCTTTTCCTCCTCTCAATATGTTGTGCGGGATACATTTTATTCTAAGGTGATAGCCAATGGAAAGACATTTGGTGGCTTAGAAAATTATCTGTTGCATTCTAACTTAGAATATCAGTCAAATCATTGTAGCCATCATAATTGTAATTCTTTAATACCTGTTGGAAACGAGTCTTATGACGATATACTGGTTTGACATTATAGATTGGGCACACATCTGTCACACTATGGAACATCTCAGTGTTTTGAAAATTAAAAGACTTCCTCAAAATTCACGTTGATTGTTCTATATGTCATGCATCCAAAAAAAACTAGGAAAACTTTCCCATCCAGCATCATTCACAGCACACAACAACATTGTTATCTATGTCATGCATCCAAACAAACTAGGAAATCTTTCCCATCCAGCATCATTCACTGCACACAGCCTTTCCAACTTGTTCACATTGATGTATGGGCCCTTACTCACAAGCATCATACACTAATACTCCATGTATGTTGACCATTGTAGATGACTATAGCAGGTTATTTGGTTATATCTCATGTCACAAAAATCTGAAGTACCTAGACACCTTGACAGTTTCATAAATTTTATCTCCAATCAGTATGATTGTTCCATAAAAACGATAAGAACAGATAATGGAGTAGAATTTCTTTGTGGAGAGACACATAAAATTCTTCTTAAGCATGGCATCATTCACCATAAAACGTGTGTTTATTCTCCACAACAAAATGGCGTTGTGGAGAGAAAACACAGACATTTACTAGAATTGGCAAGGGCCTTCATGTTTCATCCAATATTTCCATACAATATTGGCCATACTCCCTTCTCACTATTGTACACATCATCAGCATTCTACCCTCTTCCTCTCTTGAATGGGAAACCTTTCTATATTCTACTCAACACAGACTTCAACTATTCCAAACTCAAGGCTTTTGGATGCTTATGTTACTGCACCAATGTTACTCCTCATAAAGACAAATTCTCTCCTAGAGCCATCAAATGTGCTTTCATTAGTTACATTCCAGGTGTAAAAGGTTACAGGGACCTTTATATTGAATCTGGAAAAATATTTGCTTCTAGAGATATCACTTTCTATGAGCATATTTTCCCTTATACTGTTCCTAAGCCAGTAACTGATAACATCCCTCTTCCATTGTCTATCTACCCATAATCTGATCATATTCCCCTTTCATTCACTCATTTCGCTGATAATTATGTCCATGAACCACTTGGAAAAGGTTGCAGGACAAGGAGAAGGCCGGATTGGATCTTTGATTACATAAATAAAGACACACCAAATGTTATTTCAGCTGATGTCACTGCACTCTCATTGTCCTCGGGTAATAAATATCATCTACATTGTTTTTCTTTTATGTCACCCATTCCTTTTAATCATTCTTATTGTGTTTTTCTTGGCAATGTTGATACTATAAAGGAACCAAGCTCATATATTCAGGCAACCTTGTGTCCAAAATAGGCGCATGCCATGAATCAGGAGCTGCAAGCTTTAGAAGAAAATCAAACATGGGTATTAACCCCATTACCCTTGGAAAGAAAGCTATCGAATGTAAATAGCTATATAAGGTTAAGAGTAAAGCAGATGGCAGTGTTTGACAAATTGAAAGTGATGCATTAACCACTGCACAAGGCTAGCCACTTCACCACATTGATATTAATACATCATTTTTTACATGGCTACCTAAATGATAGATTTTACTTGAAGCCACAAGAATGATACACTAAAGGAGGTAAGAATGATGTATGTTTGCTGAAAAGAAGTTTATATAGGCTAAACAGGCCTCCAGGGAGTGGAACACATAATTTTGTGAAACAATGCTTGCATATGGTTTCACTCAATCCCATCATGATTAATGCTTGCTTGTGAAAAAAAGATCGCATGATTTTCTAGTTGTTCTTGTGTATGTAGATGATGTCTTGATCACTCATGTTCATGATAAAAGACATTACTTCCTTCTAACAAAATATGGATTTTATGTTCACTATGAGAGACTTGGGCTATGCAAAATACTTTCTTGGAAGAAATTTGAGAGGAACACAAGGTACTCATCTCAATCAAAGAAAGTACATCATTGATCTACTTATAGATACAGGGTTGCTCACTTGCAAATTTGTGGCCACCTCTTTTCCTCAAAGATTCAACATTTCTTCTCATGAAAATATTCTCTTTTCAAACCCGGAGAAATACAGAAGATTGATTGGGAGATTAATAAGTCAGACATGTCTTTTCATGTTCAACAACTTAGCCAGTATGTTAATACACCTTGTCAGATTCGTTGAGATAGTGCTCTACATGTTTTGAAATATCTTTAAGCTACTCCTTCCAATAGCCTTTATTACCTTGCTGAGAATAGAATATTATTTCCTTTGAAGCATTTTATGATGCAGATTGGGGAGCTTGTGTTGACACAAGGTTGTCCCTTACTGGCTATTGTATCTTCTTTGGTTGTTCTTTAATTTTGTAAAAGACTAAGAAATAAAAGACGGTGTCCAAGTCCTCTGCTGAAGCTGAGTATAGAGCTTTAAGCTCTACAGTATTTTTATTACAATGGTTATCTTATTTGGGCA
Organism: Caryopteris x clandonensis; assembly: GCA_028749325.2. Taxonomy (NCBI): domain Eukaryota; kingdom Viridiplantae; phylum Streptophyta; class Magnoliopsida; order Lamiales; family Lamiaceae; genus Caryopteris; species Caryopteris x clandonensis. Next base: position 1,996,190 of record JAPYKT020000030.1, on the reverse strand, counting down.
CAAATTTTCAGCTAGACATTCGTCTTCCCATTCCTCTTCATTGTGATAACAAGATATTTTTACATATCACAGCCAATCCTGTATCCCACAAAAGAATGAAACTTTTAGACATTAACTGTCATTTAGTCAGAAATCAATACAAAGCTAGTTTTGTTCTTCCTCAGTATTTGTCATGTCATCTTCAAACAACAGATATATTCACCAAAGCTTTTGGTGGCACGACCTTTTGAGAGTTTTTGCTCAAGTTAGGAGGGTGTTCTTCCCACAAAATTCCTACTTGAGGGGGAGGGGGTGTTGGGTATATATATTGTTGAGCTATTCTGTCTCCACTCAACAGAATTCCCACGCACACACACGGAAGGCATCTTTTCTGTTTTAGTTCTCAAAGTATGTTTCTAGAAATCCGAGATTGATTCTCACAACTATCTAGATATATTCTTTGTTAGTGACATGTCAATTTATTATTAGTAGATGTTTTAACAGTTGTTGTATATAGACTCTATAAATAGGAGGACTTGCCTGGCTATGAATATAAGTTTTTTAACATGAATACAATACACCTTTTGATAATTAATGGTGATATTAGATTATTAACACACATGAACGCGAAAACATCACTTTTTTCACTTAATAATACCCTACCATTATCACTTTTTTTCCTCATTTTTTACCAGTATTGTTCTCTTTGCCTTTTTTATTGTTGGTAGCGGCAATAAAATCCTATGTATTTTTTTCTTTTAGTTGAATAAATGATTTTTTTGTTTCATTTACAGAGATTCATATCAAAAAATTTGTTAAAAAAATTAGTGTCGATCATAATATATAATATTTAATTTTTTTATTGAACGAATAATAAAATGTTCGACCACCTTAATTGGACAGTTGAAGAGCGCACCTGTTTTCGACGTAAGAAATTGAAAGAAGATGAAAAAAAATGGAGAGAAGAACAATTCCGTTTATGGGAGATAATTGAGGAACAAGTGAAAAGGGAGGTGAATTTCTTTCAGTGAAAATGGTCACATATATATATATAATAGTAAACTATATATTTCTATATTTGTTATTATCAACTTTCCCGCCTATTTCTTTCCACAAATGGAAAGACAGGATATTTAAGAAATGTTGTTATATTTGGTAATTTGATAATTTTATCAAAACAAATAAAAAAAATTCATATATTTTTATAATTACTTGATTTTAACAAATCAATTATGAATTTGTGGCAGATTTAATGCTATATATAATAATAAAAATTGTTCATATTGATATATGAGATTTTATACAATTTTCTTTATTTCAAAAGAAAATACTATATATTTGGTAATTTGATAATTTTATTTTATAAAATTAATTAATATTCACATATGATTTTATATATAATATTTATATCATTATCATAATCATGGTACATATATAAATTATTGAACATAATTATTTAATTTTTAAATATTAATTTTATATATTTCTGAAATTTGATAATATTATATTATAATAATATATTCGTGCATCGCACGAAAGAACATACTATTGTAATTAATAATATATTATTATTAATCTTAAAAACTATTTTATACAATCCTAAAATACATTAATATTCTACTCTTATGCTGAGAAGTTAAGAAACAGACATCTTGTGACAAAATGGCCTAATAGTATGGATGGTTGTCGCCATCACCTAATATCTTTTATTTTATTTTATATTTTAATTTTATTAATATATATATATATATATATATATCTTTTATATATAATATAATAAATAAAATATAAAATAAATTTTGAAATTCAAACATATCACCTGGGACCGATTATAGTACACTAATTAAACAGTTAACTAATTGTGCCACTTGTGAACATTGATTTATCATTATCTCTTACCTAAAATAATTTTAAAAATATGTATACAGAGATATTTATAAATTATTAATTCTGATATTTTAATAATGAGTACTTATTTATAGAGTCAACTAATTTTTCCACTCATTTCCTTTCTACTAATAACCATTATATTTATTTATTAATTTAAAAGATTTTTAGTTAGATATTTTAAAATCGTATGATATATATAATATATTTGGACTATATGATATCAAATAAACTCGAAAATTAAAGAATTTGATTGATATTGAATCTGTAATATTATTTATAATTATATATATATAGAGAGAGAGAAAAAAAAAAGATTTGATGGGGAAATACTTAATTGATGATCTACTGATGAGATGTGTTGAATGATTAATAATATTTTATGATTTACTCATATGCAACTTTAAATCATAATGCAACCCGACTCTTATTGGTTAATGATATTGTCATGGCTCTCTTTTAAACGGGCCATTATTAAAAAAAAAAAAAAAAAAACTTTAAAGTATCATAAATTTCATATGATTTTGTATACATTCAGAATTTTATTTTTATCCATGCATTGGCCTATTACTTTTACTTGATGTATATATAACTAGTATTTCTCCCGTGCGTTGCACGATTTATAATATGATAATATAATAGACCTTTATAAAAATGGCAATACAAATTTTAAAATAAAATAAATAATTATATAAAATATATTTTGATAAAAATTATTTAAAAATAAAAATATCTAACAACATAGAAATATATTAAATATTAAAATATACCACAATTAAAATATGAAAAAAGAATTTTATATTTAAAAATTAATATTTTATTATTATATATGTAATATTGATAGATATCAAATTAAAGATCATAAAAAATTGATTAATTAATATATTTTTTCATAAAAAATGGAGTTGAGATGAAAAGGGTATAAGACTTTGAAAATTAGATTGAGAAAGCAAAGAAAAAGAAAAAAATTGATTAGACATTATAGTTTTTAAGAATAGAGAGCTCGTTTTAAGTGGAAAAATGTATTTTTGTAAATTAGTTCAACTATCCTCCTTTTATATAATTATAAATTACTTTCTTTCATTTAAAATTTGCAAATTAAAAAAAAATAAAGGTTATTATTTTCTTATTTCCTTAACATGACTGTTTCTGCAACTATGTAGGTAAAATTATTTCATTTACTTGTTATATATATATATATATATGATTATATATATAATTATATTTTTGTTTATATCCTTATCAATAATCGAGCTACATATATAAATTATTGAACATAATTATAGATTTTAAAAAAAAATATTAATGTTATTCATCTCTTAAATTTAATAATATTAAATTAATTTTATTGGGTTTTTAAAATTTATTTATTGAGATTTTAGGGAAATGAAAATGATGCATTATAAAGCTAGGGTTTCCTTCCAAACAGGAAAGAACCATCGGGTCATTTTGTAATTAAATATAATACAGGGGGAAAATCCGAATTATCGATATATAGAAAAAAAAAAACCCCCCTTTTCCAAGACAAAACCTTCTAAAACCCTTCTCCGCTGTTCTTCCCATCTCTCACTCTCCATTTCTGTTTCCTTGTTAAGGTAGATTTCATGCATTTCTTTTCTCTCTTCATATGATTACATGTATTGTATTGATTTTTTCGTTCGTGTTTTTTCTTCTATTTCCTGTTTGTTTGGAGGTTTTTTGTTATTTTGATTTGATACTTGGCCTGTATGTATGTGATTTGTACGCATCTTTCCGGATGTAATTTTGTTTGAAACAGAAAAAATATCACCCAGATGGAATTAGCTTTTCTCCCGTCGAGGTAGATAATTTGATCACATTCTATTGCAACTTTCTTATATGCAGTGGTCTAGAAAATAAATATGGCCGGTATTAATATCCCAAAGATTCCTGGCGGGGGTGCGTCTAAAGCCTTGATCAATTTGGGAGTTGTTGCAGGGCTTGCCGTGTACGGAATTAGTAACAGTCTCTACAATGTTGATGGAGGGCATCGGGCGATTGTTTTCAATCGTCTTGTGGGGATCAAGGATAAGGTCCGTGTTTCTTTTTACTTTAGGGCTTGAACTAAAATCTGTTACCATTTTGTTCTCATTTTTTAATTAGTGCCAACAGCTTTTTGTGTCTTATCTTGTGAGATCTCTGTTGAGAAGTTGTAAACAATTTGATAAACTCTTTAGCATATTCTGAAAACATAATTTGTAAAGAAAAATGGAAGTATATTTTAACTTGTGGGATTTGCAGTGCCATTTTCTTGCCTGTATACTTGAGCTGAGGTAGCTGTATATTTCTGCTGAGGTTTCTCAAAGTAGATTAGTTCTTATATGTTTATTGTACAGGTGTATCCTGAAGGAACCCATTTTGTCATCCCATGGTTTGAACGACCAGTCATTTATGATGTTCGCGCACGACCCCATTTGGTGGAGAGCACCACAGGCAGTCATGACCTTCAGATGGTAAACCTTACTGACTCAACCCCTACTTCCCCTCCTCCTCTCTCTCACACACACCCTACAGTACTTCACTTGACACTTTTTGTAAACTTGAGTTGGAATGTTGGTTATGTAATGCCTTCTGACGAGTTTAATTTCAGTATGATACAAAATACAACAAAGGCAGCTTATATTAGCATTTTCATATGTTTATACAAAAAAAGGTTTCTAGCATAGTTTATCTTGATCCTAAATTCCTGATTTGATTTCTAGATTGCTTAGACACAAATTTGCTTGATGGCTGTGTATTAAGGGAGTATTGTGCTGTTTCATTAAAGGGATATTTCTCTCTGTTTGTGTTTTATGAAAAGGTATTGGAATATCTGTAATCTGTTTAGCGTTTTATTGAATTTTTTAACTTAACTATTAGGATGTTTTGGAATATGAAGGTATTACTGATTTAGAGGGAAAAAAGTGGAGATTGTGTCATATGTTCGGCTAAATTGAAGTTGGCACAATGATCAAGCATTTATCTTAATAAACAAACATTCTCTGACCACCCCTACCTCCTTGGCTTTGGGGGTTGGGGTTGGGGGTTGGCTTATTAAGTTTAATGGCTACTTCCCTAACTATATTTTAATTGCAGGTAAAAATTGGTCTTCGGGTTCTTACCCGTCCTGTGCCAGACCAATTGCCAACTGTTTATAGAACCCTTGGTGAAAACTACAATGAGAGAGTGCTGCCATCTATTATTCATGAGACTCTGAAAGCTGTGGTTGCCCAGTACAATGCTAGCCAACTTATCACACAGAGAGAGGTAAGTGTCACAGCCAGTGAGACTTCTTTGTCTAGAGCTTTGGTCCCTAGAAGCATGCTTGACAGTTGTTACATTATATTGTTCTTCTTTGATTATAGTTCTTGCTTATTTAGATTAGAGCAGTCATTGAAAGCAAAACAAAGCTCTGAAGGGTTGATCTTTCCTTGACAGAATTATATTTCAGTTTATGGCTATGAAAGAAGCACATCAATAACTTAGAGACTAATTATGGCATCTGAATAGTTAATGGATGTCTGGATGTATGTTAATTACCGCAGAACATGGATATCGCAAATGGTTTCATTCTGTAATTAAAATTATGTTTGGTAAAAAATCGATGAAAATCATACATTAGTGTTAAGGATGTCAAATAAGACATATCAACTGGACCAGCATGAACAAAAGTACACATGTTGTAAAACAAGTCGGTTAATTATGCTGTGGAACCTCTGAAGGCTGTCACAGAATTTCGTATAAATTTATTTGGACATATTACATGGTAAATAGCAGCACCAAATCCAATTATGAGTGACATGGTTGCTTTTTGAGGTGAGATTGAATATAGTGGATTACAATCTGTAGATGATAATTGTTTTCTTGGATTATTGAATAATTCTGATTACAGTTTTACTTTATGTAGAATGTCAGTAGGGAGATACGGAAAATTTTGACAGAAAGAGCAGCAAACTTCAACATTGCACTGGATGACGTGTCTATCACCAACCTGACCTTCGGAAGGGAATTCACCGCTGCGATTGAAGCCAAACAGGTAGCTGCACAAGAAGCTGAGAGGGCCAAGTTTGTGGTCGAAAAGGCTGAGCAAGACAAACGAAGTGCTATAATTAGAGCACAGGTAAAACTGTCTACTATAAATGTTAACTGCTGATGCTGTTCCTTTTGTAGTTCAGTTCTCGTATTGAATATTTTGAATAATTACAAAAACTACCCATGAGGTTTAACCTATTTAACCACACCAAAAAATAAAATCAATTTGTAAAACCCCCCTGAGGGAGCTGTGGTTTCTTTTTTTTTTTTTTTTTTTGGCCTCTTATAATCACCCCCTTCAATTGGTGCAATTTGTAAGAAAACAAACTGCTGTGAGTTGTTTGTAAGTAGGATGGCCTCAAGGATAATTTTTTTATATCTGTAAAGATTTTGCATCATATGCATCAGTGCCAAGCACATTCACTTTTATGATTGTTGTTGAATGATGTTTAAGTTGAAGCTTTACTTCTTTTTCTTGTCCCTCATCAATTAGTCAACCAAGTATAAATTTTCTTTGTTTCAAAATCAGGGAGAAGCTAAGAGTGCTGAGCTTATTGGTCAAGCAATTGCCAAAAACCCTGCATTTACCACACTGAGGAGAATTGAGGCGTCTAAGGAAATTTCACACACCGTTGCAGCTTCAACCAACAAGGTCTACTTGAACTCCGATGAGCTGCTGTTGAATCTGCACGATATGACTCGAAATGCAAAGGTGTAAGAACCCTAAGGTGGCTGCAGCTTTTACTTTCACCGGATAATTTGGGATTTACCCGTTGTGCGATTGCCATTAGGGACATTAAAAAGGCAGTATTTTGGACATGCGTAACTAACTGAATTGCCTTGATGTTTCTTTGATCCATCAAAGTTGCTCTGGGGTATTTGGCATATTGGATTTTGGACCAGTGGAAATGAACTTTTTACTCCTCATTATTCTGCTTCCTTTTTAGTTAATATTATTAGTGTTTGATATGTTTGGTTGCGTAAAAACATGCAAGAACCTTAACTGTTAAATATAAAAGATCCACAGGCTCCCCATTCATACACCATTGTAAGTTACAAGAAAATTTTGGGTTGTCTTCTTTCTTGACCAAAAACTTTTCAAGAAATTTGCAGGGGTTGTTTGATTTTGTTTTCAAAATCGGTGTTTGCACATGAATTTATGTTTGTTTTATGACTTCTATCAATCATTAAATGTAAAATAAAATTTTAAAATTGGCTTCACCACTATAAATTTATATAATATAATAAATGAATAACTTCAATCATCATCATTTATTCAAGAAAATATCATATTTAATCAAATATTCGAAGCGTGTGCTCTCACTACTCCTTTATCCGGTGTAATATAGTGAAATTTAATCACTTTAGTGAGACATATCACTTGCAACAACCACAGCAATTTTGTTTCTTGTGTTTGATTGAAAAAATAAATAAATGAGGAAATCAGCTTTTCCCCAAATGCAGTTTTGTTTCTTGTGTTTGATTTAAAAAATAATAATAATAAGGAAATCAGCTTTTCCCCAAATGCAGTTTTGTTTCTTGTGTTTGATTTGAAAAAATAAATAAGGAAATCAGCTTTTCCCCAAATGCAGTTTCGTTTCTTGTGTTGAAATAAATCAAACCTCCCTTAAAATTTTATTTGAGTAGTTAAATTTTAGTATCTTTGAGCATTCAATCAACAAAAATTCATATCATTTTTTGTAGTATAAATTTTATTTTTTTTTCTAGATGAGCAATTGATTGTCCTTGATACAAGAATAGTGTAGTGGCTAAACACAGATCCTACTATTCATTTGGACAAGTGTTCAATAACTTGATGAAGAAGTCTAATGGGGAGTAAAGTTTTAGTTCCTACCTCAAAAATGTCTGCGAAATTTCCAGAATTTAAAAATGAAGTAGCAAGCTACTATTATCCAACTTCTCAATATTTTCCAATTGTTCTACTGTAATTGCTTTCCAAAAACATAAAACCCCTAAATCGTGGGGGAAAAAAAAAACCAATGTTGTTTTTAATTAAAGATAAATAAATTGGGTGAAGCAAACACAGAGATATTCTATTCACTAGGAAATTGCAATGTTTACATTCTTGAACCTAACAAAAGCTACACGCATCTAATCGAACCCTAAAACCCAGATAAAATCTAGAGGGGAAAAAAATACAATATTCAAGAGCTAGTGAATTTGGTAACAGCCTTGGTTCCTTCAGATACGGCGTGCTTAGCCAACTCGCCGGGCAACACGAGCCGAACAGCAGTCTGGATCTCGCGAGATGTAATAGTCGGCTTCTTATTGTAACGCGCCAGCCGCGAAGCCTCCTGAGCCATCTTCTCGAAAATATCATTGATGAAGCTGTTCATGATACCCATGGCCTTGCTCGAGATTCCGATATCCGGATGAACCTGTTTCAGCACCTTGAAGATGTAGATCTTGTAAGTCTCCACGCTCTTCTTCGACCGCTTCTTCTTCTTGTCGCCGGCGGCGGCGCCGCTTTCCTTTGGCAGCTTCTTCCCTGCCTTTGGCTTCTTCTCCGCCGGGGCCTTCTCGGCTGCCGGAGCCTTCTCGGCGACGGGCTTCTTCTCCGCGGGCTTCTTCTCTGCCTTTGGTGCCATTGAGTCGGATAATATTTGAGAATGTTTTTTTAGTTGTTTATGAATTGTGAGGTGAGGCAGGAAGTGGTTTCTGGTGTTATATAGCAATAGAGAGGTGAGCTGTGATTGGTGCGTTTGATCTAGCACGGATATTAAACTTTAGCCGTTGATAGGATGATGGCTTATACGGTCCCGATGGTTGCGTATTGCGGCCTTTTAGAATAAGTTTCGTGTTAATGTGATTGGCGTGTTTCCCTCGGCTCGGATCATAGAAATGACCGTTGATAAGGTGAGCCATCGACGGTCACGATTCAGCTTTGTCTGAAGTATTATATAAAACCATAGGAATATGATTTCTATTTATATTGAAATATAAATTTTAGAACATGCAATCTCTAGGTAGATATTTGTTCCATTAATTTTGGAGGGAAACTGCATAGATATATGTTTTATTCAATTTATTACGAGTGTTGTTTATAGTAAAAAAAAATTATTACATAATAAGCATCGTTTTACAATCTCTTAATATAATTTGTTTTAATCTTCCAAAAGAATCTATGTAAATATATAAATTTTGTGCTTAATCAAATGGTGACATTGAAATATATTATATAAAATATCAATTTAATTTATCTGTTTGTTGATTATTATAAATAAATAGATAAATTATCAATTTTTCATGTGTTCAAATCTTATTTTCTTGGTTGTCAAAATTATATCATGTAAATAGAAAGTGAATCTATCTAGATTGTGGTAACAAAATCAAATGAAATCGTATATTTTTATTAAAGAAAATAAGTGTCATCAAATCATGAATTAATCAATCAAATTGCATTATTTCATCAATTGCATATATAAAGACTTCATATCTTACAACTCTAAATAGTGGTATATTCATCACCATAAACAACGTTCGATCTAAGATCAAAGTGCTAAGTTCCTCCCATTGATGTTTTCCCAAGTTAGAAATTCATCAAAGTAAACAATGTTATTCGTAGATTCAAAAATATTTTTCGTGAAGATCACCGTATAACGTTCAATTCGAAATCAAAACAATCGAGTCTTCATATTAGCATTATATAAGTTAAATCCAATTAAGGAGAAGATCGAGTTATCAACTCCAACATGAAATCTCAAAGTCAACAAAACTTCAACTTCATGAAAAGAATTAGAGAATATACATTATAGATTGTGACCCACAAATTTCTATTGATCCAATAAATTCAATTTACACAATTTCTCTTATTTGTTATTTTTGCAAATAATAAATTTGTTGTTACAATCAATATTATAAATGATGCTTGGAAATGGAGAATGTTAAGAAGACAGAGACATACACAACTTAAAAATAAATATATATATATATATATATATATTTTATTTTTTTCGTTCGTCTAAAAATAAAATTAATATTCTTAAAAAATTTCAACTATGAAAATATAACTCTTACTGTGGGATGTAATAAATATAAGCCATGTGTTTGACATTTACTAAAACTATACTTGTTTGGGATGGAGTGAGTGAGTTAATGGTAATACTTTTAAGGGCATTTCTATATACACCATTATTATTATTATCTATATCATATTTACTATCCACACCACACAAAAATATATTTAAAAGTTTAAATTTACTAACCCCACCCCCAAAAATACCTATTATACCCTTTAAAAAATTCAGAAATAGAAATTCTCCCCAAACCCTTATTGCAAGATTTCTGAAACCCAAACCCTCTCTGAGCCGAAATTCTCCCCCAAACCCAAACCCTCAGCGCTGAACGATTTCTGAAACCCTAGGGGCACCCATTTTCTTCCCTTCTTTCCACACCCCTCATCACGCGAAGACCATGGATGCAGAAGGCAACAATGTGTTGAGTCCTCCAGGTAATCTCTAGCAAAACACACTGTTAAATTTTTCGTTCATACCGCGACGCGTTCAGCGCTGGTTTGCCGAACAGCCTACGAGGCGTTCGACTAGCACAGGCCGAACATAACCATATACATTTGGCGCTGGTCAACCGAACAGCCTGCGAGGCGTTCGGCATGCATAAGCCGAACACAACCACAGGCGTTTGGCGTGCCTTGGCCGAACACAACCACATGCGTTCGGCGTGCCTTGGCCGAACGCTTGCCAACATGTTCGGCTAACCCTGACCGAATGTAACTTGTTACGTTCGGTGTGAACTGGCCGAACGGTCATTATCTGTTCGGAACGCTGTATTGTGAATGTTTATCTGAATGTTAACATTTTGATTTTCTTGTTTTATAGTTTATGAAAGAAGAAGAAGACAACCTACAGCATCAAACAGACGATTAAGGGTTGCACAACAATCTGAATTTGTGGCAGGTTCTTCTGATGTGCCTGAAGAACAAGAGGCATATGCTGATGTGCCTCAAGAACAAGAGAGGCAAGCCGACCATGATAAGATCCTAATGGGCCAATTTCCTGGTGGTCCTTATGATCCGTCATTGTTACGAAGTTTTAAAACCCATGTAGTTGCCAAAATTTGGAATGGCATTGAGATAGGCATTTTAAAATGCCTTTGTCACACTTCTAAGCTTCTGAAATGGGTGTATTCGAAAAATGAGACGACACGAGTTTGGAGGTCGTATGTCAAACGGTCTGGGCTTCACAATTGGAGCAAAATTTCATATAAAACTCCCAACAGAAACTTGATTTCTGCATTTGTAGAACGTTGGCAGCCAGAGACCAACACATTCCATTTACCATTTGGTAAGATGACGATCACATTAGATGATGTATCATGTCTACTTGGTTTTCTAGTGGTAGGGCAGCTAGTGCATGTGGCAGACGATACTTCAGAATTCTCGTCTGCTCTGATTCATCGACTGTTAGGTGTGTCAGTTGAGGATGTCATATTGGCACTTAATGACAAGAGGGGGCAATTAATGAAGTTAGAGTGGCTGCGTAGCACATTCTTGGACAGCTGTCAGATTTCTCAGAGACCAATTGCAGAAAAGACAGTGAGAGCATATATATTATATATTCTTGGTTGTACGATATTTTCCGACAAAAGTGGTACTCGAATTGCAGCTAGCTATTTGAAGCTACTAGAAAATACAAGTGTTGTTCGGGAATATGCATGGGGTGCTGCAGCTCTTGCCTATCTTTACAGGCAACTAAGATTTGCATCAAGATCGGGTGTCAAGCAAATAGCTGGATATCTTACATTATTGGAGGTAAGTCATTGCTTGAAAATAATTTTATTTTAACATTATGCTACAATTTTTAATATGTTGTATCATTATTTTTCTATATATGTGGGCATGGATTTACGAGCACTTTCCGACGAGCCCACGACCTCAACTCAATGTTGAGTACGATCCTTAATATCCACTTGCTTGAGATGGTCACAACATGGACAAGGTGGAGCCTATACTTTGGGCTTGCAGTCTTGTAGGGAGTGGTTGGATTCACTTCAACCTCACGAAGTAAGTGTGTCTTTTTAATTATGTGTCTTTCAAATATATGTATATTTCAAATATATAATTTGAACAATTCAATACGTAGGTAAACTGGGATCCTTACCAGCAGGTGCGTGATCGATTTCAACGTCCTGAAGTGGCGTTTTATCATGATTGCATAAGGGCGTTTGACATTGTCGAACCATACCATCCTGATCGTATGTTGAGGCAGTTTAGCCATGTCCAGCATATACCATTGCCTCCATTGGATCTAGACTATGCAAGAAGAGGAAAAAATCATGGTCAGCATGTACTTGCGTGGGGTGTGCTCGGATCCATGTTTTTGTTCTGGGACATCCATATTTTATCCATGCAATGACGAGGGAGACTTGCTGAGCCAATATAGGAGACTGTACCAGAGTATATGGATTGGTACCGTACATTTTCCCATCCATAGGTACAAAACCCCGATCGTACATCTGCAGCACGACACTTTTCGATTGATACGAACCCCAATCAATTGTGGGCTCGAAACGTTGAGGCTCAGAACATTCTCGACCCACTAGTTCGCATGTGGACAACTCATGATCCGCAATTATCGTTTGATTACATTATGTCAAGAGTTGAGCAAGCTGCAAGAGTACTCCACGGTCTCACATTGGATGATGGACATAACTCGGATGAGTAGTGATTATAATATGTATGAATTAGTTTGAACTTTTCTAGATTTCAATGTTGAACATTAGATGAAATGTTTTCTTGATTGAGTGTTCTCGATTTATTTTTCACATTTTATTGTTTGATCAATATTCAGTTGTGCGATTCAAATACCAATATTCTAACATAATGTACACACAAACACAATTGAATTTTTTAATCTAATTGTAAAATACACAACATAAGAATAACAAAATATTAAGTAAAGAACTTTCCAAAAAACATAAAAATTAAACTGTCATGGCGTTCGGCCAACAAGGGCCGAACATAATGCAAGACGTTCGGTCAACATTGGCCGAACACACTCCACAGTGTTCGGCCAGCACTAGCCGAATGCTGTCCCGTATGTTCGGCCTCTGCGGACTGAACGTTTTTTAACTTGTTCTGTCCCTGTTAGCCGAACATATTAGAACTTGTTCGGCCTCTGTTGGCCTAACCCCTTGACAGTTTAAAAAATTCCATGATTTACAATTTGTCGGACATATTCCATATAAACTTAGCAAATGTATGAAATATTAGATGTAATATTTTAAAGAAAAATTATTCAACACTTAAAAAAATATATAAGTACATATCATTCATTTCCTAAACAAATGGTATTATACATTTGAAATCATGTTTTGTAGAATATCTCTCATCCAGCTACACATGCACTACGATGTTCACACCATACTTGCAGAACAGGAGGCAACGGGCATCCAGACATCAATGAGACCTGCCACAATTCACGTATAGTTACTACTCCGCAAAGATTACTATGAAAATAATGTAAATATTAAAAAAGTGTAATAATAAGAAAACAATATTACCCCGCAAAATGCGTGCTTTGATCTACCAATGCTATGCAAATAAGTTTCGGATCTTCTGGACTTGCAGTCCTCAGGGGAAGGAAAGTATAGTTTGCAATTGGTGTTAGCACGACAAGTGCTATGTTGTAGACAGTTGCAATCATGTGTCCCATATCAGGTATATCTAGCCAGTGTCGTCTATAGGCTCTCTCCTCAAAACAATGTAATGCATTGTCAACTTCCCCAACACGTCCATGTTCTTTGAATATTGGTGCATACATTTCTCCAAAATTTTGTAATTCATGAATGAGGTCACAACGAACTCTAGACCACGATTCTTCCCCAAAGTTCATTAACTCAGCAATTGCACGAAATCCGCAATGTCCGTCTTCTCTAACATTCTTAGTCCCATACACATATGGCCGAAAGATAGGTGGAATATCTTCAAAAAATTCAATATCCTTATTTGTGGTAACAACATTAGATCCATGACGAACCACCTATAAACCATACAATTATCATAAATTAGTCCGAAAAAGAAAAGAAAAAAACACAAATTTTTTTATCAATGAAAATTACCTTTTGCTTTTCTCTACGAGTCAAACTAAACATAGCACTGGACACATTTTCTCCACTTATGAAAATTGTTCCTGCACTGGTGAACAACTATCATTGATGGATTGAACATACTCAAATGCACTCGGATCTCTTTTGGTTGAGTTGTTTTTTTTGCTTTTGCTTTGGTAGGCCGTCCACGTGTACGTGGTTGGACTTGTGGTTCAATAAGGGATGATGTAGTTGGGTTTGTAAACTCTCTTAACCTCTTCAACATTAACAACTTCTCTGATTCATCATGTGCACCTTCAAACTGATTGACAATTTCACCAAGTGTCTTCTTGAAACTATTATTTATGTCATCAGATATATTTTTATTTACTCCATCCACAGGTTCCATATCAAGCTTTCTCCAAAATCTATCAACTCTATCTAGAGGGATAGGCATGTTCCCACAGGCATATTCAGATAGCTCATGAGCACATGGAAGACCGCAAGTCTTTCGCAAAATACACCCACATAATAAAGGATCCATGCCATTTTCTCCAACACCAACCATTTCATCCAAAATCATATCCAAAGCAGAGATAGAAACCATACCCCTTAACATTTTGAATACAGGAGATGAGTACCTATGTTGGGCTATATTGATGCTCTTCTCGAACGAACTTTTGATTGCATTATGTGATGTTTTCGAGAAGAATGAAAAAAATTTCCCAACACGTTTCAAAATTGTCTGTACTCGATTGAAGTTGTTTTTTCAACTTGGCATGCTGGCCCTCCGCCCTGTATTACAAAAAAAATATTAAATCAAATCATTAATGATCATATAACATACAATATATACAGAAATAAAAAAATGATATAGCATATAAATGACAGATGATTATTTATTACTTGTTTGTTGTGGTATTTTCAAAATGCATCAAGTTGTTTACCCAACAAGAAACAAATCGTTCCTTATATCCATTTATCCAATTATCCAAGACATATTTGACAGCATCTTTTTTATAGGAAAAATCATTTTGAAACCTCTTCAGTAACTCTTCGAACATGTGCTCTGACTCGGCAAAAATCAACGAATTCCAATTACAATAAAAAGAATTCCATTGTTCCTTTGTACTAAAGTACTTCTTGCATTTGGCCATTATATTTTTGTTGATGTGCCACCGACATAGCAAATGACGAGAACTAGAAAAAGTTCTCTCGATTGCATTAATCAATGCAAGTTCTCGGTCGGTTACAAATACTTTGGGTAGGTTGGATTGGTCCATCAAATCTTTAAGGACATTGCATGCCCATAAGTAATTGTCCTTCTTTTCACATTCTAGATAGGCACATGCAACTGAAAAGGTCATCTTTGTGGAAGTAACCCCGACAATTTCTAACAACGGTAGTTTATAGCGGTTTGTTTTGTATGTACAATCCATTAACAAGATATTTAGGAGTGCACGCAACAACTTCACACTTGTCGGACGGGCCCAAAACATATCTCTGACAGCATCTGTTTGTTCACACCGCCTAGTATGGAAAAAAAATCATTCTCTTTAAGTTTACCCATCAGATATTGCATTTGTGACCTGCCACAGTGTTCGACTTGTTTGTTCTTCTATCGAATATTGTAGATAGTCTTTATCGTGGATTTATTTTCTGTATACCTCTTCTACAAAGTAAACAATATGTCCCTAGGATGGCTATTACCCGTAGACAGATCAGACACCAATTTCAACTCATCCTTAGTTAAACGACCAGCATAAGAGTGACCCTCTAAATATCTTGTCAACTCATGATTATGCGAACCACAAATAACCTCCAAGGCCCATGCATCAGTCTCTTTATAATATGTTCCTTTTAGACGAAATGGACAATCACATTTCTTGGTTCCGCGACGACGATCCTCAATTGTTTTATTCTCTACCTCTTCCTATTCTCTTCCACATTCCTCTGTTTCTTGATTCTCACTTTTCTCTGTGGAATGTTTTTTTTTTTTTCTGTGGATGATATTTACCCCCTCGTTCGCAACCTAACCACAAATGAGGTCGTCTGCATTCATCTCCAATTTCTGACCTCATCACAACTACTACCATGCCTAATGGGATAGCCTTTTCACGTACCCAACAAATCAAATTTTCTCGTGATTCAAACAAATTCATTATATTAAACACATCTTGGTAATCAACAACCAGCTCATTGTTATCTGAAATAAAAGTACTTGTTCTTGATGTCTCCTGCAAATAACATTAAATGAAACATAAAACGACAAAAAGAAGTTAAAAAAATGTGACAATTTGTGTTTGGCCTGCAACAGCCGAACATGCGTTCGGCCTAAGGTCGCCGAACATTACAAGACATATTCGATCTTAGGTCGCTGAACGCCATGTGACGTGTTCGGTTAGGGTCCGCCGAACGCCATATGAAGTGTTCGGTTGCTGAAGGCCGAACGTTGCTGCTTATGTTCGGCTGATACAGGCCGAACGCTTCCGAAATCAGAGCACGCTGTTTTCGAATTCTGCTGACAGATTTTGAATATATAAAAGCCTAAACTTACAATAAAACATTTGAAAAACTTACCGAATTTACAGATAAATGTTGATTGTCCATGAATATAAGGAAAAAAGATGCTGAAGAAATCAAATTTTTGATTGAAATATTTAGGGTTACAAATGCACGGTTCCAAAATGGGAAGAAAGTTTGGTATATTGGTTCCAAAATAATTTGTTTTATAAAGGGTATATTGGTCAATTGTATGATGTCTATTTTTTTCCAAAAAAATTTTGTGGTGTAGAAAGTAAAAAAAATGGTGGGGATAAAAATTCCCTAGTTTAAGTTTATTTGTTGAATTTCTATTCTTTTGAGAGAAGACAAAAAGAAAGGTTGGCGTTCTAAGAGACATGAAAAAGATTCTTGTGAAGAAAGCTAAAAGTCACAACCAAGAAATAAAATTTCAGCCAATCAAGTGCAAGTATATGGTGTAGTTAATAAAAGTGACAAACAAGATCATACCCACAAACATTGATTTACTTAATTAAATATTTATATTATAATAGTTCAATTTTTTCTAGGCTATCAATTTCAAATATATTTTTATACAATATAAACATAAACTAAGAAATAAACAATATTCCGAGAATATGAAGTAACAATTTGATTAGAGGAATATTTGATAAACGAGTTTATGACTAATACCCTTTGTACTGCACATTTTGTAATATTATCAAATATATATATATATATATATATATATATGTTTTTTAATAATTTAGAATAAAACAATGTTTAAGTATATTTTATTATTTTATTCGTAAAGACATGTACACAAATACAATTTTGTGTGAAAACATATATATTCTTCATTTCAAAATAATAATTTGTTTCTATAATAAATTGATTAATTTTATTAAAATTAAACTATTTAATATTATTTAAAAAGTATTGGGTATTATGTATTTGTAAGTACAATACAAACAATCCACTGTACAATAAATATTAAATCTAACATAAATAATTAACAAAAGGAAATTTGTATTTTTCAATTCAATGTCTCATTTTAATATATTGGACGAAAGATTATAAAAATATAATTAATTTGATATACTATATATACAAAATGAAGTAGAAATGAAACTGTTATTTATATTTTAATAAATTAAAAATTATATTTAAAAAAGATGAAAATTAAAATTCAAATAAAAAAATTATTTTTCAAAAATAATTTTACTTCTTGAAACTAAAAATTTAGATAAATTACTAATTTTAGACTACTTTATTAATATTAGTATAAAATTATGTTTGATTTTTTTATGTTGGAAATATACACGTATGTGTGCAATTACATATTTGCAGGCATAAAGAGAGGGTAAGGAACCCCGGTAGTAATTAGAAGTGATTGGAAGGGCTAACACTATAAGAAATGAGGAGAAAATGCGAGAAAACGATCAACACAAAACCACCGACCTTTGAAAGACAACTTGGGCTGAGTGTGTATGATCGACCGAGTGACCCAACTTGGGATGAGTTTTGGATGGTGTTATATGTATTCATCTTTTCCCATTTTCTATATGGGATAAGGTAAAGACGTAAATTTTGACACCAAACTCAGTTATTACTTGGATGAGCTGATGCAAGCATATCTTTTCAAGTATTTTCCACTTATTACGAATATTTAGTTAAAAAGTGACATCATTCAATTACAAATATTTAGTTAAAAAGTGATATCACTCAATTTATCTGTTGGGTATTGTTGTCGAGACTTTTATCCGACTTAGATTTTTATTTCCATCGTTATTGATCAGTGATACGATATGGTCCAATTTTAACCACACACAAAACTCAATAACTCACTATCACTCTCTTACACACACAAGTACATCCCAACCGATCAAACACAAACTAAAAAAAGGAGAATAGAGAGACAATAGAGTACCGTTCTAATTTTTCGTATTTGAAGGCTAGTGAATATCATCACATATATATAGAGATATATGAATTCACTTAGGGTTGTCATAGACTTGAGTTAGATTAGGGAAATATATTATTAGGCCACACCAAGTGGGCCATCATAATAATAATCTCCACATTGGCACACATCATATCACTGATCACAAGTCAGAAATAAATAATTCATCATCGCCATATTTCACTAGGTTACAAGCCCAGAGAAACACACATGCACATGCAATCAATCAATTAAGTCAAAATTTAGAGTTTGCATGCAATATCCAA